>BJBW01003111.1:0-125925 GCA_004320125.1 Scolopax mira
CCAGGCTGAACACCCCCAGCTCCCTCAGCCTCTCCTCGTGAGACTTGTGCTCCAGACCCCGCACCAGCTCCGTTGCCCTTCTCTGGACCCATTCCAGCACCTCAAGGTCTTCTTTGTGGGGGCCCAAACCTAGACACAGCCCTCGAGGTGGGTCCTCATCAGTGCCCAGGACAGGGGGAGGGTCACCTCCCGAGTCCTACTCACCATGCTGTTCCTGACACAGACCAGGATGCTGTTGGCCACCTGGGCACACTGCTGGCTCATCTCCAGCCCACAGTCACCCAACACCCCCAGGTCCTTTTCTGTTGGGCAGCTCCAGCCACTCTGCCCCCAGCCTATAGCACTGCAGGGGGTTGGTGGGACCCAAGGGCAGGGCCCGGCACTTGCCCTTGGTGAACCTCATCCCATCCATCCAGCCTCTCCAGATCCCTCTGCAAAGCCTTTCTACCTTGAAGCAGGTCAACACCCCCAACTACCTTGGTGTCATCTGTGAGCACTCAATTCCCTCATCCAAATCTGCATGTCCTACGTGTCTTTCCAGTATCTTCTCAACTAAAGACATCTGAAGGCTAAGAGTGGAGGAAAAGATGGATTAATCTCAGTTATTCCATTGTTTAATTTGGTAAAGATCTGATGTAAAAGTTAAAAACACCATTGTGTGTATTTCTGGCAGAGTATGCTCTGTTCCTGCCGCAAAATATCTGTTAACTTTGCATATTTCCATAAGGAGGTATCTCAGCTTTGCTATTCCCTCTGTGACTGTCATTTGTAATGCTAAATTATTGTACTGTCTAATGAAGTGTTTATGGGATCTCTTCTTCAGGGAAGATCAGAAGTGGAATCATGACACTTCTATTGAAGTCCTCTCCCTCAAATACCACACTAAAAAAGGAACAGACTTTCTTCAGATAGGTGAGCAATGTGGGAGAGCTGAAAGAGATGTTAACCATGCATATGCTGGAATGGGGACCAGTGCAGAGCATGCACTAAAGACTTGCCATGCTTTATGGGTGCTCCAATGACTTTTGGAGGCACCTATAAATCCACCAAATCTCAATGGACTCCTCAGAGATTCGTGTCTGTAATTCAGGAATAAGAAGAGTGATCCCTTCATTTAGGGGTGTGTTGTGCTGCTAAATTGTCTGCAAGGTATGACGGTTCCGTCTTGATGTTCACTTTAATTTGTATCACTGGGAGCTCTCTGGTTTCTAGGAGTTGTCTTAGTGGTGTAATAAAACCCAGGAGATGACTAGAACTGGAAGTGGGAAGTCAGGTGTTTGTTGCAGGACTTCTGCAATCTCTGCAGAGGCTTGGAGGTGGGGCCGGATGGACAACCACATAATTGTCCTAGAGGGTGCAGAATCTTTGCTTGTTTGGCATAAAAGCATCAAAAAGCATGCCTCCACTCACCTTTCTTTTGTGATATCCTCCTGAATTTATCATCTCAGCACAGATAAGGATAAGTGAGGTTTAAGGCCATTTTATTTCACCTTATCCGTTATATACAAATGAACTGGCAAACCCACTACTTTTGAACTATAATTTACCGAATAATTCTGAAAATGTGCAAATGGATTTGCATCTCTTCTGATTAACTTATTAATCTTCTTAGCTTCAAGAATATATTGATATAAAAAGAGAAGGAAGTCTACATACAATTTTTTTTAAGATACGTCTGCCATATATAATATGACAGTTAATCCATTATACCCTTTAACTCTATTTAAAATGTTCTGTATTTTGTACAACGTAAAGCTTGGTGTCTAGATCAATAGTGTTGTCCATTTTACAGAGTAACTGAACTGACTTGTTAAAATCAAATTAGGTATTAGTCTTATTCCATCTTGCCTGTTCTTAAAGTTCTCTGAAGGAAAGAATACTAGGCTAGAGGCAAATAGGAAAGAGAATAAGCCAAAGCAGCAGGCAAAAAGGAACATATAGGAACAGGAATGGGACTGGGAAGGCATATCAAGGTTTGCAGAGACATTTCCAGTCCTTTCTTCAGATGTTTATGGACAAGTATGTGCTCCATTTTTCCAAGTGCTTTGAGCGTTTATATCATAACATGTGGTTCCTTCAGGGCTATCGAGGTCTGTACTTCACTGACTTCTCCAGGATTGGGCTGGGTTTGGGTCTCGCTTCCATAACACAAGTGTTGAATGACTGCTTTCCTGAGCTCAATAGTGGTTTTTTCCCTTTCCTCGTGTTTATCCCATTCTAATTTAGCACCCATCAAGCTTAAAAATCGGTAACTAGTTTTGAGTACAGCTCCATTTGACAAGAAAAAGTGCTTTCTGCCTGTGAGTTCTGTCCAAAACAACTGAACGTGGGCATGTACACAGAGAGTAAATTATACATTGCAGAATTTTATTAGGAGTGTTGCTGGAAACTGGAGTCACCTCAGAGTTTTTTAAATTCTTTGTACTTCCTTGAAGTGTTTCTGTATTTAAATTACTCACCCAAAAGTAAAAATTAACAACAACAAACAAACCCTAAAATCATTCTCTTGGTTAGATAGATGACAGTCATGTGTTTGTCTAATATCCCAGGTATATTCTCTGTCAGCCCTTTCTGAATTGTGAGAGTCCCTCAGGGTACATGCATTTGCCTGAAAGGAGCACGCACTTTTCCTTAGGAACATTATTCTATTGTTTTAGAATCCAAAGACATAACATAAAGACATTATTTTCTGAAAAAAACCCTGGAAGTTGGTTGTGCTGTTAACTTGACAAGACTATTTTGTGAAAGTATCAATTTGTATAATTAATGGGGTGAATATTTAAATGTATTTGTTTTCTCTCTGTATTTCCATTGCAATGGCAGGGACGCAATCTATAAATTTGTTTGCTGTAACGGAAAATATTATTCAGCCCTTTATGCCATCCATTATTTAGCAGCCATCATTAAAAAAATCCTGTAGTCATTAATAATCTTGAAAAGGCTTGTTACGCTGAAATATGCAGCATTAGAATACGCATTACAGTTACCTTGAAGTCCCAGGCAGTAATATCAATCACTCGTTATCCTGTCGTTACTCACAATGGCATCATTTTGGATGTTGATTTTTCACTCCTGCCAGAGAGTGGGTGCATGTGGAAAAATATTTCAATTGCATTTCCAGTATATGGCAGAGTTGAAATGACGACTGAACAGATGAAGAAAGGAGGAACCTTTGTCTCTGCTGCAATTAAAATCAGCTTTTGTTTGTATTATATATAAAGAAAGCTTAGTCTTAGAGAGGCTCCATGTATTCAAAGGGCTTTTGAATGACAGTGTTTCTACTTCAGTCCCAGGAACACTGAAAAAAAAAAAGCAAATAAATTTTGAAACTCTTTTTTTTCTGTTCTGTGTCTGCACTGATATATCTGATTTAGAAAGTGGTTAAGTGGGAAGCACTGTCACATACATTGAAGCTACTTCACTGCTGTAAAAATATTTTTACAACCTAATGATGAGTTCATAATTCCCCAGTGGGGGGATGAAGTGGAGACAAAGTGGTTTTGTGTACTGTCATCTCCTCTTCTTGGGAATACAATAGTAATGACTAACAAGAAGAAAAATGTGTTTGACATTTTTTTATTACGGCCACAACATTTTCACCAATGGGAGGTAAACAAGTGATTATACCTTTATGAGTGAAATCATGTCTGTCTTATCACACATTTATGGTGTGAGCACCTTTGGGTACATCATACAGGCTTTTACCCTCCAGAGTGGATGCTTCAAGCATACTTTTCCACCTCAGGGAGAAGTTTAATCTTAATGGTTTTGAACAAGAGCATTATACTGTAAAAACCAAATTCTTTGCTATAGTGGCTATCATCTTGCAATTTAAAACTTCAAAAGACAATGAAATAGGGCTATTTCAATAAGCTCTGAGGCATCACAGTAAGAAATTGAGTCATTTGAGAGATCGTCAACACTAGTCAGTTTCCAGTGAAATACCATTTGAATTGATGCTGTGATTTCAGCTAGACAAAAATTCTGTTTCCATGAAAAAACTCACGGTTTTTACTATGTACCCTGCTTAAAGCATCTATCTGTACAGCCAGATTACAAATTCTCTGACATGCTTAACAGATAACTGTGTGTTCTTTGACCATAGCTGTGTTTGCATAATCCTATGATGAGTATAGTGGAGTTAAGCCTACACTATCAAGAAGAGAATGCATCCCTTGCTGCATCATATTAAAAATACAATGAAGGAGAGCAAATTGTGTGCTGTCTGTAGGTCTTTTTCTAATGTGCCTTCTTGTGAAATTGGCCTCTCTTGATAACATGCCCCCTTTCTGTTTAATGTTGCTGGTAAAACAATGGAACCGAGTGGGTTCTTGCACACGTGCTACCATGTCTCTGAGATTAGAGATTGTGATTTCACCAGCCATGGTGAAATAAATAGCAGTCACTTGACACATTGCATTTCCTTTCAAAAATACTTTGACTAGGGAAACATTAAAACCTAGTTTTTCAAAATTGGAATACTTTGTTAAGTAATCCCTGTGTAATATCTCTACCTGGAGGCCACAGGATTGCTCCGAGTCTGAGGGCAGGCAGCTTTGTTCTTACAATGAAATGAAAGAATGTAGGTTCTCTTAAAACCCCTTGCTTTTCACAGGAGAGTGTAACACCCCTCCTAGTGTTCTCATCAGTTTGTTGTGGTTTTTTTACTGTGAGGCAAGATTTTTTTTGTTGAATAGTCATTTCTGTTGGTTGCCAGGTTCCTTGCAGTTTGTTGGGTGGTTATTAAACTTCTGAGACCAATTGACTTTTATGATTCAGTGGATGGATGAAAGGAAAGAGGAGGAACGTAAAATGTGTTCACCTGAAAGGAAAAGATTTTGTTTGTTTTTCCTCCTCAAGAAGCATTTTATTGCAATTAATGATTTAATTCTGAGAGATTTGAAAGGAAATTTTTCCCTCATTATTTCCCCCTTCCCATTTCTTTGACTGCAAGTATAATTTAGCACAAATGTATTGAAGATCAAGAAGAATGAGCTCAAGCTGGTGAAGAAAAAGATCATTGGGCAACAGAGGGTGGAACATCAGTCATGTAAGAGGAGAAGAGTTTAAGTGTAAGGAGTGAAGATTGAGACAAGATACAACTGAAGGCTGTCAGGGATGTAAAAACAAGAGAGAGTAAATAATTTAAGCTAAATGAGAGCTAACATAAATACAAATAGCAATAAGTAAATCACAAGCTGATTTAGGCTGGAATTTAGAGAATGGTGTGTTACTTCCAAAAGACTGAATGTCAGAAGCAGCTTTTCTGATTATAGCAACCAAGATGAAATGAAAAATAAGATAAATTTTAAGATGAACTTGATAATTTTCTCTGCAGGATTATAAAATGAAGTTGCCTATGGTAGCAGAGGAATAAGCTATATGATTGCACATTTCTTGCTAGCTGCGTTTTTCAATAAGCAATTTTGTTTTGAATGGCCATTTTGGAAAAACAATCTGTCTGAAAATTTTACATAATTCTAGTGGTGACTGTCACAGATGAAACAGTGATGAGTGAGTAGGTAAGTCAGTCAAAAAGTGCCTGTGGGGTTGGGATGGGAAGACTGGAAAGCTTAAATGCATGGTGTAACATAAGGAATGTAGGGAATTTAATCTTTGGTCTAAATAGATGGTACTTGGCACATTTGGTTATGGCATGCTTAAGAGAAACTGGGATACTGGAATACAGGAATTTATTATCTGAGCAGCAAATGGATGATGATAATTTGATAATCACAATGATGATTGTGATAGATAATAATTTGCTGATAAGGTGGGACCCTATATGGTGGGACTAGAGGACACTGAAGAAATGGAGTTTTTTACCGTGTAAGATGTTGAGCCAGAAGAAGGAGATGACCAGTATTCACTGGAAGAAGTTGTTCTGCTTTGGGATTTCCTTGAGGAATGCTGGGTGTATCCAAGAGCTGAGATACAGGACATGGATGTGGGGGAAATAAGTAAGGACTAGTGACTAGAGGGATGAGCACTGTACAGGGATAGACATATCCTATCTTGGGTGAAGAGGCTCTGCAGAGCTTTGTTATCCAAGATATAATCATTCTAGATGAATGTCTTCCCATACTGCAGGCACAGGTGTCAGACACTATCAGTCTTTGTTTACCACGAGTAAATGAACATTATTTTCTGAGTAGTTCTTTTTTGTTGCCAATTATCATGAGAAAGAATAGCTGAATTTCACCTTGCATGTTGTTTAGGTATGATTGATGTTATACTGGAGTATTTTCTGTGACGCCTTTACTTGCACTCTTTTTTGCAAAGTGACTTTTACTCTCCAAAGGAAATGTGCTGTTGCCAGTTTTCACAATTTTTTTCATTGGTTTCTTTTTCTATATTTAAGAAACAAACTAAAATTTGTGATTTTCAGTCCTCATCGATATAGAAGACTTGATTATCTGGGGGTCTCAGGAGTCAAAAGGCAATTCAATATATTAGACATTTTATTTTTTGTTTTTTAGTTTTCTGAACATATGTTGGTCATGCATGTGCCTATTTTTTCAGTAGAAGGGAGAGAGCAGTCCTTATTTTCAAATATATTGGGTAATCAATACTTGAATCAATTCAGAAAGCATATAGAGCAAGTAAATCTTATCTTCACATCTTGTGACACCACAAGTCAAACACAAAGGAAAGTAAACCTCTAAATCTCATTCTTCAGTACGTTTATACAGAGTGGGGCAATTTGTCCTGACAAAAAAAGAAAAAAAAGAAAAAAAAAAGAAAATTCTTGTCAGGGTTCTGGAAAGCAGTCAGAGTTGACAGATGGTGTACCTAGCTTCAGATGTGGATATAGGCAAAGGGAATCCACTTTATCGCGGGGAAGGGGAAGCAAATGGGATTAAAGAACTGCCCAGAAACAAGATTTGTTTTTCATGAAACAGAGCGATTAATTTTCTTTAGTATATTTTTTTATTTGTGTGCTCTTCTGCTCATGCAGAAGAAGAAAATCAAAAGGCCCTGAGACAGACAGTTCTGCCTTGTTGTCTTGGCTCAGTTAAAGCCAGAAATTCTGAAGAAAGCCCCTCCAGTCCAGAGCTGCAGCACTCATGGTTGCCAGATATCCCTATTTGGACCATTTTCCCCATTCTCAATCCCCCTCTCAACTTTCCGTTCTACACTTTTTCTGCTCCAGTGTTGCTTGTTGTTAGCCAATCTTAAAAACATTTTGAATTGACTATCTAAGTTTTTTGGGGTGGTGTTTTCCTTTTTTTTTTTTTTTTTCTTTTCAATCAGAGTTATGTTGATGGTCGGACTAAATGATCTGAAAGGTCTATTCCAACCCAGACAATTCTTTGATTCTATGATTCTCACTGTTCACTTCTGTTGAGCATTCCTGGGGATCTCTCTTTCGGCTGTCCTTCACAGCCTGTGCTCTGCAATCACAGAGATTTCTCCAGCATCCTGATGGATGGACCTGTGGGATTACAATTAAATTTTACTTAGTGCTTTTGTTTCACCGAATGTATAAATGAAAAAGCACGAGCAATTGCTTTGCTATAAGCTCAAAGGCAAAATATGAATGGTATAGCCGACTGCTCATTAGCTGATGTGTATGCTTCATGCAGTGCCAGCCATCATGCTATTAAATGGGCTTTGAAAATGAAAGTGTCTTTTGTTTCCACTAGTCCCTGCAATCTGCAATTAATCACAGGCTGTTCTGAAAATGCTAAAAGCTTTGCTCTTGCAGTTTTACTTTTGCACTTCCCACTTCTCCCTCCTTCCCCGGCTCCCAGCAGCTCCACAGGGAATGAGGTCTGCTGAGAAGTGAAGTGAGTCATTTCTCTCAGCAAGTGAAAAATGCCTCCCATTTCTCCCAGTCTTCTGTTGAAGGATTTATTTTCTATTTCAGCAGACATCTGCTGAACTTGAGACCCTTTGTTTTCCAGCTGATGCAGGGGTCTAGAAGGGCTTACCACAGTGTGAGCTTGAGTATGGCAGGGCTCTGAAAAGAGATCTGGAACAAGGCTGCTGAAGTTAAGATGATAACATTTCCTTTTTTTTTAAAGAAGGCAGGGCAAACTGCAGATACAAAACCTGCCTTTGGCTGCAGCTTTAATCTAGCAAATATCACTCCAAGCATCATTTCCTATTTTGCATGAGGCTCAGGTGAAAGAGAACCAAGTATTTTTTTCATGCCAACTTTCATGTCAGCAGAGGAAGCCTCTTCCTCAGTCCCAGGGGTCCCCGCTAGACGGCAGATCAGGACAGGGAACAGCCAAAGGAAGTGGCACAAGTATGAAGAGCTGCTGGTCTCTCACACTCGGTGCCCACGGGTGGTGGGAACAACAGGCTTGTGTCTTTGGGAGTTCAAGAGGTCTCAGACTCTGATGCTTTTAGGGAAAAAAGTAAATCTAGGCAGAATGTAAAACCGATCCAGAAACAGTATTAGCCCTTCCCTGCTGTGTTTCGTTCTCTAGTGGTGTGTGAGTCTTGAATTTGGGAGAGAGAGGAGTCAGTGGTGAGGCAGAGGGGTTTGGGCAGGGTGGTGGTTTATGCAGCTTATGGCCAGTGAGCTGGCTAAAAAATGTATGGTTTTGATAACTGTGTTGACTGTCAGAGATACTTAAAGCAGTAGATTTCTTTCTGTTGGAGGACATTTGCATGGTGTTACACACTTGCCATGCCTTTTCTCCACCAGTGATACCTGCAGATCTGAGTGACACAGGGAGTTCAGGTAGAAACCTTGGAGTTTCTAGCACAGTGCCAAACTTGCCATCTTTTTATTGGTGTGATCAATGATCCGGGTGTTTTACTAACAACAAGGAGGATAGGCATGCTGAATAGGCAGGTCTGTGAAAAAAATGGGAGATGTACATCACAGTGTGGAAATTGCACTAACTCTGCATGTAGTTATGTAAAGGGAGAGATTTTTGATTTCCAGTCAGTTGCTTACCACAGTTACACCTCTTTCAGTCAGATTTTATCTATTTTCAGAAGTAATTCTTATTCATTTCTGAAGATCATCTTAGGTTTGTTTGTTATGATTTCCCTTCGAGAAGGATCAAAGTCACAGAATGGGTTGTATTTCTGAAAATAAGAGGGGCGTGAAGATATTTCCAAATGTCCAAATCTCAGAGCCTGCTCTTCCTCTCTGGCTGCTTTTTTGAAGATTTTTAGATGGGCCTGTTGTTCCCTCTGCACTGCCACGTTGGTCCGTCACGTATCATCCTCTAAGTTGCCAGTCAACAGAATACATGTTGACTTCTCCATGGATTGGACCATGTGCTTACTGGAGCTACAGGTATCTGGAGGGGTTAAACTCTTTATTTTATACAGCTCACAAAGTTCAAGGCAAGGAACCCTTGGTTTACTAGTACCTGCGTATATGGAGATTATTTTTCCCACCTTTCCTTTTTTTAAAAAAAAAAATAATTGCTGATTTTTGTCTAGCACTTCAAGACTGAATGGGAAATATGAAAACAGGTGTCTAAGGGAATTTAGAGAAAGAGAAAGAAATTTTAGGTTAAATCTGTGCTCACACTTGCCTTAATCCAGTGATTTCAGTGGTGTCCTTCTGTTCTCTGATGATTTGTGGAATAAACAGTGTTTCATATTGTGGATAACTCCAGCTCAAAGCCAGGACATGCTGGTTTTAATAAAATGCATCTAATCCTCAGCGCTATTTAACATCTGGAAAGCAAGTTGTTAAAAACATAAAGCACATCTAATCCTGTGAGCTGCTCAGAGCCTAGAAGAGGAGCTTTTTCTTTATGGAGTCCTTTAAAGCCACAGCTTAGGACATGAACTGCTGAGACATTTAGCCTGGTGTGATATTCAGGCTGTCAGAGTTGTCTACCAGGTCTTGGATGAAGAATTATGACAGCCCATCATGTTCTGCATCTAACGTGCAGAACTATATATTTAGAGATGGAGGGCAACGAGAGCAAGAACATACAAGCATTCTTTTTAAGAACACACAAATATAAAATGGGAGAATATATGAATAAGTACAATGAGATTTTCCCTGTATGTGCATTATTTTCCTGGTTAATGAAAAGAACCTTGATCTTCTCAGCCATATATTGGTAATTGGTACATTCAAGAAAACTGACCCATTAGTTAGCTGCCATGATATATTTTATTCTTACTCTAGCAAAGACCTAAAAATATAAAGCCCTTTGATTTGGCTTTATTAAGTAGTATGAACCAATAGATTGTTGGGTTTTTTTCCTTCCTGAATGCTAAGTAGAAGTGAAATAACGTTGTGTTATATCACAAGCCCATACTGGTATGTATGTTGTTGTATTGGGCTGGTATTTGTCTGAAATGTACGTATGAGAAAGAGAATGACATGAAATATTTGTTTTTAAAAAGCTGTATTAGTGAAACCACAATGTTTTCATGAACTCAAACTCCTTCAAGCTACTTACAGTCAAAATGGAAAGCTGAAAGAGATAAGTCCTATCCCTACCTTCTGCAAAGTGTCTGTGGTTCTGCAATATCACCTCATTAAATCTTTACAACAGAAGCTGATGTGTTCAGACTTCTGAGTGTTCACACATAACCCTCTGGGGTATGATTTTAATGCAATACAGAGATATTTGAACCATTTCTCACCAGGCTTGGCATCAAAAAAAAAACCAACAAACAAACCAAAACATGAACAAATACTTGTGTAGGTTTTCCAGTTCGTGTTATAAGATTGTCTCTCTGTCACAGTGGTTAAAGGGACAGTGATGTCAGGACTAGACTGTGCAGGCATCACCCTACATCACTACAACCACAGCAGCAGCACCAGCTGGTGGTGGATGGTCTCAGTTTTATTGTCTACCCAGTGGCAGAGAGCCGAGGATACCTTGACAGGTAAGGAAGAGAGTCACTTGTAGAGGTGGCTTCACAGTCCTGTTTTAGCTACTTAAAATTTTTCTCCATTGCTTGCTGAGGGATTGTTAAAATAACCAGACTCACAATTTGGAAAAATATGGCCCGTAGTGACAGAGAAGTGGCATTGGCCACATCAAATACAAGAGATTTAACTTATTTAGGAGTTAGGGCCCACTGGATAATTACAAATGCTTGCTCTTTCCCATTCTCTTTCCACCTTCTACTTCCCAATGAGAATTTTTCCTTACTTATTTGAGACCTTGAAGTTATCATGTTTTCATCTCCGCTGGCAGTGATATTGATGGGATTAGAAAGTACATTAATGGTTGTTTCATTAGGCAGTGCAAATAAGATATTAAATAATGTTCTCTATTAAACGTAGTTATTAGCAAAAGCTTGCTGATTTAATCAAATCTGTTAGGAGTTCGTGTTCTTGTTTGTCTAAACAGTCTCAGACAGTCTGGTCAGAAAGTCAATTAATGAGCATTTGCTCCATTATAAGAAAGCTTTTCTTTGTTTTTAAAAATCAAAATCCAT
Source organism: Scolopax mira (assembly GCA_004320125.1). NCBI lineage: Eukaryota > Metazoa > Chordata > Aves > Charadriiformes > Scolopacidae > Scolopax > Scolopax mira. Next base: position 11,383 of record BJBW01003111.1, read on the forward strand.
TTGTATCAGGTCGGGTTTTGAAACGTGATAGTGACAATGAAGTTTTTCAGAATGTGAAACTAGAGCAGAGAATATCCAGAACTTGACATCATTTTTGCCATTGATTTGCTAGGTGACCTTAGGCAAGTTGCTTTTCTCTAGGAAGCATCTCTTTAAAAAGTGCTGTCAAATTTGTGGTTGTCTCAAAGATTTACATGCCATATGTCCTATCAAATAGAGGATGTAGTTAATCTGTCAAGCCTGGAAAGTCGGCCTTGGTTCTGAAATTCAAACGTGATGTGAGTTGTTGCTGGTGGTTAAGCTTCTGCTGGATATTCACAGTGCTGCAACGACACCGTTTCAAAGACTTGTATACAGGTAACAGAGAGAGGACTGTCTGCCTTCTTTCTGACTTCTTTGACTCTGTAGAAATTACAGGAAAACTGTAGCTATGTGTTTATGTGAAAAGCAATGGGTTTAATGGAATCATAGAATGAGTTGGGTTGGAAGGGACCTTAAACATCATCTGGTTCCAACCCCCCTGCCCTGGGCCGGGACACCTCCCACCAGACCAGGTTGCTCAAAGCCCCATCCAGCCTGGCCTTGAACCCCTCCAGGGATGGGGCAGCCACAGATTCTCTGGGCAACCTCTTCCAGTGTCTCACCACGCTCACAGTGAAAAATTTCTTCCTAAGCTTCATTCTGCCCTGACCAAAGTCAATGCAATTGTTGATGTTGCTGTCACTGATATCCTAGATCTGTGGTGACACACTATCATGGAGATGGTTCAGAGGGAAGATGATTTTTATGCAATCCCCCCTCAGCTCTGAGGCACATCTTCAATGTATCTGCTCCTTAGCTTTGTCAGAGGTGATAAGATTCTAAGACTATAAGACTATCTGAGAGTGTTTTAAGCTTAATATTTGGAAATGCATTATGAGTTTGAAGGTTGTGTGAAGTTTTGTGTGGTGCTCAAGACCACAAGCTCGAAACATGTCGGTGGACAACAAAGTGCACAGCAAGGTGTATAATCTCTGGAGCTGATCATATCTGTGGAAAGGTGCAGTTTTTCAGATACACGGAAACCAAGACATTTGAAATTTAATGTGCCTTTATAAAATAAGGGACCTCTTATTACTTAGAATTGTAGTTCAAGACGTGAGAACTACTTGTGTTAGCTGTGAAGCACCCAGCTACAGCCCACAGCACAGATTATTATGTCAGTCCCTCTGTTGCTGCAAAAGGGCGTTCAGAAGTAGATATTTCTGTAATACTGTTAAGTGTACCCTTTTGCCCTTTGCTTCCTAGTAAACATTTGAAAACGGACACCAAACTAGAGGAGTGATACAACTGCCCATGGCAGTGGATAACATGCTATTACATTGAAAAGAGAAGGCACAGACATGGCACAAGAAGGTGAATGCTGAATATAACAACATAGCTTATGCTGAATATAGCAACATAGCTTATGCATGATGAGCAAATTCTCCTTTTTAGAAATTTAGCTGTCAAGTTCACAAAACACACCACACAGGGGAAGCTTCTGTGTTAAACACTTGAAGAATCTTTATAACCATGGCCAGACACCATGGGGTGTATTCAACATAGTGTGTAGTCATTTCTCATTCCTAAGTGGAGCAGAAATAACTTCATGGCAGTCAGTGAAATGACACGAATAAAGCCTGTGATGGGAAAAGGCCTATTTTAGTGTGATGTTATGGATCTCATTAAGAACAGTTCCCCAAGTAATGCTGGTGTCAGAAGTTGTTACCCTTTCCAATGTTTCATGTAGGAGGCATATTATACGTGTTTCTATGTATAAACATAAACTGCCAATTTCCAGGGCTCTCTGCGTGGTAGCTTTGGCTAGATCTAAACTCAAACCTAACAAAAACAAGAAGGGTGTAATGGTACTCACACCACGATTTTTGATATATAAGTTGGGAATTTCTTTCTTGCGTCCTTGAAGGAATAACTAACCTTATTTCCTCTGGCAAATGCTGATATACTGCATGCCTGCAGTGAAATATTGCTCTCAATTACCCAGCCCAAAGGTATCTGGAAATTGGACCTGATAACATGATAAGCAGAATCAAATTGAAATGCATTTTCTTTGGGTGCTGTAAACATGTTCCTTCAGCAGCTGGATTGATGAGAATTCTGCAATGCAAAAACATTGACACTCTGCTACAGCAGTGATTGAGTACCTATTTTTGGCCCTGTTGAACAGTAATATTTCTTCCTGTAGAAGTGAAGTGGTCAGACTCAGGTTTTGTGCCACATCTCTTCAGAGGACTTAAAGGGATCTCCCAATTAGAAAGTTCAGCACCCTGTCCTTTCAAAGCCCAAGCACTTTATTGATTAAACCATCCAAACCACAGAGGCGATCAAAATCCTAATCCCTGTCTGAATGAGATTATATTTTGCTTTATATACTGGGAATTTTAAAAATGTGGGCAACTTGCTTAGAATGAAATAAAGCTTTTGTATTGAAGTTTTTAGGGAGCCCTGGAAATTTGGAAATAAAGAAACAACTCCACAGTTGGTTTCAGTGGATTAATTCCAAAAGTAAAGTTTGGAGTATGTTTAGTTTGGAAAAGAGGAGGCTGAGGGGGGACCTCTTTGCCCTCTACAGCTCCCTGAAAGTTGTAGAGGTTGGCCTCTTCCCCCAGGGGAAGAATGACAAGAGCAGAGGAAAGGGTCTGAAGTTGGGGCAGGGGAGGTTTAGATTAAGTATTGGGAAGAATGAGTTTCCTGAGAGGATGGTCAGGCACTGGAACAGCCTGTCCAGGGAGGTGGTGGAGTCACCGTCCCTGGAGATATTTAAGAAACGTGTAGATGTGGCACTTCAGGGCATGCTCTGGTGCCCGAGATTGTGGGGGTCTTTTGTGTGTGTAAGGTTGGACTCGGTGATGTCAGATGTCCCTTCCAACCATGAAGATTCAGTGATTTTGTGACTCTGTTTTGAAATAAGATGAAGTAAGTCAACATTGGTTTGTTGTTTGCTTCCCCCCCCCCTCTCCTGCACTTAGAGGTGGTGTGGGAGGGCTGTAGAGGGGCATGCGTGAGAATCCCAAAAGGGACCAATTATTTCAGTGTTGAAAAAACATACTAACCTGTTTTCCTGAGAAACCAGGAACTACACGGTAACTCTTTAAGCCTCTCATCACATCCATTAGTCAGCTGATGAGTCAGTCCCACCATGGAAATTTCTGAATTCAAAAGAAAATTCCAGGGACATTTAATATATTTAGGGAGTATGCAAAGGCCCCAGCACTGTGTCTTTGGGCTTCCATCAAACATTTGGCCAGAAGCTAACAGCCAAGCCCCAGTGAGGCTCTTCCTCTGCATGTATTCTGCCATGGCAGAATAAATCCCTCTCCTGGCTGGCACACCAAACTGAGCGAGACACAGAACCTGGACCAAAAAAAAGGTTTTTACAGTGGACTTGCAACAACAACATAGGCAGAACAAAATTGGTATATATGACTTTATAAGAACCAGGACTTGGGCTTACTGGATTTCCTTGTGGGGTGTGGAGAAGACCAGCTTGTGGTGTACGCTTCCAGAGGTGTCACATCTTACTGTCATTGTAAGAGAGAGGACAATATGTTAAAAGTGTTGACTGTTTTGTGAACATTAATCAGGAATGGGTGGACAGGACAGTGGGAGTTTTGCATGAGGAGAAGCCATAACAATACTGCAGTACAAACCCTTGTTTCAAATAAAAATTCTTTTTTTTTAGTTTTCGAATCACAGGCATGTGCCTCATCCTGACTTGTCCTCTCAAGAGGGTATATTTCCAAGGTACTCCAAAAACACCTGGCTTGGTGTGCACCACTGACAGTGAAGGAATAAAAGCAAGCAAAGAAGTGATTTTTGATTTCAAACTGTATTTCCCGTTTCAAAGAGGTTGAGGAGCAAGAGTGTGCTGGGAAGAGGGGGGCAGAGATCTTGCATGTAATTTTTTCATTGTATTGACACTTTCATGGATTGAGAGACACCTCTTATTTCCTAGGACTTATAAAATGGTTAGAGTTTATGTGTGTGTAGTAAACAAACAGTTTACAGTAGTTTTCCCTGAGTGGTGATGTCCTTAAGGGAACCGAGTGGTAGGAAAAACAGGCAGGAGTTTATCTCTCCCAGGTTTTATTCTCATTCAGCAGGGTCAGTCCTCAGAAGACCATGAAAATCATAGGGATTAAGAACATCTTTCCCCTGACCCACAGTCACATTAGATTTCTGTGCCCACAGAGGTACTTTTCCCATTGCTCTGCTGACACGCTTCGCTCTCAGTGCTTCCATGTTCAGCTTCATAGGAAAGCTTCTGGCAAAGATTTCTGAACAGCCTGGTGCTTCTCCTGACAGGGGCTGAGGGAAGTCTTAACCCTGTTCCTTCTTCCCACCTTGGATAGACACATACTCATTTCAGTGAGAAATTTTTTTTCAGTAGTACAGCCAATTGCATCTAGGTGGATAAAATGACGTTTTGTCTACTAAAAATAATGTGTGGGCTTTGATTTTCTCTTGCGCTCTGGAAAATAAAATATTTCTATTATTAGATCAAGTTCAGAGTTACCGCCAGTTCCTACAAGTGCTGCCAGACACTGAATCTAGAGCAATGTGTGACTGAACCTTGGCTCCACCAGAAACAAACTCTCATTCCCATCATTGGACCAGCTTCTAGCAGTTTTATGAAGACAATTTTCTGATGCTGTAGGCCAACCCAAACAGTAAATGCAAACTCACAATCCTGTTTGGGTATAAACTACACTCTCAGCAACCCTGTTTTATTGTCTCTTGGCCTAAAAAAACAGCTTCTTCTGACTTGTCATCAGTGATGACAGGCAGATTTACTAGTCCCTTCCAACCTCATTTGGCAAAATTAGTAACCAAGCAACTTCAAGTGTTTTCTTGATCTAAAGAATAATGAGTATGTAGTAAGTAAAAATCCTTTTCACCAAATTGTTTTGATTGAGTATTTACGCAGATATCTCATGCTTAGGAAAAAAAAAAGTTCATTAATATAACCATAATGATGTGCTCATTTACATTAAGCAATCAAGACTGGCTCTAATGGATCATACCTGGTTGGTTGCTTGTTTTTTTTAAAAACTATCTTGCTTTCCATTAAATCATTGTGATTATTTTTAAAGCAATGCAAATAGGCCTTTTAGATGTGGTATTTGAATATTCATTCTGTTGATCTGAATTATTAAAAGCATCCTTTCTCTCAAGCATAATTTCTAATTATCTTCAGTGGTGGTGTGTCTTTAGGAAGTGCTCTAGCTGAGAAATACAATTATCCCGTACAATAGTTGCAATGAAGTTTTGGTTGTTAGTGATGCCTTGTTGAAACTGTTTGGCCAACCATTACATTGCATCTTCAGGCTGCTTTATCTTAAGGTCCAAAAAAATCATTTGTTCTAGGCTAAAAGGTGCAGAGATAAACTGTTAAACTGAGCCAACTGGTTTATTTTGGGACTGAAGGTTAGGGTGCTCAGCCAACATGTGGCTGGTTAGGGTGGGCTGAAAGTCATACTCTGCACTGGGGAATACTCTCCACAACTGGAATACTGCATCCAGGAATAGTCTTTTTCCTTGAATTAATGAAACTAAGTCTATCCTGAGAAATTCAAGAACAAACTGGGCACGGTAATAGAGCTTATTACCTAATTTAACGGAGGAGTAATATTAAACAGTTATTCATTTTGCCCCTTCTATGGGTAGAGACACCTCACACTCCAGATCTGGTAGTGCAGTATTTTTTTTCTGGCAATTAATTCACAGACACATATATATAATGAAGTCAATATTTAACCTCAATCATTATTTTTTTCCTATATTTATCAAATGATCTTTCTTTTCTCCTGCCTTGCACCATTGTATGAGTCATATAGTCACCAACGTCCCTGCTGAAATCCCCTTGCATTTTTTTTCTGGTTGCTGGTCTAAGGTGGAACCCTAAGAAGGCATTTGGATCACAAAGGCGTTTTCATGTGTCCTCAAGTGGTGACGAGACCAGGTGGGCTGTGGGGGAGCGGACTGAAGCCCTGTGCCCATTGTGTGAAATTATGCAAATTTGTGGCAATGTTTCCCTGGGTGAGAGGGACAGAGTGGGAAGGGCCTGTTCTTCAATGAGAAGGCAGTGAATTTTTGCTTTAGGTCCCAAGTAATATGTAGCTATTTAATGTCCTCGTAAGAAAGACTAACTGTAGTACGAAGCAGAAATTTCCATTCCATTCTCTCCATTATGATCCAGGATGCATTATATTTCAAATGGAGCTGTTAGAGGGAAAGGGTTATTTGCTCATATTGTAGGAAATGTAAAATTGCATCTAATGAGCTTGTTTGCAATTTTTAGTAATGTATATTGCCATTAAAATCAACGATTTTAAATATTAAACATTGTAATTACACTTTGCACAGCATTTCATTTAAACTTAGTTTGACAGAATGATTTTTCTTACAGAGTGTCAAATTACCTTCAATTCACTTTCTAAATAGTTTATTGAGTTTTAGGAGACATTTATGCCAGAGTAAAGTTATGAGCTGTTTAGAGTACGGATATACTCCTACAAAATAATGCTCAGAAATGAGTTTAGAAATTATATGCTATATAGTCAATACGCTTTTTACTGCATCCTTCAAAGAGTAGTGGAGTTATTGGGTTATGTAAGAAGTTGATGAGCAAGACAAATGAAATGTGTTGAAAATTAGAAGATGAATCTAGGCTTGCTAACCAAGTTGTTCGTGTACTGAGGGTTGACCAGTTCTCAGGGAATTAAAAATATTGTAGTAGATTGCTAATACTTTGGAAAATTAAGTCATCTAAATCAAGGGTTTCAGAGCCTTCATTAGACACTTCCTGAAAATATTCTTGTCTTTATCAGCTCTTACAAAGCCCTTCCACAAACGTATCTAAGTGCTTTTAGCAGCTTCTTAAATGACATCACTAATATTTTATAAATTTGCAGCAATAGTTACAGCAGAACTTTAATGCCCTCTGTTCTATTTTATGTAATGTAAAAGCAACAGTGCATCAACGCTGCAGCAGTGGTTAAATTTGGGCCAGGAAAAAATAACGTGGGGTTTTTTCTATAGAGTTTAAAGCAGCTGTAAGCCTGTGAAGTCTTCTGCAAAGAAGTGCAATCAACCAAGTTGCTCATTGGGAGAGTTTCATGACAGCTCGGTCTGACCTGGCAGGGTAGGAAAATGTATTCTTTTTTCTGAATCTTTAATGTTGGAAAGTAAAGGAAAGATTACTTTAAAGAAATATTGGTTTGGTCAGTTTACTATGGAAAATACTTTTTGAATTCTCTTTTATTTTGTTCTTGTCTTTTCTGTTAAAGGAAACAAGAAATCTTTTTTTCTCAGTCACTTGATAATGAAATATATATTGAAACGGGGTTTTCTTCAACCTGTACAAAATGGGTCATTTCCAGCTCAAAATCATCAGTCTTTACATATGTAATAGAAAAGAAAATTTATGTCACCTGGAAAAAGTCAAATGTTAGTTCAGAGAAGGTTAATTATTAGTTGTGGGTGTGTTGGTTTTAACTTGCAGCCTTTGTCAGCAGGAGGGGAGGCTGGAAACAGAGCACAATTGTAAATCTCATGTCAAGGAGCCTTTGCTGAGTGATGGCTCAGTTTATTCTGTCTCTAACCCCCACTTTTCTGTAGTGACAATTTGCTATAACCTTGGGCTTTAGATGTTACAAAGGCAGGAGAGGCATAGGAACAATTGCAGGTCGTTGTCTTCTTTGTCTGTCCCAGGGTCTGTACTATGCTCTTAGCCCCAAGGATTTAAGTAGAAACTGGCTGCTGAAGGTAACTTCCATAGCCTTTAGATTCATTTAAATAGAAATAGAAGTGTTTGACACTTGGAGGTTTTTTTTTTTTGCCAATTGTTCATATTTCATGGCATAAACTATTCGGAATTTTTGTTTTGACTTTTCATGGAGAATTTGTCTCAGTGCAGCAGCAGTGATAACACTCAGAGTGGTGCAGAAAAATGAATAAGTAACACAAAACTATTTTCCAGAACAAAAAGAAGTAAAACTGCTGACTGGTGAGTGTCCTTCCCTCTGTTTACAGAGGCCTTGCTGGCATCTAATCTCTCTGCTAACTGGTGTGTGAGGTGTCCCCTGTGTGGCTAAGAAGTACACCCCATCAGTAGGTACGTTTCTTTGCTCTGCCTCTCCAAGCTGTCCTTATCCTTGCTTAGCTTTTTCCTTGATCTGTCTCATACTGATTCTTTCTAGACAAAATTTGTATCATTTTTAATGATGAAAGCTCATAGCTATCTATAATGACAGTTTCTGTCAATGCTGCCCTTCACATTCCTTGACTGTGCATTAGTAAGTTAGGAACACATTTAAAATTAGACACACTCTCTGCTCACACGTAGCTCATCATCTTTGTCTACTGCATTCATCCTCATTGATGACTCTAGCAATAACTTAATGCTTTTGTCCGTACTGACTTCTACGGATCCTGTAAGATTTATTTTATAATAAGCTTTTCAATGTGTATCATGCCCTGAAGTATGAACGTTTGGTGTGAGTTGCTATTCTTCTGAGAGGAAAGTCAGAGCATCAAATTTCAGAAGAAATTGGCATCACAAAGTGGAAAATGTCAACCTCGAGAGGGGACCAGAGAGTCCTGCTACCTGTCCTTCACAGAAGTGCCCTGTGTTTCGCTTGTGTTAGGTGTCATTGGCAGTCATTTCTGCTCCCTGATGTTAATGTCTTTATGTCAGTGCGTATGTCCTTAGATCATATGACAGACTGATAGCGAAGGAAACTCGTGCTCGTGATGCTGGAATAGAAAGACAGATGGATCCAAGGGACGTTCTTCCCAAACGCTGACCATGTAAAGACTGTGCTCTCAGCCCTACCTGGACTCTTTAACATTGCCTTTACACAGCAGTTCAGAAAATTACAGTTGTCTTGTATGTCTTTTTTTGCTTACACTGGTAATGTAGAGCATAGGCAGCCTAGGCAGAGAAGTGAGTTATTTGTTAGTACGCGCAGAATGCATTCTCATTCTTTTCCTTCTCTGGAGTTATTGGAAAGCCTGATTTGTGTAGCTACATCTTTGATACCCAGCCTTAGGCGATTAGGATAGAGTCACTCCTTGTGAATGCATGCCCTTTAGAATGCTGTTGTGGTTGCAGGCTTAATTAGTAAGGCTCAAAAGCTTTGCCTGCATAAAGGATAATGGAGAATGTTTCTGACCAAATCAGTCATTCCTAAATGTCCTTGACAAATTTCTAAAGTATTTAGAAGGGGTTTCTACTTCTATCCTCTTGCATTATCATGGGCAATTTGAAAGAAAAGGCAGCAATGGCAAACAGGAATCAATCTGTCCCCAGCCAAGTCTCAGTTGGAACTTGACCCTTTTTGGCTTGTTTTACAAAATTAGTTCCAACTTCTACCCGAGTCAGTATTAGTAGCAGAACTGTGCTTGTTACAACTTGCATGGTAGGCTAATGGGATGGGCTTTAATACACTATCTGTGTTTTTCTGAAGTCAGAGCAAAGTTCTTTGCCTTCTCTGGTGGCAGAATTAGGCCAGCTCTGAGCATGGCAAAAAGGTTTTATCTTTATGGAGAAGCCAGAACAAAGACTCAAACTGTCACCCCGGTGTTGCCACCCAGGTTTGCCTGGCACTCTGAGCACTCTGGCAGCGTGCTTTTGCATCTTTTGCCACTTCCAAAATTTTACTTTCTCCTTCCAAAAAAAAAATCATAGTTTTTATTATGGAAAGTAATTTTCCATTTAGCTGATCTCAAGAGTTTTAATGAACCATAACACTTTCTAACATAACTTCACGATGGATTATTTTTTCACAAAGTATTCCTATACCAGACTCCTTATAAAATGTTAATAGCATTATTGAAAAAAGTTCAGCGAACAAGGTAGAGTTGGGAATTTTTCTGAAGGCACGCTAAAGGGTTTTTTTTGTAATTTGCTGACACATTAAAATATGATGAAACTATCAAATCAAAATAGTGCAGATTCCTTCAGTATTTGCACACAAATTGTAACACAGAGAGGCCTGTGGCCCCTCCGTGTGTGCATTAGCTGTAGATAGGGTAGTACATGCTCCAGAATCATGTCACTTATCTGGGGTAAATCGTCAAATGTCTTGCTTCTAGCTATCAGATCGGTGCTTTACCTGTCATGGTAATAAGCCCTTGGAGACTAAAGGAGTTGAATGAAATGTGAATAAAATGGAATTTCCTGGGGGTGTTTATTCCTGGAACTGAATCTGAGACAGAGAAAGTTTACAACACAGATTTCAAGTAAAATAGCTTATTGTGTAAGGTGACCCCCATGTGTTTTGTGAAAGTGGTCTCTGCTATATGAAGGTTTTATGAACCAAGTTTATGTAATGTTAATCATTTTAGCTTAATGAAGTGCATTCACAACAAAGCTTTGTTGGTTTTGTTGGCTATCAGACTCTATTACTTGTTGTTGGCTATCAGACTCTGTAACTTGTTGGCTATCAGACTCTATTACTTGTCCCTGAAAATTAACCAGAAAGATTCTTGTTCCTTCTTGTTCTTCTGTGGAGTCACTGGGGAAAAAGTTGATTCTTCCATTGCCTATTTGAGAGGGCACAAAGTTTGACACATCTTCTCTCAAATCCCTGACAGATTTCAGAAACTTGGCAAGAATAAATAGGATTTATTGTTTTCTTTTAGATTTTCCACAAAGTTTAAAGTCAACATGACAGCAAAAAGGTCTCATATTTAAATGCAATTTAAATCAAAGTTATTGCCCACAACATTTTTTTAGTAGGCTTGTTTATGGAGCCAGAACATTACAGTGCATTCTGTGAAGCTGTCTGTTATCATTTGATTTGAAACACAATGCTTACAGACTCATAAATCCAAGCAGGTGGGTTATATCATCTGGAGTTGTTCTGCAGAAAGTAAAGGTAAATTTTTCAGAAGATATCGCTTGCTGCCCTCATATTTAGTCAGAAAGAGTTATGGTGCTAATATACCTTCTGAAATTTATATACAGAGAAACATTAATACTTTCAACTGTCTAAATATAGCCTTTGGTCTTCCTTTTCATTCTGTTAAAGCCAGTATTACCTGAACAATAGCTTCCAATTAAACTAGTCCCAGTAATATTCCCCCCTGAGGGAATGTGTTTTAGTGTGCTTGCCTGACTATTGACTTTCTTACCACTTCATTTTATTCTGAAAAATAAGGAAACTCAGTGCTCAATTTAGTTGAAAAAAATAATAAATGCTATCTGTCAAAAAGAGATATATCATTTCTATTCAAACCTATATAGATAGATAATATTCACCCTGTTCTTTCAGATTTGCTGCCACCAAATATAGCATTTCTGTTAAAAGATATACATTTCCTTAAAATAATTTCATTAAATTGTACATTTTAAAGTATGAAATGGGGCAGGAGGCTGTCTTTTTCAGAACTCTTGTGTCTTTGAGCCATATAAAAGTGATTTATCAGGCTGCAGAGATCTTTAATGTCAAGATTATTAACATTGCTGAGTATTATAACTGGAGCACCTGAAAGTGTTTAAAACCTGAAAATGCTTGGTCAACTATTGTCAGTGTTTTAAAGTGTGTTCATTATTTCATGCAGTTATAGCTCAACAGTGTGGAGCATGAGTTCTTACATTTCAAGGATATAAAAGAATAATAAAAAGCAACTTTATATAAATGGATTAATGTATGGAAATTTAAAATATAAAATTAGAAAGAAGGAACAGTATCCCACACTGGAAGAATGAATACAATGGCTCTGCATTTATAAATGCATAAGCATTGCTCTGAAGAGTTTTTTTCTCTTTTAGGCTTTTCTTCCCCAGAGTTACCAGTCACCAAGAACAAGAAGAGTAAGCTTTATCATTCATAGAAAAAAGACCTAAAGCACTAAAACATCATGGTCCTATACCATTAAAAATGTAACATTTTTTTCATTCACTAAAAAGAAGAGATGGTAATTTTATTAGTGCTTCTGTTAAATACCCACCCTAAAAGGACTGGTTGGTATTGGAGCTATTGAGCTATTGGGCTACGACAGTGTGGTATTTTTAGATGTGGACAAGTTATTTTTAGGAATTTTAATAGCTCCTTCTGCTCTGCAAAATTAATCTTGAGGCACTTTTATAGAACATCTATTAGAAATTATCCCAATGAGTTAGTTTAAAGCTCCCATAGCTGAAGCAGCTTTTGTTTTTTCGCATGATGTAGCCAGCAAATTTCATCACACCAGCAAGTCGGGCACCACAGTCCCTGCTTGCCAGGAGCCTGCCTCCTAGCTGGAGAACTCTTCATGGGATGGCATTACTCTTGAGGCTTTTTTAGAGGGTAAGTTCCTAAAACATCCAAAGGACTCAGCTCTCTTCTGTGTTTTTTTTTAAAAAAAAAAAACAAACAACAAACCCACATTTCTGCTTCCTATTTACATTGTGGCCTAGTAGTTAGAGCACTGGCATAGACAATGCCAGGATTTTGGCTGCCAGACACACACCCCCCACCTCAAAAAGGGGGTTATGTCAAGTTGACAGGAGGGTACCTTGACTTCCGCTTCACGGGCTAACCGAGGTGGCAGGGTTGGGAGGTCTCCAACCCAAAGAAAGCAAGAAGAAATCCTAGTGGTTAGTGCTGAAAGGAGGATTTCTGGATGCAAAGTCCCAGCTTCACGCTTGGTTTATACATTTTACCCACCTCTCCAGGAAAATGGTAATCTTTTGCAACAATGCTGGACAAAGCTGTATTTTTGCAGCTGTGTCAACCAACAGACAGTTCTGGACTTCGTTTTTTAACCCATAATCTAAAGTTTCCAGTCAAAATATCCTGTCTAATTTCAGGGATACTTAAAAATAAGAAATTTGAGGATGCAAATGTGAACTGGCTCTTCTGGAGAATGAAGTCATCCACCACAGATAAAGCATCGTATTTCATTGGCTTAGAAGTGGGACGGAAAGTGAATAGAGAAATCTTGACTATGGCATCCCTTGCCTGGCAGGGAACTGATCTTAAACCTGTCATCACTGTCTATGTTCTCAAGGAGGATTAGGCTTCCAGGTTTGGAAACATAGGGTCAAGGGATGTTGAGTTAATAAAAACTTGAACTCGGATCTGAATTCTCTTGGGGGCTTGATCCTGCAAAATACTGCAGCTTCCCTTAATATGTACTAAAGGCCATCTTGAATTGGGAGATCAACACTAGAACCTGTCTTTTGTTCAACTTCTATCCATCTAAAAAAAATAATATTACAAGGTTTCATTACAGGAAAGGAGAGGGAAAGGGACAGCACCAAGGCATTTCAGCTACAATTGATTCTCAAGTCAAACTATGCCCATGAGCAGACCAAGCTCTAGCCAAAGTGTGTGTCTATTCTGTTGATAGATTCAGTGCATGCACAGCCATCTGATTCGCGTAGGTCTTGAGCAAGGAAGATTGATTTTATTTTATACATCTGAATTTCATAGTAACATTCATCACAGCACTGTAAAGAAGGACGAGAAAAAATCCTGGAAAAGATGATTGCTCACAAAGAATCAGTCAGATTCTTGTCAGCTCAGCTCGTTGTTTACATTTGGACTCTGGAAGCAGAGAAAAACAATGCTGTGTATTTCTATGACTCTGAAATAATTTTTATCCCATGAAAATAATAGTTGAAATCTACCTGTGCACTGTCAGATTCTGGAAAATGGTGGGGTTCCTCTTTGTGCTTGTTCCTTCACAAATTGTGCTTTGCAATCTAAAGATGGGAAGTGATTGCCCTGAAGTGGTCAAGCAGTTGGACTAGATGATTGTTGTCGGTCCCTACCAACTGAATTATTCTAGTCTAGTCTAGTCTATTCTAAAAAGAACAGGAACGTTTGGACACCATATTCAATGATTTCCAGATCTCAATGGATCAAACATCTATTTAATCTCTGTTTTGTTCTTAGTTGGAAGGGTTTAATTAAATTGTATTGCGCAAATTTGGGGGAGGCAACTTCATTTACATTTCACCTTTTGTGAGATTGCTTGATCTGGTCTAAACCAGAAGGATATTTCATGGCCATGGGCCACAGATTTTTGTGGTTGGCAGTGACAGTAGAGAGTTGACTCCAGCCAGTTGCTGATGCCCACCTTTGCTCTCCTTTTGTCAACTAGTGTCAGGGCATTTTTGACCTGTAGGCCCAAGTACCATTGTGTTGAGGCACCGCTGACCCGGGTCACACAGCCTGGGGCCCCCAGGCTACGCTGTCGCTCTCTGCTTAGGCACATGAACACTCAGCATTTGGAGGAAATGTTTCTCCCTGTCCTGAGGCATTTTGGCCTCTGAAACAGTGACAGCACCATGAAGCTCCTGCATGCACTCTGGTTTTCATGTTTCTCTCCATCAGAGGCCTCCTGGGCTCGTATTTGTCTCACCCACTTCTTGAGCATATGCTGTAGGGGCCAAACAGCGTATGGACTATTGGACTTCTGATGATTTCTGCTGCACTGAGGGCACAAAGCAGATGATGTGATGGGAGAGGAAGTGAAGGCTGAGAAGAAAAATAACAAGTCCCAGTCTAGCTGCATTGACTTGAGGCTATCAATTCAGGTGGAAAGAAGTAATGGAAGAGACCAGCAGGAAGCTAACCTGTCCTCAAGCTGAAGAAAATGCACTTGTAAGGGATCAATTGGAGAAAAGGGTTATTTGTACTTCTTTAGGCAGTGCAGTGGTTTAAAATTTTATCTTTACATCAAGATGTAAAGCTTTTTGCTCGATGCGTGTGAGATTGTTTCCCATCCCCACCAAGGTTGACCATACAGAATACGTATCTTCATTTCCTTTCCCTTCTGAAGTGTCCCTTTGTCTACATTGAACTTCATATCTGAGGTAATTTTGTGTTGTCTCAACTCCCAGAAGACGCAGCTTCCGTGCAGCTTCCATCTCTGCCTGTTTTGTCTGTGGCACTCCCTGGATCAATACCTCTGACTCCTATTTAAAAAAAACCAAACGTGCTTCTTCCCAGAATTGGTGCATTTCAAAAATGCCCTCTAGCACTGCTTTTGACAACCCACTTTGAGGAAGCAGATGCTGTGCTCTGAAGGCTGCAGGGAGTCCCTGTACAGCTGAACCCATCTGGCCCTGGAGAATGCTAACCTGTACTGTTTACTCAGGGCAGCTAGCAAGCAGACTTTCTGGGAAAGAAAGAAAGAAGACTTTTCTTCTTTCCCTCTTTCCCCTCTTTCTTCATTTTCTTTGTTACCAATGTGTTCAAACTCTATACATTTGGTGCTGCAAGATGTAGGTGAGGTTCAAATCAAATTCCCTGCCCCACTGATGCATAGAAAGGAAACAAGCCCTGATGAAAAAAAGCCAGTATTTGCACTAGGGCCGACAGTGGCACAAAAAATTACAAAAGAAAGCATTGCAGAATGTAATTTCACAAAGGTTTTGTTAGGAATCTGAAATGCTACCTTACCACGCTTCGTGCTGCTCCCTACTGACTACAAACCATCAACGTAAATATTTATTAGTAGCTGGTGATTCTCTTAGCCTGTAGCCACTAGGATGGGATGAAACTCGTAATCTGCCTCTGCTAGTACCTTTGCAGGAGCCTCTATTTTGTGGTTTTCAGTGCCATTGTGCTCCTGGCAAGAAAGGAGGGAGTTTTTTTCACTAAAGACGATCAGTTTACACTACTTTAACATGGTGAAACAAAGACTGGGTTTGCATCACTGTGGTTTTTGGAAGCCAAAATCCTAGGTTTTTTGGTGAGAAAAACTCAACACTTTCTCCCTTGAAAATTTTTGTTTTATGTTCAGGGAAAAAATATCCTAACTGTAAAATATATAAAAAATCCTAAAAAAAAATTTAAAATATTCTAACTGTAATCCGTAGGCCAATGAGACAACACTGACAGTGAGCCTGAATTGCTCACAGGTTGTGTTGCAAGTATTAAAGGTGCTTACAAATCAATGTCAGCTGATGGTGACATGTAAGCACCACACATGGATGTGTAAGCACCACACATGGATGTGTAAGCAGGGCCTTTTGTAAATCAAAGTCAAATGCTGTAGCTGGATTTTTCTGCATGTAAGAACCAGTTATGAAAGAGCTCATCTGAAGGGGTGCCAGAGCAAGTGGAGAGAGCTCTTTCCAGAGTGCTTTGGTAAGCAAAGAAATTGAGATTTGTGCCTCATTTGCAATTTCATCAATTAATTCTGGGCTTCCACATGTAGTTTTGTTGCCCCTTTTCAAATTGTTCTGGGAACAGTATGAGGGTTTAGCCTTTTCTTTCCCAAAAACACTTGATAGGGGCCCCTTTAGCCCACTTTCTTTGAATCTGATGTAAAGTTTTTCTCAGGTGCTCACTTTTCACACATCCCTGATGCTGACAATGGTGTAAGGCTAAATATTTACAAACAGCTGACTAGTGATCTTGACTAGTTATGACATAAAACTTTAACTTTTTAATTTTTTATTTTACAAAATTTGTTCGGTACTGCAAAGGGCAGAGAAATCTTACAAGTTAATTTAAATTTGCTAAAGTGTGTTGTTTTGGTTTTATTCATTTTTTTCCCCATTTTTTTCTCCTTGACGGTTATGTACTGTAAATGATTCTGCCGATTTCTGTCTTTCTACTTTAGTGTTAGAATTCCTGTGAATGTCTTCTTATGCAATTTTTAAAAAAGTGTCAAAGGCAGGAAAACATTGCAAACATAACTTTGTACTTTTATAATTTGAAAAATGAGCAATGTGTACATAGGGAAGAAACTTCAGGAGCTTGTACTGTTCATGTAGTGTTGGTTGAAGTTGAGGAATACCATATGAAATTGAATATTTTTGGTGTACTTTCAGAGCATCAGTTATGACTAGTCCTGTGTAAATCCTGAGTCAAAACAACACAATGTTCAAAATTGGATATTTTTCCCACACACATTTTAATCCATGAATGTGAATTTTGTAGGCAATTCTTCTGGCATTGTGTGAGTTTCTCCAGCCTTTCTGCTTGCCAGAGGTGATATTAGAGGCAGCTTTTCAAAGCAAAGAGGACGTTGTCTACTGTTCCTTTTTCTTTTTGTTGTTTTTTTCTTGTTTGTTTTCTTTTTGTTGTTTTTGTTTTGGTTTGGGTTTTTTTGGTTTTTTTTTTTAAAAAAAAAACAGTTTAATCTGGCATACATGTTCACCTGGGTAGTCTGGTTTTATTCAGCTGCAGAGAGGGATGGAGGGACTGATTATACTCTCACTGAGCCTTTTCACGTTGCAAGTGTGGTGCTCAGGAAACCTGGTTTCTTCTGTGTCGGAGCTGAGGGTCTCTTTAGATTCTTTGTTGTCTAATCACAGTAGAGAGATTACACTGCTGTGATTTCCTTGATGGAGGCTCAGTCATGTACCTTAGGTACTTATTGTGATGCAGCGTGGGCAAAATGTTTTAGAAAACTTTTTGACATTGTTTGAAACTGACGAGTAGTTTTGTTGGTCTCTAGAGGTGGACAGACAGTTTGAATCAGCCTAATTTTCTTGAGGAACAGTGTTTAAAAAGATATCATTTAGGCTAAAACTAATAATGTCTTTTGCTTTATTGTTAATTCTTCCCTCAGAAGTCCTTTGATTATTCTGTAAATTCACTAGTCAGAATTACCAGTCAGAATTGCTGTCTCAAAAGGAAATCAAACAGGAATGTTTATTTTGTGTCCTTTTAGAACCAGCTGATTCCATAAAATAATATTATTCTACTGTTAAACTTAAGGATTTTTGAGGGATGATTGAAGTCTGCTGGAAACATCAGGATCTTCATACTCCAAACCTACAAAGTCTTCCTGTCCTGGTCAGAGACCAGCATCTTCTCCTGGCAGTATCACTGCAGCCCACAATCCAGCTCATGTTAACCCACCGTTACAAAAATGCCTTGTAGACTGAAAGCCAGGTGATGATCTGTATTTCCCCCACCTACCATTCAAGGCTCAATATACATTTTTTTAAGAAATATATTATATAATATATATTAATAAATATATCATATAAATATATATATACTTTATATAATTAACTTTTAAAACTTAAGTTTTAACTTTTCTTAAGATCCTTTATTGGCATCTTAGAATTATTCTTCACTATCAGTGATTTATATCAGTATCACTGCATTTAACCAAGTAGATTAAAATTATCTTTGATAATTCAGTAACTTGCACAAATTTCTTATTCACTGCAATGCTCAGCATGATTGTTTTGTAACGACTGTTTGTCCTGATACGCTTCCCTTTCACAGAACTGCCTGAGGCAGGAAGGTACTCGGGTATTGCAGTGGTGAGTGGAGCCGAAGCCTTCGTGCCTCTACAGCAGGAAAGCAAAGCTAATTTGCTTTTATTATATATCTGCATATTATATATCTGCAACCTGATGGCACTGCTTCCTGGCATGTGGGATCCAACAGTGCATGCAGGGAAATAAGATGGGAGCCACACGCCCTTGTAAACACAATAATAATATGCATAAGGGGTTTATTTTAACAGATGATCTTTACAAACTTCCTGTTGTTCTTTGTTGCTTCTTTTTCCCATTATCACTATTCAAAGACATTTTTAGCGCTGCTCGTCTGTCTAAACTTGGGTTATTTCAAGCAGATGTTTCTGAAGTGCTTTGTTTGTGTTCCATTGAGCGTGTGCAGGAAATCTCAGGCAATTATTTTTTTTCTTCTTATGTGAACATGCATGAATGAAAAGTGTTTCCTACAATTTACCATTTTTTTTCAGCTGAACACTCCTTTCTTTTCACAATTTTTAGTGCACACTTTGCATTGCTTCATTCCTACCTGCTAATGTATGTCATAGAACAATGAACAAGCAATCTATTTCAAAAGTTTCTTTTCCCTAAAGAAGTCATTTCCCAATCATGGCCTCCAAATTTGGGCAATTGCCCTGTTGACCCATGAGGTCACTGAGTATGTATTTCATGTATTCAAGGCTACAAATCTGTAACCTTTGCAACTGGTAATTTATATGAGCTGGAGCAGCCATTCTCACTCCTTTTTTATGGAGAGGTGAGTTATTGCAATTAAAACAAGAGCATAAAATTCCACCAAGCAGAAGTGCAGGATATATTCTTGGGATGCTTGCGTAGCCTTTTCTAGTTCACCTTTAAGTAGGACATGCCGTCTTGGAGAAATGAGCATGTCTCAGAAATTTGCTTTTGCGTGAACTGACTTTAACCATCAGTGCTAGAGTGACCAGATTGCAGTTTTGGGATAAGTCCAGTTCCTGTGGATATTAGCAAACATACAGGTTTGACAGGCTACTAGTGGTTAGCCATGGTACGCCTGGATCTGTTAGCCAGTCTGGTAATTAAAGTAGACAAGGAAGCAGTCTGCAGTGCCAAGTCCAAACTAGAATTTGTCAGTAAAGACCAAGGTATGGACAACTATACAGAATAATTTACCTTCCAAAAACATGACCGGGACTCTATCTGAACTATTACAGTCTGCAGCTTGGCAACCTCCAACTTTCCTTTTGTAAAGGTCTTGCCATTTCTCTCCAAAGACTATGATTCTCCTGATAGTGCCCGGATTGTTAAAAATTCCTGGCATTGCAAATACCTAACTTGACACCTTCATCATGTGCAGCTAGAACTTGGCAACAGTGTTGGTTTTCCAGCTTTTTTTTTTTTCCAGCAAAAGACAAGGGAATATTTACTGCTGACTTTGGGAATACTTCCCTTGAAATAAAGATAGTTAAGGATAGCAAGAATGGGCTTTGTAGAAGTATAGACTGGCCAACTTGCAGCCACCAAAGTAGATCAACAAATCAGCTGTGTAAATGTCAATCAATTAGCTCTGTAATATTGCTGGTAAGTAAGTTGTCCTGAATGGAAATCACAGGCAGAAAAGTAAGGATTCACATCTTAAACGTGTCTAAAAAAACTCAGTGCCTGGGTATCAAAAATCTATGAAGGAAGGGTATAAACCTTTAAATATAAAGGAAACAGTTGAAGTCTTTAACCAGAAATCTGAGTGTTTGCCATTTATGACAGTTTAGAATAAAACATACTTTATCAATGAGTTAACATCTGATCACAGCAAAGATGAAAGTTAGCAGCTGTGTAAAATGTATTGTTCATGAGAAAATGCTTTATAAATACGGATTTATATATAGCACAAAATTTTTGGCCAGTATCCATTGGCCTGCCTCTAGTGGGGTCAGTGATGGTGACTTCCTCTAGATCCCTAAGACCTAGCTCTCTTAGGGATCTAGAGGAATCTAGGCATCTGTTAGAGTAGGCAGAAGTTTGCCAAACACAGCAAAGAACGTTGAGGTCATATGAGAATTTGCCACTGATCAGTGTCTGTCTCTTGCAATAGCTGGTGGGATGTAAGTGAGGTTTTGTCTTCATCTGGGTGATGGGAAGTGCTGACGGCTGAAGGTGGGATGAAAGGAAGCAGGCTGGGAACCACTTCTCCTGCCTTTGCTTACTGTATGCTTCTGAAGACCAGGTAGGGACGTATCCTGCCTGAACTTCACACTGCATGTGGACTCTGATCTGCAGTTGCCTAACTGCCCTGTGGGTTCCTAAAAGCTACCCTAGCACATAATTGATTTTAGGAACCAGAAAGAATCACATAATCGCAGACTTTCTGCTCGTGGATATTTTAATGCTAATAGAGGGGGGGAAACTAAGGTTAGAATGAAATATTTTTGAAATTCTCTGTTCAACTTCTCCCTGCAGTGAGCCTTAAGTAAGGAGCCAGTGTGGAACACTGACATTCAGATCTGCACAACGCAATCTGCTAACATCATTTGGAAGAGTGACCTTGTTCAAGGACCCAGGAATGTGATAATTGTGGTTTCAAAGAAAAGATTCCATCTGTAAAAAACAAAGGGGAATGCGTCATTGGATGCATCGACACTAAACTGACAGTATGTGTTAGTTGCTTCAAATGCAAATTTAGATGGTTCATTTCAGGTACCTATTTTTAAAGATGCAAATTAAAAATGGTTACGTTTGTGGCTGACATCTTATAACTGATGTTGTTTTTATAAAAAGTCACTGGAAAGGCTTAATTCTGAGAGACTTCATTTGCTATCTTGGGTCCCGTTTTCAGAAAATTCAGTGATCCTGCAGTTTCCCCAAACAACTACTTCATGCTAGCATCCACCGCAAGAAAAGCTTATGTTGGAAAATACCAGTTGTGTAAACAGAATATAACAGGCTTGCTTTCTCTCCCACATCTGAAATTCACCCTTGTTCAGATCTCAATTTACTCAGTGGGAAGAGTCATCTCACCATATCTTAGCCCTCTAAAACCACAATGACAGCCTGAGTTCATCTTTTAGATCATTTTGTTCAAGTCAGGGAAGGAAGGCACATCAAAAAGGCAGTATGCATTTTTCTGAGAAAATATATGACAGACAGCTTTTGAAGGTGATTCACCCAGCTATCCATCCCTGGTGACTTCCCTAAGCATCTGTGCCTGATTTCTTCCAAAATTTATCCTAGGTAAGATGGTTGACCTGGATGAAAGAAAGACCCATGAGCAGGACTTCTAATGGCTTCATTACCAAAGACTCTGACATCACATTAAGGCTTTTTATGGGTTATATTTTCTGATTCAGTTCCCAAAGTTCAGAACCCAGGAATGGGGAGGATGTTTGCACATAAGAAGTGACTGTGCCCTTTGGAAGTTTTCAGTAGCGGGAGATGGAGACAAGGGTAATTCAAAGGACTTGGTGCTGAGGAATTGCTTAGGCTGGTGTTTTATTGAAGATCTCCCAGTAAGGCAAAGTCTGCTAATGTTTGGGCACAGGACTTCCCTTCCAGGAGTAGACATGAAGGAATTTATAACTGTGAAGTGAAAATATAAACTATATATGATTTCACTTGTAGTTGGCTAATGTGGCCAAAAGCTTACTTGACTTAAGGTGGCACCAACCTGCCAAGGCCACTGGACTTACCATTGTTGCATTTCCATGTTTTTAAATAATACAAAATTAATTGATTGCTTCAGTGTTTATTTTTTTTTATTATTATTCAAAGAAATAAAGATATTTCAGGAAACATGAAGAAGGCAAAACAGTTACTTGGGAAATTGCTTGTAATTTCTTCTAATGAAAAATGCCAGTGTAGCAGTGCTCTGGGTTTCAGTGGTTGCTCCTTGCAAACACGTCTTTTCTTCCTCTGGATGTTGTCACTTGCATTTTTAGGTACAGAAGCAGTGGCAGAAGATCTAGCCTAATACAAATCTATTGGGTCACAGGCTACCAGTTACTCTTACTTTCAGTTGTGTTTTGAGGATTATGGCTGTCGGTGACTTTTTAGGTTGTGCCTCTCTGTCGGTGGTTCACACGTGCTACATATGCAGAGCCTTAGGGTGAGATGTGGCAGACTGTGGAATGAATCACGCCTGCTGGCTGTCGTGGAAAGGCATGGTGAGCTCTTGGATTGCTTTCTGTGTGGGCTATCCCCCTCCCACCAACCCACTATTTGAATGGAGCATCAAAGGGTCTGCTCTGCAAATGTGGAGGCATCTGTCCACCCAGCTGATTGAAACTACTGCCTCCTGTACTGTGCGTAGTCTGCTCTGGACACTTTGGGAACGTGCTAAATATCCTGTGCATTTGCTTTGTGGGTTTGTCCCACCCTTGCAGGCCGTTGGATACTGTCATGGGGCAGACATGGCACAGACCTTCTGTGCCCTCGCTGCTTGGCTGGTCTGCACGTGCTCTCTAACACTGATCTGTCTCCGAAATATCAGATTCATTGAGGTTGTACATTACAGCGAGATAGCAGCTGCACACATACTTCTGAGTAGCAATTCTTTAATAGAAATACAGTCCACTGCACAGTGAACATCTATTTCTCAAACTTACTAAAGCATTTCCTGCCAATAATTAAGGTGGTTTTCCAGAGAAAGGCAAGGAATGATCAGAAGGCAGGGTTTTGTCTTTCAGTTCAGCTGATGTTTGTCTTTTCAGACTGCAGGAGCTACCTTCAGTCCTTTTCTGTGTGGAAACTGCAGCTGACACTTATGCCATCAGGTCTACTTATGATTATTATAGTTCCCTTAATTTCTAAAGCTGGTCATTGTTTTATTTATTTTTATTTCTTTTTAGAAGCAATTTGAGCTGGCTATCACAAGAATGTTATCACAAATGAGTTGTCTTTGAAATCATCCTCTTGGGTTTTAATTACATAAGGGTAATTTGACTAACAAAAGCCACATAAACACAGACTATAGCAGAAGGTACCTTTTATTTGTGCCCCCAGAGTCAGTGACAAGGATTTGTTGAAGCTGAAAGTGTTTCTCCCGAGTGTTTAATTGCAATGACGTTCTTTTTGTCTGGAAAAAACTCATGAAGGATCTAATTGTGACAGGGATCAATCTTATGGTGTGACAGTTTTTCCTCATGAACCCCTGTGAAGAACAGGACCATGAATAGTGTCCCGTACTGATGTTGATGCTGACAATATTTTGGGGAATTTTTTGTATATCTAAGCATTAATCATGGCAAGATAATTAGGAATGTTTTCTTATACAGTTGTAGCAGCTTGCATTCTTATCCAATATGCAATTGCAACACCTTTTTTGAATATTGCCCACTTGCATTGAAAGTTGCTGACGTTTGGGACTGTAGGAAATGCCTGAACAGCAAAAAGTTTCTTCACAAGAATAGGGAGAGACCATGAGAGCAAACCTGATTTCTTACAGACTGTGTGACAGGATCCTTTATGTTTACAGGGAGCCCCCAAACTGTTTGCTCATGGAGTGCACTGTCAGAATTACACTGAATGCGATGAGATTTTGTCTGTTTAAGGAAATTTTGACTTAAGTACTAAAAGTTGATTCCAAAGCTTTCAAAACTTGAGGAACAGCAAGAACAGATTCTCTCCTGGGATATGAAACCAGCATTCAGGATATAAACCATGTTTTGTTGTTATATACACTCATTTTTGTCAGGAATCCATAAAATTCAGTTCTCTGTGCAAAACTTTCTTGTACCATATGTTTTAATGCATTAGTAAAACCTGGTACATCAGTAAAACTCTCACAAAAGAGTTGCAAAGGGGCATCCTCATGTATAGCTCTATCTGTGGAACGATTTACTGTTACAAAAGGTTTTTTGTCTATTTGTGTGTATGAACTATGTAGATCTGTAGAAGGAAGTAAGAATGACACATCTTTTTCTGGAGTTATTGCAGAAGGAAGCCATAACTCATTTTAGCTACCCATGTCACTATTAGCAAGGATGGCAGAATTTCTAATGTTGCTCTAATCTCTTAAAGTTTACCCGAACATTTTTGTATTTTGCAGAAAGATCAAGCAAAAGCCTTTTTGTGGTGTGGTGGGGACCACATTTACCTTCTGCTTCTCCTCATATGAGAGACAGGGAGTTTTGAATAATTTCTTCCGACCCGTACCTGTAGCAAACTTTTGAACTCATGACCCAGGCAAACAATCTACTCATGAGGATTTTCTGGTCTAGGGTACATCCTTTCTTTCATGGAGTCCCTTTACAGAATCACAGAATGACAGAATGATATGGGATTGGAAGGGACCTCTGGAGACAGAGACTCCACCACCTCTCTGGGCAGCCTCTGCCAGTGCTCTGCCACCCTCAAAGTAAAATTTTTTCTCATGTTGAGATGGAATTCCTTGTGTTCCCATTTGTGCACATCGCTCCTTGTCTTGTGTGGGACAGCCCCATCCTCTTGACATCTGCCCTTTAGATATTTATAAGTACTGATGAGATCCCCTCTTGGTCTTCTCCAGGCTAGACAGACCCATGTCTCTGAGCCTTTCCTCATAAGAGAAGTGCTTTATTCCCTTGATCATCTCTGTAGCCCTCTGCTATACCCTCTCCAGCCATTTCCTGTCCTTCTTGAACAAGGGGGCCCAGAACTGGGCACAGTGCTCCAGGTGGGACTTCACTAGGGCAGAGTAGAGGGAGAGGATGATGTCCCTTCACCTGCTGGCCATGCTTTTTTTGATACACCCAAGGAAACCATTGGCCTTCTTGGCCACAAGAGCACATTCCATCCTTGGTAATCTGTAATGTAGATTAGATTTTTTTGGTTGTTTTTCATGTGTATTCCAAATAGTTTTTTCCTCAGCTGACCCAGTCATATAAGAATGACTCTCAGAGGTAAAGATTGAGTTCTACTGTTGAAAACATGTGGTGAGTCATAAAGCTTTGAAAATAAACGCAGAGCCTAGCCACGCAGCTTTGCAGACTTTACACCAGTTGAAGGAACTTGCCCCAAGTATTCAGACATTACATGGGCTTTGCATGTTAATTGAAGCTGACTGGTATCCAGACTGTGGTAGTTTTAATCTTCTCTGCAGTGATATGTAATGCTATTTTTTAAAAGAATCAACAGCATAAAAGCAAGCCCTCTAGCTAAGGAGATAAATATTTGTACACAGATACTGTTTTATTTATAACAGAGGAGAACGCTTGAAGCAATTACTCAGAAATTTTACATTTCAAGAACCAGAGAAAACAGCTTCACTTTTTCCTGTTATTCAGTTTGGATCTAGAGTGGCTTTGGGTCTTTGAGCTGTGTAACTGCCATGGACAGAGTTCAGTTGCCCAGTTACCCAGTCATTTGCCATCTGCCTCCCTGAATCTTACGCTACCTAATACTTCTCCAAGATTTTAGACCTACTGCAGCTCCTTGTGAGGTCAGAGAAAGTTAAAATGCATAGCATTTCTTTATACTAGGCTTTCCCTTTGGGCAGTTAAGGGATTATTCCAAAGACTAAAACATATAATAACTTCATAGAGCAAAGGTTCTCAAATTTTTCATATAATATTTGGCAGATATTCACAGAGGATCTGCAGATGGGAGGAATAGTTTCCTTTGGAAATCTCATTAAGAAAGGCATTAGCTGTATCTTAATATAATTAAACAAGTAGATTTAGAACTAAGATTGTGTGACCAACCAGTTCTTTGTAATTCCTGTGCTGATGACTGTAATCTGAGAAATTTTTGGCTGAGCTACAGCCCGGCTTGCTTGTGGCATAAACCATAGTCCTAAGCTTAATATTGAAATGGGTAACATCTCACTTCTGGCCTGGGAGCTCCTTAATGCACAGGAGTTGGCTGCTGTCGTCCAACAACAAGCTCCATGAGCTTCAGTGGAACTACATCTGGTAGATCTGTGCAAATTTTTAGTTCTTAACTTGAAAGAAAAAGCAGGGAAAACAAAGAAATAATCAACATTTAGGTCTTGATTGGCCTATAATGAACCTTTGTATCAGTAGGTTTCTTTTTCATCAGCCTGACAGACTCAGTATTTTCCTGTGAAGGGGTACGTGTGAGAGAGCCCTGCACGCTTGCTGCAACGACTACTCGATGGGGTAAAGATAGCAAGTCAGCATCTTGCCCTCAGCTTCCATTGCTTTAATACAAGCTCCTAAAAATAAAACATGTTTAAAAGTTTGTGGCAATTATTTTATTTCAGTCAAAATGGTTTTGTGAATTTGGTTGCGTTCTGAAATTATTTCATCCACCCTGAAACAGAATTTTTCAGCTAATAAATTTGTCCAGGTGCCCTTCAGTTGGACAGCCTGGCCTTAACTTTATGATTGCATTTAGGACAATTTCAAAAATCATAGAAATACATGTAATGCAATGAAGACAAACTATCATCGGGCTCTTATTTAGTAAAGGTAACTGGCAGCAGCTGCTGTGACTCAATGAATCAGAAATAGTTATAGATAATGGATGGTAAGACAAAGGCTATGTAATTTTTTTTTCACCTGAAAGCAGCTGATCGTGTCACAAGGTTTTATTATAACAACTGTTCTTCTGTTTTTCCAAATGACTGATGCATGTAGTGCTCTCCATAGTATCTTTGGTGATAAATGTTGGTGCCATGAAGCAACTATTACTCACTGTGCTATTATTGAACATGAATTTTGAATGACTTGTGGAATAGAGCGGACGGGTGTTTAAATCAATCAGGAAGAGGCAAAGATAATGTTCCTCCTTCAATATAAGCTCCTGTGGCTTGTGCACAAACAATGTTTCTGCTAACTAGTTAAGGGGTCCCATCTCTGGACTCCCCATAGCAGAATGAAGGAAGGATGAGGCATATGAACCAGTGCTTATGGTTTGGATGTGAAAGTTGTTTTATTTCTTTCCCTTTCTCCCCTCCTGCATTGGCATGAAAAGCTGGGAGTGGGTAGGAGGGATCAATAGTTTGTCTCTAGGGAGGCAGTGAATTAATATTTCACATGTGCTGCCTGAGGCTGGAATCCTCCTGAAAGATGGGAGAGCACCTTAAGC
The DNA here is from genome assembly GCA_004320125.1 of Scolopax mira. NCBI lineage: Eukaryota > Metazoa > Chordata > Aves > Charadriiformes > Scolopacidae > Scolopax > Scolopax mira. The sequence goes on from BJBW01003111.1 coordinate 38,630, forward strand.
AGCTCTGCTCATCAAACGCACTGTGTTGCTGTTCACATCTGGGGTGCACTTATACAGGAGAGAGGTGTGGGAGCACCGACCCATATCTTCTTCGTTTCTTCTTCCACGAGGCTGATGTTGCTCCATGGATTCATCGATGGAGGGTCCAGGATTGGAGGGAAACGTGCTGGCATAGTTGAACGATCTCTACCTGGTTTACAAATACTGTTCACACCATATTTGTACACTGCTGATCTTCCCACCTTCATTTTCACATCAGGAATGAAGTATGGGACAATAATTTTGGTTTTAAACTGCTGACAAGCAGATGAGTTGATCCTCCTGGAGAGGTTTCACCTCTTCCTCAAGATTCTTTGTAGAGCTAAATGTGTAGCTGTGTGTCAATAGTACCACAGTGAGTAAGAGCGGCATTTCCTAAGCCAGAGGAAAAATCAATATTTTTTTATGATTTTTCTTCTCCACAGTCTCACTATTTACATGGGGAAAATGGGGGGGAGGAAACACAGGTGGAAAGAGCTGTTGGGGCAGTGCAGACAGGCTGACTGCTCCTCAGCTCTGCCATGAAACACAGCCCTGTGGAATCTTGATTTCTCCCAGAAGAACCAATGCTACAGGGGCATTGAGACAGCAAGGGAACACCAGTACTCACTTCATTTTAAGAACTTCATGTACCGGTCTGCTCTAGGAGGTTGGGCTCCCAATACAATTAGTAAAGTGAGAGGAGGCATCTGTTTTGGGCTCTAGCTGTGAATTACATAGTGGAAAAGGTTATTTTTCTCTATGGCCTATATAAAAGGCTCAGGAAAAGTAGTCTCCTAAATAGAAGACAAAGTTTAGATGACATGACTACACCTCTATATTTTTGCATCTTGAATAGGACAAGTTAAGAACTTGTGATTTCTGCTACACTGTTAAATGTGTATTTGAATGTTTATTTTACTGCTCTTTAACATGGATGAAGACACAAAAACGTTTTAACATGTCAACTCTATTCCACTGTCCTTTTAAAGGAATTATAATATTCTTCTTCTAATTGTAAGCATTTATATTCTTGGATTGTTTAAAATATTTACATTTTACTGTCCACTTTTTCATTTTCTTCTCCTCTTTCTTTCCTATTTTATTTTTCTAATTTGCCACAGAAAGTAGAGTGAAGGGGAGAAAAAGACAAAAGAAAATTGCACAATTGTATTTGACACAGGAGGCATTTTCTGCATTAATTATTGTTTTCAGAAAATCTGTTATCCCTCCAATAATAATCATAACCTGATAAAGAAACTTCCATGAGTTCTGTTTAATATAGATGGGATAATCTAAGGGTGACTTCTTCATCTAAAAAAAATCACAGCATTTTCCTAACCTTGTATAGTATTTCTGCATTAGTATTTGTAAATATATTCTGATGTAGTTTTGAATAAGTGTATAAATGACTGACATTTGTCAACAGGTGCTGCTCAAGAAGTTACTTCCTTTCTTATGGCTGGAGTGAAATTGCCCTCTCTTAACTCCTGTGCTAAATTCAAAATTATTTCTATTTTTGACTTATTTCAGTACAAGTGGGGGACAGTCATAACTCGCTGACTTATTTGAGCCAAAGTATAATGTGATGTTTACCTGGTATCATTGTGACTGACTTTGAAAAGTGATTTTTGTTGATTTCTTGTATTCAGCTTAAAGAACCTTGTAGACTTGCAAAAGTTTTCCCCTGCCAAACATGTATGCTAGGTCTCATGCTGGATCCAGTTTTGAACTGACGCTTACTCTTTAACCTGTTTCTCTTTGTACTAATCAGATTTCTGTTTTTCTTTTTTCTAGATTACGGTCTTTGGTAAAGCAGTTAGAGAGGGGCGAAGCTTCAGTTGTAGACCTAAAGAAGAATTTGGAATATGCTGCCACTGTTCTTGAGTCAGTATACATTGACGAGACCAGGTGAGTTAACTACAGGCATCAGCAGTCTTCTTATATCTAGTACCAATGACATAAAATTGTAATTTATACATCAGTTTGGAAATTTGTTTTAGCCAAGATTTGTTACTCACAGACAATATGTTTTTAACCATTAAAGTATCATAGTCTGCGTAGAGCAGACCTTCAGTCCTCAGTCTGAGATCTGCTTACATTTCCTGGGGCAGGGGAAGAGATCAAAAGCAATCATAAATTTAATATATATTCTCTTGGAGGAATGTTTTCATAATGATTGTGTCCCACTTTTTCTAAGTTTCCAAATTCCTACTCCTCTATTCTTTTTTAATGGTGTTAAATATTTTCACTTGTATCAAGTCTTTGAAATGAAAAAGGTAGAGGTAGATTGGTAAGATGTTGCAGAGGAGTTTCCTGCTCTGTTATATGTCATTCCTCAGTGCTAAATGCATTTGTAGAGTCACCTCAGGTGACCAGAATGGGAAAGGAGAGGACTGTATGATACTAACTGGGAAGTTAGACATGGCTGTAAATGAGCTGTGAAGAGCAGAAAGGTCAGGAATGTTGATGAGAACAAGAACATATGTGAGTTTCTGTTTTTAACAAATTTTTTAAGACTTTTAACAACTGCTTTAACTGGAATATACGTGAGTTTCTGGTTTTGTTAATGACATTGCAATGCTCTCTAAGGGAATCTACCCATCTTTCCCCCTCACCCCCCAGGCGTTTACTGGACACAGAAGATGAACTCAGTGACATCCAGTCCGACTCTGTGCCCTCAGAGGTGCGGGACTGGTTGGCTTCCACCTTCACGCGGCAAATGGGGATGATGCTCAAAAGGACAGAGGAAAAGCCCCGGTTCAGGAGTATTGTCCATGCAGTACAAGCTGGGATATTTGTGGAAAGGTAAAGGGACATGTAACTACTTTGTTCTAGTAGCTGCCCACGTACTGCAGATGGCTCCTGGAGCATTGAATGAAGAATACCTTAATAAGCTTCTCCAGATGTTTCCCCATGGATCTGGATAACACTTGAAACCTGGGATGAAGTAATAGATTGCAACCTGAAAGAGCACATACTGATCTTCTTATGTTAATGCAGATGTAATAGCACTGGAATGATTTTGACAGAGAATATGCACCTCTGCCTTAGGTCAAGAGTAACAGTTTTTTAAGATTTACTCACCCCAGACCAAACCTTCTGTTGCCTCTGTATTCCTCTGTACTCTATTATTTCTTATGAAGAACTGCTAAGTTCTAGCTGATTTTTTAGAAGAAAATCCTGTATCATAGTATTACTGGAATGAACTATAGACCACAACTGATGTGAAAACTTTGGAGCTCAGGGAGGATTTAAAAAATCCCATTGAGTGCTCTCAGCTTTCTCTGTTGTGCTTTGCATCAGAACCCACTGCTAAAATGGATTTCCCTCTGAACTCTTTAAAACATTTACTCGTTTCAATTTGGACTCGCTTCCAATCTTACCTTTTCTTATCGAGTAACCACTCCTTGCTGACATTCTTCCTTCAAGCTAGAAGGAGGGCTGGCACATGTGAAACTTTTAGCAGACTTTAGACAACTTGAAAGACAGCAGGTCCCAGCTCTCTACAGCAAAACTCAAGTCTGGAATGGAAGAGCAGGGCACCTTTCACTGTCCATTAGAATGGCAGTGACAGCCCATCAGCCCTCTGTGGAGAAGGGTGGATCTATCAGTGAACCACCAGCCACACAGAAGCCTCCTCCAGCATGTCTATAGCTGATATTTTTTAATCTGTGCTAAAGTTACTGAACCTGTTTTAAAAGTGGCAGCAAACTGTGATAGGACTAGACCTGTCATTTCTCCTTGGAACAGATTTTTCCAGGTTTGACAGGCTATTTGTGAACTAAACCTCTCTCCCAGCCAGGAAGTAAATGAGTTGCAGGAGGCTGTTTTCCAACTGATCTGAATCACTGTGGCCCACGAGAGGAGGTGTTCAGATGTGATACGGCACCAGAGGAGGGCTGTGGCTCTCCTGAGCTAAAGGAGAGGGACTCTGCCATAATTGTCACTTAGCAGAAGGCTTTGAGGCTCCTGACTGGAGGGAGGAGGAGGGTAAGAAATTCTATAATTTAGGGAATGAGTGAATTTAATTCTCCAAGGGGGCTGAGTGTAGAACATGGCAAAGAAAAAGGGAAATGAAGGAAGACTTCATGTGGAATCATTTCAGACAGGAGAAAAAGACCTTTCCATCATTTTCTTTTAGTCCCACATTGCTAAAGTACAAATAAGGGTAACCAACAGAAGGGTATTTTAGTGTTTCTGCATTCATTAAGCCTTTTAAACACAGCATGGCCTGAAAACAAGTTAAAAATCCAGTACATACTTCAGTGCGTTGTTTAGTATAGTTGCAATTGTTGATTATTGCTTTACTCTGTTCTCTGTCTCCCTCAAACACACACACCCAAAAGATTTTATACCAATTTTTAAAAAATGCAGACAAAAGTAACAGCTGTGCTGATTCATTGCAAACAACAAATGATTTGTGAAGTAAATTCAGAATTAGCTTGGACAGGCAAGGACTAAGGGAGCTGAAAGAGCAGCATGGTCATATGCAGTAGAAAATGGGGAACATCTTCTCTATTTCAGTATAGCATTTGGCTTTGGTGAAGATCTGATATTGGCAGATTCTTTGTAATGTCCTGCCAGGTAACCAAGCTATGAGATACTGGAGTGTGTATAATCTCAGGTTAGTCTATACATTAAGAATGGTATAGAAAACATTGTGCAATTTAGGAACAAGAAGGAAGGAAAAAACAAACAAACAAACAAACAAATTGCAGTCAGTGTTTCTGGGCTAAATAAGTTCTCCTCTAATGGTCTGTTGCATTACAGTTTTTGCGTGTTTGGGGTTTTTTGTTGAATTCTATTTATGTGTTGCCTTGTCTGCTTTATCTTGGTAGAATGTACAGACGGACTTCAAATATGGTTGGTTTGAGCTACCCACCAGCTGTAATTGGAGTGCTAAAGGTAATCCAAATAAAAAGGTGTTGGGGGAGTTCTGTATAAAGCATCAAAACAACACTGTGATACTTGACTTCATAAGGCGGTCTTAGTACTTGTCCTTTTATTCCCTCTGACATTTAGTTTAGTTCACATACATTTATCTTTTGCTGGTCTAAGGGAATATCCTTTCAATAAAGGAAAGAATGGAGTTCAAGTCTGTGGCTGTTTCCAGGTTATGAAGATTACAGCTCTGTTTTAGATTATGGTGACTAAACTGAGGATTTAGTAACAGAATGGAATCAATCATAACCTCCCACAGGGTAATAAAAAAAACCCACTGAACAAGAGGGGTGAAGAAGGGAAAAGATCACTCAGTTCCAGGTTTTCAACGTGACAATCACTTTAGGAATAATGAGTTTTGAGGTTTCAGAGGAAAACTGATTAGTCATAAATAGTCAGAAAAAAGTAAGGTTGAACCCATGGAACAATTGCAAGGTTCTCGACTACAGCAGGAATTATCAAGACTACAAACACAAGTTAGTAACCAATTGCCTACACAGCAGTTTTGCATGATGACATGTTGCATGTGGTTACACCGTGACATGAAGCAGTGAAAAATAGTGACACAGTGGGACAAAACACAGGGACATTATGCGTAAAGCTCATGAAGTAATCCTTCTGCTCTACTCCACACTGATAAGACCTACAGTTAAGTTAACGAATCCTTTTTGGTTTGGGTAGTACAACTCATTGAAAGACGTGGAGGAATTGCAGAAGGTCCATTGAATGCAAGAAGAATGATCAAACATGCCCTTAATACACAGAATCAAAGCATCCATCCACACCTTTTTCCTACTGTAGGTTGACAATTGTTAACGTCATTCCTGCAAATGGGGTCTAAAGTGTTTTTTCCACCCAAAGCTGTGGAATCAGCTTGGTAAAATGAGGTTGTTTTTTGAAAAGCAATGAAATACTGCAGCTTCTGCAAAAAATGCAGGTGGAGTGGTAGCAGTGCAAGTCCTAGTGTATAATCTCTTCTCAGTTTTTCAGTGACTGAAAAGATAGGAAATTTTTTGAACTGATTGCACGGCATCTCTCTCTATGCCTATATATTGGATACTGATTTTTCTACTGCAGGAGCCTGTTGCATTTTTGCATGACATGGTTGTGATCATGTAAGATCTGTTGCCACAAAAGGGGCAGCTAGCCTTTTCTCTCATTTGAATGGTGGTCATACATAGCATTCATACAGACATGCTTGAATATTTCTTTACTGACCTCACTGCAGCATCAATATAGCAGTTACAGCTGACTGGAACATTTCCAACTGAAATTAGATATTTACTCTTCTGTCATAAAGGTTGGTTTTTTATATCATTGTTAGCACTTAATGTAACTTAATGGACTTCTGCTCTGTAGTTTTCTGAAAGCCCCAGTAGACTCACTTATCTGTAAAAAAAAAAAAAAAGAAAGGAAAATTACCATCATGCTGTCTTTGGGCAATTGAAGCTGCAGTAATCACAATTGAGGGTTAATACCAAAATCATAAAGATCTAAGGTGCTCTTTGGGTCTAGCAAGATAGTTCTTCTAGTTAGTTATTATTCTGGATGATTGAACAGTAAGTGGTAAATATATGACCACAGGTGCCTGTATTTTTTTTTTTAAGGAAAAAAACCCCAAACCTGTTTTAAGCATGAGTGAAGCATTGGAGGGTTTTGTTCACAATCAAAAGTGAACAGGGACACCACAGGGACAGAAAAAACCAAACAGCATTATGTGTTCATAATGGAAGCTTTTTAAATACAATACTGATGAGTAAATTAGACTCTGCATTGGTGAAATGGGACTGAAGAAGTTTAAAAAAAAGCTATAGACTTACAATCACCACTGTAATTCTCTGTTTGTAGATGTAAAGTGATAGAAATTGAACTGTCATTGTAAAAGGGATCACCCTATTAACTGTCTTTTCTACCTATTCTACCTTGCAGAATGTAGACAAGTGGTCCTTTGATGTGTTTGCACTAAACGATGCCAGTGGGGATCATGCACTGAAATTCATTTTCTATGAACTTCTCACACGTTATGATCTGATCAACCGTTTCAAGGTCAGTAGTTAGAAGATGGTCTCTTCTTCCATCTCAGATTTTGTTCAACTTCCCTCTCATCCTGCTTTGTTCCAATCCAGATGCAATTCTAGCACTATTTGAAGGCTTTTTGGATGCTGCACTTTCCCCTGTAAACAAGTTCAAATGTTATTTAAGTAATACTTCTAATTGTAATGGGACATTGTGAAGTAGGGAGGGTCCCAAACAGGCTTCCCTATGACATCCACAGGAAATACTGTATTTGATCCTGTGGGAATGAGGGTGTCATTCTCCTGAGATTCGTAGGACTCTCAAGAATGCAAGAGAAAAGAGAGCTTGAAGTAAAACTCAAATTCATCAAAAAAAGCATGGCCAGCAGGTTGAAGGAGGTGATTCTGCCCCTCTGCTCTGCTCTGGTGAGACCCCACTTGGAGTACTGTGTCCAGTTCTGGAGCCCTCAACACAGGAAGGACATGGACCTGTTGGAGCAGGTCCAGCAGAGGGCCACGAAAATGCTCAGAAGGCTGGAGCACCTCTGCTGTGAGGACAGGCTGAGAGAGTTAGCATTATTCAGCCTGGAGAAGGGGAGACCTTATTGCAGCTTTTCAGTATTAAAAGGAGCTTATATGAAAGAGTGGGACAAATTTCTTAGTAGGGTCTGCTGCAATAGAACAAGGGTAATGGTTTTAAACTGAAAAAGGGTAGATTTAGACTAGATATAAGGAATTTTTTTTTTTTTATGAGAGCGTTATAAAACTGGAACACATTGCCCAGAGAGGTGGTAGATGCCCCATCCCTGTAAACATTCAAAGTCAGGTTGGATGGGCCTCTGAGAATCCTGATCTAGTTGAAGATGTCTCTGCTAGTTGCAGGGGTCATTCAACTAGATGACCGTTAAAAGTCCTTTCCAACCCAAACTCTTCTATGTTTGTTACAGAGGTTTGCAGATACAAATGTGATGTACCTTTTCCTCCAGCTTAAATTTGGATGGCAGAAACTTTGCTCTCTGATCTTGACCATTGTCTGCACCTAAATAATCTTCTCCAATGACACTGCCACTCTCCGGGGGTTCCCACTCACTTTGGTTAGAAAGGGTTTACAGATCTCTGGCTCCTGTACTTCTTCAGGAACTGCCTGTGCCTGATGAGAAATGTTTGAAGAAGGTAACTGTCCTGAACTGCATCCTCCCCTGATACATACCCATGAGGAGAAAAACAGTGCTCCTCTAACTATGGAAATATGAGCATTTAGGGTATTTGCCGTTTGAGCAGATGGAACTGGGGAATCCATCTTGCCAGTTGCTTATGTTGCAGCCGACACCAGCTGTATAGTCCCCTCTCTAGAAATCCCCTGAACTGCATTTTCTCAAGTGTGTGCAGGTCTACTCTTGGAGTCAGAAAAGCATGGTAGTCTGGATTTTGCCACAAAAAGCTATAGGTCTGATAAATGATACTTCTCTTAGTACAGGGTCTGAGACTTGCTATATGATATGTTTCATTAGAAAATCTTGAATGTGAATAGTAAAGCACAGATCTATTCCAGTGGGTTGTGAAGGTAACAGAGAGACACTTGTTGCCCAGTTAGAAATATTTCTCCAGGAGAAATATTCAATCAAGTGCTCTCTGTTACTTTTCATACTGCATGTGTCTTCCAGGTGGCATTCTGTAGTATATTTACTTGTGTGTGTTTGCGTGCAGGAATGATTCAATCCATAATGTAATTAGGGATAGGAAACCAGTTTGAGGAAGTATCCTGGATTCACACTCTCTCTTGAGTGCCTGTTTCAGATGTTTTAGCATGCTGTTTATTTGTGAAGTAAAAACTCCTCTTTGGGACCATTTATCAAAATGCTCCCCTCGATTAAGGGTGATTATTTTTTTACTGATTCTGTGCTGCTTTCCTCAGATCCCCATTTCTGCCCTGGTGTCCTTTGTGGAAGCTCTGGAGGTTGGCTACAGCAAACACAAAAATCCTTATCACAACCTAATGCATGCGGCAGATGTGACACAGACAGTCCATTACCTCCTTTTCAAGACAGGCATAGTGGTAAGTACAGGAATTGGCATCCTGAATAGCTAATGAGATTACAGCAGTTTTGGCTCATTAGGGAGATTATGATTATCCACAGTAGAAACTGTTTGCACTGTAGACAAATTTCATTCGATATGGCTGTACTAATGAAAATAGAGATTTAGGACTATTTAGAAATCGAAGGTAGGTGAAGATATAGACAGCTCTTTTCACAGTGATCTAAAAGAGAAACCCAAGCTTTTTTTTAACTCTGTCACAGGTCTCCTGGATGGTTCTGCCAAGTCACTTTTGTTGGATTTGATTTCACCTAACATGAAAAAACAAATTGTCTAAGTTTTCTTCTTGCTTAGGGGAGTACCTCCAAAGGACAATTCATTTCACTTATCTAAAGATGACAAGAGCCATGCTCTGGAGATGTGAGATGACAAGAGCCATGCTCTCCAGTCTCTACAGCAAAACCAGACAATGAGTTGCAAATGGTAGAACCTAAGTGTTCTTTCTCTGATATTGTCAAGAATTTTAGGAGAATATTTCCTGTAGCAGACCTGTAAAACTGCAGAACTTTAGGACTTCTGTCACACCTGTTTATACTAAAGGCAACTGGGATCTTCCTCTTCTCCAGACTATTTTGATTAATAAGCAGATCACCATGAGCTCTGTAAACGGTAGATTCTTTGGAATAAAAGACCATAAACTCTGGAGCAGGAAGCAGGCAAATTATTGCTGTCTTTGCTTTGTAGCATTTTCTTGGAAATGGATCCATTTGTTTTGTTAGAATGGAAACTGCTCTTTCCTTTTTCTTTCTGTATGCATCGATCCTGTTGTTTACATGCCAATGACTTGCCTTAGTAGTTAATTCTTCATATTTATTGTATATTTGTGAAAGACAATCATGCCTCATTACCCTTCTTTTGTTTCCACTCTGGAAGTCAGTACTTGTTCTTTCATGCTTTCTTCCAGCACCATCGCCCACCCTTTCTAATCACAGCAAGTTTGAAGGTTTTGTTCTGGATTGTTTTTGTCAAGCCTTTAAAAATGGAAAATATTCACATTTCCTCGCTCTTTTCATTCTGTGATAGTGTCGTGCTGATTTCTCAATAGTTCTTGATGCCTTTGTTCTTTAAAACTAGCTCTCTGTTCCCAAGATCAAGTCCATCACACGCTAGTGAAAGGTGATATCACTGCTTTGATGGAGAATGCATCCATTCTCGCATGCTCTTTATCATCTTGTTTGCTTTTCCTTGCAAGGTTGTATCAGAAAGAAGGGACTAAAAGGTTCCAATTACTTACCTGCTATTTCTCTCCTGTTACTCAGAAGCCTAATTTGACTTTGTGCTACTGACACTGATTTATTTATTACCCACAGTTCACAACTGTAATCCCAGTCTTTATCCAGAGTGGTCATTCTCAAATGCTATTATGATATTTAATACCTTTCCTCAGGTGTATTGCACCCTATTTGAAAATCTACGTTACCCTGAACTTGTTCAACAAGTTAGGCTTTGGTAGGGCCTGTAAGTTAGAACTTTTCCTGTCTGTATCTTAGGAGGCCTCAGGCACAGGGCTCATTGCCTTAGTGTTGTTTTAAGACTTGAGTGCTCAGACACTGTTGAAGTGGGACTTGTCAGATGAGGCCCAGAAGGTCTGAAGTGGCTGCATTCACTGGCTGGTGTGTCCCCTGGCAGTTCTGTGTGCATCCTGTAGGTTTGCTCTGCCTGTTCCTGGCTGCTTCTACCTGATTTTTTTCTGTCATTTGCATTCTCTTGTTTTGGGAAAAGGCAGAGCATGGTTGAAGAACAGAAGTCCAGATGTAGATGTGTAGCCTGGAAAGCTCAGTTCCTTTTTCCCCCCATTGCAGTTGCCAATTGTTGTTGATTGAAAACTGAAATCATGTGCTTCATCAGCTATAAAGCATTCCTTCTTCACAAGTCACACCTGGAAACAGAAACATCCCAGATTTCTCACCACCAGTGCTGTCCGTTTCTGTCCTGGACCAATTTTGTAAAAATGAGAAAATAGTTTTGTATCTTTGTCTGCTCATTTCTTGATCTCTTCACCGTCCTCTCTATCTTTAAAAAAAAACCACAAAAACCCAACACAAAATAACCCACAAAAACTCAAGAGCTACTTTGATTACGGTCAGTGGCATTGTGTGAAATATCTCTGGCCAATATTTTACCAAACTGCATCTTTAATGTAAGGAGATCCTTAATACTAAGACTTGCTTCATTTTTCATTGGTTGTGCCAAGACAGCTGTTGAGGGCAGGAGAGCTGACAGGTCGTGGTGTGCAGAGGCTCATGTGTATCTGTGCTTCCCCAGCATGTGGTTACCAGGCCAGTGGTGGCCCCTGAACTGTAGCAGATGTCTAGAATCGGTTTATGAAACCACTCTGCCTTTACTGGGCTTCGAATTAAAAGGCAGTTTGTACATAAGCATCTGTCAAAAGGTTTGCAGGTTGGCAGCGAGCTGTTCCCAAAATATTTGGCAAACACGGTGGTAAAGCTTTTCTCTAATATAAAACTTTTAAGCATTTCATACAAATATTTACATCTACAGCCTTTGTCTCATGCGCTTGATGTTAATAGCACTCCTCATGTGCTACCAGTGGAAAACCAGACATAAAATGATTGATTGACTCGGAGGAAAATTATTAAAAGGATCTGAGTCACTTAGAAATCAAAAGTGACTTAAGCATTGAAAAATAAGGCTTTGACTAGGCAATTAGGAAAAAAAAAACACCTCAGGGCTTTCTCAAATGTTTCTATAAATGAGAAATTACAAGAGATTTTGTTCCTCTCTCTTCTCCTCATGATTTGCTGATAGACAAAGACTTTTAGTTACTGGAATACAGTGACATTCTTTCTGTATTTGAGGCTCTGCCACCCAAGTCAACTGAGCTGAAAATACATACCCTGGTGGTATATGTATACCTGCACATGTATCATCAAGTTCCACTTGAAGAACCTTGATCTTCTTGAGGTTTCCCTTTCTCTCTTACTCATACATTGCTTTTTAAGAAGGGCACATCTTTCCCCTTGCTCTGCCTTAAGCCTTATTAGCTCCTGAAACCAGTCTGCTGAAGTTCAATTTATTTAGATGAAGCTTCAGGAAAAATGCTGTTGGCTTTTGAGCATGACCCAGGGAAGTTTGCTTTAGAACAGCTGGCAGGCTGCAGGGGAAAGGCAATGATGTGCAGCGCTGACTGTCAGCAGGGGATAACTTGCCTTAAAAGACAAAAGCCTTAATGCCTGGGAAAATGACAGCTTGCCTGATTGCTCTGTAATCTCTTTTCAGCACTGGCTGACAGAGCTGGAGATCTTCGCTATGATCTTCGCAGCTGCTATCCATGACTATGAACACACTGGAACCACCAACAACTTTCACATCCAGACCCGGTGAGGCCACTGTAAATCACGACAAATGCTTGGGAAATGGCGTGGGAAACCTTTGGAGAATAACAGTGCAGCCATCTAGAAAAGTGCAGGAGTTTTTGCATTCAAGTGTTACAAGAGGAAAGTTCACTTCCTTAGGTGGCTTTTAGTTTTCTCTTGCTTCACCATTGACAATGGAATGCATCTGTTCTAGCTTCCTGAGCATTGTTCCATATTAACAATCAGGAAAAAGGAAAGTCCCAAAATATTTCTGTATAAAGCTGCCAAAGACAAATTGCTGTATAGAGTGATATATTTTGGTGAAGGCATGAGTTTGGAGGAGATACTATAAACGGTTTTTTCTCCTTGTTGAATTTGAAGAATCAAACATTAGCTGCATAATTCAAGAACTCAAAAATATCTGTATCATTAGTGAACACCAACACTACATACACTGTTTTTACTTTAGTGGAAAACCACGCCTGCATCAAGGGGATATGTTTACCATTACCCTTTAAAGCTTTGTAAATTGCTAGACATTAATTAGCTGATCATAGACTAGAGTGGAGTGGCATATTTTTTGAACTCAGGGTCTTCTATAAGGCTTTTGGGGTGGTGGAAGAGAGAAGAAGATAAAGATGGCAGCAAAAGTGCAAAGATTGTGAAGTCTCTGGTTGGAGTGATCACTGGGCATCTGACATCTGTGTATGACTTTGGCAATGGGAGCGTACTTGTAGCAATGACAAAATGTCTAGATGCCCTCGACTGACACTGCACACTCAGGCAGTTCTAAGATGCACTGCATCTTACCCTAAATTAGATGTCTGGAGTATGTTAGCTGGATTATGCTCTGTATCACAGATATATAAATGTTGCTAGAATAAATCGCACAGATGCTCAGGAAAGCATGGGACCATAGATGTCTCCACTTCTCACAACTTCATGCATGCAAGAATTATGGACCTGCTGTATTTCCCAAATACCTATTGAAGAATTCAAGGAAAGACAGCTGTAATTTAATTTCTGTACCATTGACCATCAGAGGGTGTAAAGTGCCAGGAGGGAAAAATACAGGCTGCTCTCTGGGAAGCAGAACTGAGCGGGGACTGCAGCATGTCATGCTCACCCTCCATTACCCCTAACTTCCAGCAAGAACTTTCTCTTCAGCCCAGTTTAGCCATTCATCAGTCACAGATCTGTTACCTATCTCTCACAGCTCTCAGCATTTTTTTAAAGGATGTAACACAGAGACTAGGTGAGTCTTAGCTGATGAAATACATTTAGCGGTGAATTTTGATCCTTAGCTTTCTTTTACTGAATAACAATAATGAACAAAGTATTACAAGTGATCCTAAAATGCTTGATGTGTGCCATATAAATAATCTCAGTAGCTGATTAAAGGAAAACTGATTAATTTAGGCAGGGAGGAAACATCACCTTTCATATGTTTTTTTTAAATGCTAGGTCAGACTCAGCCATTCTCTATAACGACCGGTCTGTGCTTGAAAATCACCATGTTAGTGCAGCGTATCGTCTTTTGCAAGATGATGAAGAGATGAATATTTTATCTAATCTCTCAAAGGACGACTGGAGGTAAAACCAAGCATGGTGGCTGACTGGGAACACTGCAGCATCACCATAGACTGCTACTACCTTGTTTGAATGGCAATATGCATTATTGTATATGGCGTATTAGTATTTCTATTGCTACAAAGAACTTTAAAAGAGCTTTTAAAGGTGTTAGTCTTGCTTATTTCTGCTTTCAGTTTTCACCTCTGGTAGTGAGACTAGACTTTGTGACATATTATACAGTTTGACTTCCATCTAATTACTAAGTCTCACAGAGACAGCCTTTGTACATATCCATTTCTAATTGAGCGTAGATCTAGCCTGCTGTTTGTTCATCCTAAAGCATAAACATAACCCTTATCTACTTTGACATTCCCAGCTTAGAAATTACAAATGTGACTTAATGCAAAAAATAACCCAGTCCAAGGACCATAAATCAGTGCACTATATATGCCAAGGTGATGTAAGAAGCTGTAATTTAAAATAAGCCCCATGCAACATATGATTTATGTGCCAGAAGCAGCCCGTGATTTGCTTTCTAAGCAGACAGATCAACTGGTGAGGGCTTTCTGGTTTTATGGGGTTTTTTGAACTCCAAGGGCTAGACTTTAAAAATAGCCCAGTGTGCTAGACAGGAAGAATCCTGCTCTGTGGTCTTTCTCATGGCAGAGGAAGCAACTCGTGGGATCTTACATGATGCACGGTGCCACAGTGCTGGACAGTCAGTTCATCTTATTTTAGTAGAAACATGGGGAAATGAGCCCTTCTCTCCAGGGTCTGGCTTCTAGCAAGCTGGTCAGTTAAGGCTCTGATTGCTGATCTGTTTAGCCTGAATTTCCTATTGTGGACATCACCTGTGGACAGTGATGTGATCCTATAGCTGAACACCAGAAATAAAACTCAGGAACCTAAGTGGCTGATTTCAATCAATATGAGTGTTGTGGAGGAGTGGCTTGAGAAATCCTGTCCCCCAATATAGAAAATCGTCACATGGTAGGCAGCAAGCAGGAACTGAAAAAAAAAATCTGCGTTGAGGTGTAAAATACCTAATTTATATTTTTTTAGCTACAGCTGATAATGCCTTGTCACATATTGGCAGCAAATTACTGCTTCCTTTTCTGTTGGGGGGGTAAAGGCAAGGAAGTGACTGGCTAGAGACACACAGGTCACATCTACAAGGAAGAATGGAGTAGCTACTTGAGCATGCTTCATTGCATGGATACTGTCTTTAGGAAAATGGTCTGCTTTGGAGCTTTCAACTGGTTTTGCTTGAATTCAAGCTACTTTCAAATATTTCTCATTGATTTTGTAGTGTCAACATGTGTGTTCTGTTGAGGCTATATGCTTAGACCCAAAGTTTCAAAGATTAACCCATGTCTTTAAGAAATACTGTAACTGCCTGGGACAAAATATTGAGTGGTTTGGATTGAGTGGTTTGGATTGCTTATTTGTTGTGTCTCGAGTAGGGCTTTATTATTTTGTAGCTGCTGATCAAGCAGCAAACACTTGGGAAGCACTGGACACCAGGTGACTTCAGCAGGGTCACTTCAGCACAGAGTTTCCCAGACTACTGCTCAAAACCAGGACCCTCCATATTCCAGGATGCTTTGGTAAACCATTAGAGGGTGTCCAAATTTAACTTGATTTTTGTAGACATACCTAATAAATATATCTCAGCAAAAGGCCTGAGTGATGGTTTTTTGAAAGCAAATTCTTAAGTGCTGTTCTGAGTTGAGCTCTCACTCCTTTTTTCACATTAGTAGTAAGAGATAATCTAATGGTCGGTGGATTTTGTAGTCCTAGATGCCTGTGTGGATTTTATCACTTTTGTGGTGTTCAGTCATGTAGCTGGGGAACATATTTTCAGGAAAGAAACATAGAAAATTAGAGTTGGAAAAAAAAGGGTGCAGGTTTTGTCAGGAAAGCAGATGAGAATGAAAGATATTTTGGGCTACAGTCAAGGAGAAGGAGCTGAATGCTTACTAGTACTTAAACTACCTTTTTTGTTCCTCCATTTTAAAAAAACCCCAAACTCTGTTGCTTATTAAATATTTGAAAATAAGTTTGGTTGCCTCATTTCATGAATCCCATTTGTGCAAATCACCAAATAAAGAAACTATAACAAAACCAGACCACAATGAATTAAGAAAATAATTCTCCCTGTGCTGGCAACAGGCACAGTTGGCAACAAATGCACAGTCATCCCCTAGCGTGTCTTTTTGACATTTTTCTCTCATAGGTTTCCTGTGTCCAGAAAATTATCTGTGTCCACACGCCTTCCAGAGCTCCCTACTGTTGTGGTGCCTGGGGTTTGAAGTGACAAAGCAGCACCCTTCAGTATCAAAATACTTTCTGGATGGTGTTTCTGGCGTGTTCTTCCTGTCTGGATCAGAGGAAACAAAATATTCTGAAACATGTGCAGAGCTCAGAGAATGTGCCTATTCCAGGTTCACCTTGGTAAAAGAGGAACTGGAACCGATGTGCACGGGCACCAGCTGGCACTGGAGTCAGTGACTCCTTGGTCTGAGCTGAGCCCTTGGCTTCCTGACTGCTGCTGCAACAAGCCACTAGGATGGAGTTGCACTCCAGAGGAGGCAGTGAAGTGTCTGCTCTTTCCAGTGATAATCCCAAGCACTAATTACTCCCATAGCATATTTGTACCCTTTTATTATAAAAGTTGCCCTCTCCTGCCTATCTTTCTCATGCTTGTATTGATGGAGAGGTTTGTGTCACTGGGAATGGACCAGACCAGGGAACTGACCAGGACTGGTGAAAAAAAAAGGTCCAAAATAATTTATAATATGTTTGTTTTCAGCCACCATAACATCACCTTGAACACTGTTGGACCCATGCAACTGATTGTACATAAGGGTGGGGTGGAGGATGTAGATGTACTGGGGAAGAGCCAGCCCAGCTGGTGCCATCTTAGCATGTGTGCAGAATTCCTGGGGGGGTGGGGGGAACTCGTTACGTGCCACCCGTGGGACAGGGTAAGCACAGCAGTCTTAGGTGTCTACACAGTGGTGGCCTGGGGCTGGAACTTCAACACAGCCACCAGAGACAAAAGAGACATACTCAAAATAGACCATGTCTTTCATGAAACATTCATGACAAGAAGAATGGTAACTTTTCTTTTTAAATGAAACCTGACCCATTTCTGAGTCCAGCAAATCCTGAGCTGGCATGCTAACCTTGGGTTGTTCTTCCTCTGGTAACCTGTGGAGAGCTGAACTGAGAGGAAGAGAAAATAAGTTTGTATTATGTGCTAGATCAGAATGTTCTGATAGTTTAAAATCTCTAGGACATCTGTGTTATTTTCAAAGGAATTTCAACTGGATCCAAACCAAGTTTGCTTAACAAAAATTCCTACAGGCATAGTTTGAATGAGCATCAGGGAAGTAATGCAGGTTCTCTAATGTCTTGACTGAATATATGCATCATACATACTATGAGATTTTTTGAACATGTTGTTTGTCCTTTAATAATATGATTAAATTTGCAACATGGGTATCAGCCAGTTTTAGTCAGTTGGATAGAGATTCGGGCTCAAAAGTTCACTTGATTCATGCTGAGGCATCAGTCTTTTTACTTCTTTCTAAGAACAGCCTATAAAAGAAGTAAATTTAAAATGTTTGTGCTTAATTGAAAAAGGAGTACTAATACTAGTGCACTTTGCGAAAAACATCTCTGATTTCTCTTAGCAAGGATTACCCACCTGACTTAATTTCCAGCCCTCCCACTCTCGTGTTTGTGTAGAAAATCATTCATTCTCTTTCCTGTCCCTGCGAAAGGGAAAATGGAAAGAGTTACATACATAGGGAGAAGTACTGTCAATAATTTGCAGATAGACAACAGAAGAAACTGGAGTGTGTCTGATGCTGGGTTTTGTCTCTCTCTTTCCATGCTCCTGTCATTGCGATGTGATCCAAAAGGGAGTTCAGAGCTCTCGTGATTGAAATGGTGCTGGCCACTGATATGTCCTGTCACTTCCAGCAAATCAAAGCCATGAAGAATGCTTTGCAGCAGCCAGAAGGGTGAGTCACTTCACAACACCGTGCACTGAGGGGCTGCATTTTGGATGGTGCTTTACCATTGTATCTGACTTCAAAAGCTCCTCACTCTTTTTGATGTCTGCATCGATTCTCTTTCTGCTACTGAATTTTGAATGAATTCACTTAGGAATGTACTGGCAGCCCCCTATACACGCGTCTCTATGCTGTGCTGGTGGACCAAAGCTTGCAAAGGTCACCTTGTTGGGATAAGCCTCCCCAAAAGGCATTTCCCTTTGCATATCAGGGCAACATCAAGGACACGATCCAGCTGAATGACCTCTACAGCTCCAGCCTGACTCCAGGTTATAAGATCTGCAAAACACAGCTTAGGAATTGCCCTTCTGCAGGTGGTATCAGCTGCCTCCTCTGCAGGGGGCCTGCTCCATAACCAGAGGGCAGTGAAAACAACTTGAGATCTATGGAGGGAAGGTCCAGTAGATAACAGATGGAGCAGTATAGGGAAGGCCTTTTCTTCTTCCCAGTATGTCACTGGAAGCTGTAATATTTTGTCCACAGCTCTTCCCCATAAAATTCCTCTTACACTGCGGAAAGCTTTGAGTGATGGTCGTTATTTCACCCAGAAGACAGGTCTGTCCAGAGCCACCCAGAATTTTACCAGTATCAGCCCAGTGTGACTATCCACTTGCTCCTCTCAGAAGCTGCAACTCTTCCAGCCGAAATGGGAACACAATAGCTCTTCAAGCCTGCTTGTGCAGACAAGCAAGCTTGGAAACGAGCTCAGCAAGGCTGAGCAAAGTTTCTTTTTTGGACTTCTTAACATCTCACTTATAACAAGAATGGTGTATGTTGGACAACTTAGACAATCTTTCATAGTTGTCTGATTTTATCAACACAGAAATCATCCCATTAATACCCTAGCCAAAGATTCTAATGACCTCTTTTCCCTGCTTAAGTAAGATTTTTGTCATTCTTCTCCACTGCAAAAGCAGACAATTAATTTTTTTGATCCTTTGGATTTTCAGAATTGACAAGCCGAAAGCCTTATCACTGTTGTTGCATACAGCAGATATCAGCCATCCAGCCAAGGCCTGGGATCTCCACCATCGCTGGACCATGTCTCTGCTAGAAGAGTTCTTCAGACAGGTAAAACTGGGGAAGTTCCTCTGCATTTCTGCAACCCAGAGGGAGTGTCGAGGGGCTTGGAAGTAGGAAAATATGAACACGCATCTTTTCCTCCTTCTCTGAATTTCTCAAGAGCCTCCTAAGTGATAAGCTTTCTCATCTGGCACCAGTAACACTGGCTATTATGTCTCTTGGGAAGCTAGTGCCTATACCTATAGACATTATCTACAGAGTCGAAATTCTAATTTGGGAAGCTAATACGTGTTACAAATTAGCAAAATATAGAATATGTGATGTTTTACTTAGGTGTAGAACCATAGAAAACAGATTTAGGTGACTGTACTTTGTAGAACTGCACTTATGTTGTTGGCGTAAATGCAAAAAATGCATTACCTTTACTTTAGATTTAGGGAACTTATCTAGTTGATAGCTCACAGTCGACCACCTGTTGACAGACCCACAAATCTAGACAAATCCTTAAGCTCTATGTGATAGCTATAACCTCACAAAGTGACTAATTAAAAGCATTTAAAGAGCTGCTGTAAAAAAAATATAAAATTAAACAGAGCAGTTAAGAGGGTTTAGGATACTTTTCACCAATATCAATTTCAAAACTAAGCAGAAAAATAAGTGCTTCATTTCCCCCCAATGTTCAATAACTTAATGTTATATAGTCAATCTGAATGCAAAAAAAGAAAAACATATGACAACTTGTAAAAAGTTCTAAGAATTTTTTTTAATGGCATCCATTTTTAAGGGTGTTGTGGGAATCCTTTCTTAATAAGGACATTGCAAGAATTTGCTTTGAAATTAATTCTTTAATTTGTTTTTATCAGCATGGGGACCATGCTGATAAGAAACTGGGCTGGCCTCAGCTTAGGTATTTATTTCCTTACGCTCTTCACCTGCAGACAGGTGTCTTCCTGAGCAGAAAGAAAGGCAGTTAAGGGTCCTTCCTAAAGAGAATTAGGCACTGTTTGGTTTTTTTTTTTTAAAGGCGTAAGGAGTGAGAGGAATGCTGATTAGGTAAGAGCTGACATTGAGAGATATTCTTCCTCAGAGATGCAGTAGACACAGGAAAGGAACCTCACTTGGAAATAGTTCAGACTTTGGTTTCTGGTTTGCCCTGATATTTGTGTATCAGACTTGTAACATAAAGCAGAATTGTTCTGCAACAGAGGAATGCTATTGTTTGTTGTTCCACCCAAAACTCTAACAGGACTTGTGCACCCATTTCATGTCTGTCATATTAACAGATAGAATATAAATTCAGCTTTTCTTATGCATACAGAAGCTTTTCTGTGATTAGTTTTCTGGCTCTTCTACCTTCCATTTGATAGTAGTCAGAACACTGGCAAGAAGTTCAGCACAGCTAAAGTGAGCTGCTGATTTAAGGGATTGATTCTATAGTATAGTTAACAGGCTATTTAAATTTAAACGTTTAGTGGGGAGTATTGCAACTGTCATCCTATACATCTTCTCAGCATAAAACAATATATTATAGTGTGACTGAACTGAGTTAAAGGGCTTTTTGAGAACATACAACTTGAAAGACTGGAAAAAAATGGGGTTATAACACTTATCTTTGGCACTATCTTGTAATTTTAGAACAGGACTTTCAGTTCTGAGGGCTGGAAAGCGTGTTTGGCCTTTCGTACTGAAGCCCTTATGTAAAGTGTTGACAATGCAGTGTTTCCATTGGAAGCACAGAGTAATCTGCATCTTGCTAGCCATGACCTCTGATGTCCTTATCTGAAAGACTAAAATGACATGCAAAGAAGTGCAAGCCCTGCAGTCCTGACACTGATGTTTTCTCTTGAAAGGTTTCCTTTGAGAGCTGAGTTCTGCTGAGCTCTCTGGAGAACTGCCAGAAGAAGTGGTCTTGTGCTAAAGTGGGTTTTCACTTGGTGCGTAGAGGTGCCAAGCAGGCAGGGAAAGCTCTGAGGAAAGATTCACTGGAATCAAGATGCTTAGTTCACCAACTTCTGCCTGGCCTACAGCTTTTCCAGCCAGACTAAAGTTCTTCACAATTTGTGTTTAAAAAATAAAAAATAAATCAAAGCTTAATTAAAGAAAGTAAAATGAGAAGCTTTTACACTCATGACCTAAGACATCAAAGTGCAATGTGTCTTGTCTTTTTCTAATTAATTCTCAATTTTGTTTCTCCAGGGTGACAAAGAAGCAGAACTAGGGCTTCCCTTCTCTCCACTGTGTGATCGCAAGTCTACTATGGTTGCTCAGTCTCAAATAGGTATGTCCCTTTTGGTGCACACAAAGTAGCATCTTAAAAGCAAAATTTACTCCTCTCTATGGGGCTAAGATCATGGGGTTCTCTCATCATTTGCATCTATGTTAAAGAGAGAAAACAAAGCACAATGGCATTATTTTACCCAGATCAACAATTCAAAGCTGAGGAGCCATTAAATCTAAGGAGATGGTTCCATGCAGTAACCAAGATAACTCTGATGTGCCTGCAGAGATGTCTACAGTGCCTGGTTATGACTCTACTCCATGGTTTTCTGAGCTGTGAAGATGAGGGGCACATGTCAATGTATTGTGATATGAGTATCGTTGGTGGATGTGAAAACGTGAAGTCAGTCCCTTGGATGACCTGGACAACGCCTACTGTGTCTCTTTCCATTAATTCTTCCCACCCTTTCCCTCCCAGTCGTTCAAGACAACCAATATTTTTCACTGAAGCCAAGCAAACAGCAAACCTTTTCCTGCTATACTCATTCAGAAACAGAGATCTTTCTACAGACTCGCCAACAGTGCTTTCTCCACTCTCCACCTCAAGAATTAAAGCTTCTCTGCCCGCCCCAGACTATAAGAAGCTAATTTGTCTGGAGATCAGCCTATGTTGTCATTTACTTCTTTTGCAGTTGATAAATGTAGCAGCATCTTTTTCTTTTTGTCCTTTGGCCAGCAAGAAGGAAAATTACAGCTTCAGAAAATATTGGATAGAGGCGGATGAGTCCATGCTGATGATTGTTCTTTTTTTGTTCTTTTTTTTGTGGGGTGGTGGTGGTGGGCATTAGGGAAACTGGTCTCTAGGCAGCGTGTTGCTGCGGTGATGTTCTTAGGTGGAATGAATGATCTCTAGACATGTGCCTGGAATCCCTCCTCAGTATAGTGTTAATTGGTAAAATCATCTTAGTCACTGGGGTACAGAAATATTTACCACAGTCATTCTAATGAGAAGAAAAAGGATGATAAGATGGTGATTAGCATTAATAGGCTCTAAAATCCAGCTTCATTATTTGATATTCAGGGTTTTTAATTAGCAAACTGAATCACTGTATTTAAATCCCAGCGTCTTTAGGTAAGAAGAGAGAGAACATCTTGGGGGGGAGCACATGGGAATATGGCATAAATTACATAATTAGTAGCAAAGTCCTAACTTTTGTTTCTACAAACAGATTATGTTTGCCAACTTTATTATAATCCCCATTTTTAGGTAATGTAGCTGGATAACTTATTCATCTTACAGGGCATAGAGTATTATTACTGTTACATTAATTTTCTGCTTTTAGAGAGTTCATCTTTGAAACTGGGATTTATCCAAATTTGCTAAGAATTTGGCTTAAATATTAGGCTCTGGTAATATACCAGCAGCGTCCCCCAGGGGTCAATACTTGTCCCAGTCCTAGTCAACTTACTCATCAATGACCTGGACAAGGGGACAGTGTATCCTCAGGCAGTTTGCTGATGACACCAAACTGGGAGGGCTGGCCGACACTCCAGAGGGCTGTGCCACCATCCAGCGTGAGCTGGACAGGCTGGAGAGCTGGGCAGAGAAGAACCTCATGAGGTTCAACAAGGGCAAGTGTCGGGTCCTGCACCTGGGGAGGAAGAATGCCAGACACCAGTACAGGTTAGGGGCGGATCTTCTGTGAAGCACTACTGAGGAGAAGGATCTGGGGGTCCTAGTGGATAGCAGGCTCTCCATGAGCCAGCAATGTGCCCTTGTGGCCAAGAGGCCAATGGAATCCTGGGCTGCGTAGGGAAGAGTGTGGCCAGTAGGTGGAGGGAGGTCATTCTCCCCCTCTGCTCTGCACTGGGGAGGCCACAACTGGAATACTGATTTGCCACAGTTACTCTCCAGTGTTCTAGTAGGTATCTTTTATTGCATGCAATATCCAGGCTGTTGGGTCAGGGATTAATGTATAACTCAGTCTTCCTTTTCTATTATTTGCCTACCCTTCTTTGAAGGTGTAAATTTTTTACCCTCTCTTTTGCAGTGTGGTTGTCTGCAGTCACTGAAACAATGACTCCATGCAAATCCTCCTCTTGCCTGCTTGACTCTGCTTGTGTTTCTGCCCAGGTTTCATTGATTTCATCGTGGAACCCACTTTTACTGTGCTGACTGACATGACTGAGAAGATTGTGACTCCGCTCATCGATGAAGCGTCCCGCTCCGGCATGGCTGGGTTCAGGCGTTCCAGGTGAATAACCCCACGTGCTCTCCCTTCACTCCACACGTGCTGCTGTTTTGCCTAACTCCCCCGATTTTCCCCTCCACGGCCTGTGTGTCTTCTATGTGGCTTGAAGCGCCATATCCACATTGCCACTGCTGCAGCTCACCTTGTGATGTGGCTTCATTGCAGAAGCTCCAGCCCAAGGGAGGGCAAAGAGGGAGGTTGGCATGAACCTGAGCCGTGCCTCCAAAGGCAGTGAGCACAAATGGTTGTAGCCATGCAACCAGGTGAACTTGAGTGCTCTCTCAGTCACTGATGTCAAAGAGAAGGTAGAGGCAGTCATTGAGAGGCACTAATTCCTACAGGTCTAGAAGTATAAACAGGACTGAAAAGAGGACTGGGCACTGGGAGTATGAGCACACTCTAGTGACAGTGTTAAGGGTTACGCAAATGGTTGAAGCACCACCAGAATTCACCTGGAGCATAAGGACTCTTGGCCCATTCAACCTGCTTGGCTGTCGTAGAGAAATTACTCTTCTGCTAGTTGCAGGGAAAGGATATGTCTTGGGATTCAAATTCCGGTGGCCAGTGCTCCCTAGAATAGGGCTACCAAGTCAGTATTCCCTCTCCTAAGTGACTTCTTTATTCTTGGGCTGTTACACAAAAAGCAAGCCCTAATACCTTTTTCAGTTATCTTGCTGACTTCAGTAAAATGGGCATAATGAAGTGCCCATCCTCGAAAGACAACTGTAGGGTCTGTAACTGAAATGAGTGCCTAATTTCAGCCTCAGCTGAAGTCACCAAGCCCTGGACAGAGGCTGGCCTCCTGTCCTATGCCTAGTGGCTCTCATTGATGGATTTTAGGAGGTTCCTCCTTTAATATGTTTGATTTGTAGAATTGTCTGACTCTCCAATGAATATTTAGGGAGTGGAGATGCAAAAAATGGCAATGGTTTGAGTGATTCTATTTCTTAGGGACTGCAGATACCAAAAAATAAGCAGGGAAAAGCTGCCCTTTATTTCTAATACTGTCTCAGGTTGTGCTGTTTGCTTTAACATTGGTTGCCCTGGGGTAGGAGGGAGGGAAGGGAGGATGAGGGATTCAAGCTTAGTTTTGGTTATTCTAGTTGACTCTGTTATCTAGACTTATAGTCATTATTTCTTCTTAGCTGTGTTTGAGTATAGGAGGTACTGATTTCTTCTGTGTTTTGTGATCTTGTGTCATAGTCTGAATAGCATTAGTCCCTCTGAAGTTAAAAGATCAAGTGTCAAGAGCACTGGGTCCGAAGGAAGTGCCTCACTCAACTGCTCCATACTCACTGTGGACTTCAAATGTTTTAAAGCCACCTGGACTGAGGTGGTGCAGCAGAACCGGGAGAAATGGAAAGCGCAAGCCACCAAAGGTAACAGCCAGGCTTCTTAGTGAAAGAATAAAAATTCTTTGAGCTCTGCTTCAAGCTCTTCTTCAATCAAATAATTCTCCAAGTAAGCACTGTTAGTTTGAAAGAATCTGCTTTTCAAGGTTAACAACCCACCCTGACTTCAGAAATATAGGAATATATTTATTCCTGTATAAATATAACATCACAGATGAGATGTTACTCATCTGTGCCTTATACTCTTCTTGTGTAATGAAGACAATGTGGACAGTGGAAGTAGAAAACCTAATGGTAAGGAAGGTCCCCTGAAATCGTGGGTCAGACTCAGGATGGGTGCAAAAATAGCTGGGATAGCTACTTAGAGATAAGTTATCAATTGTGCAATATTAAGATTGAAAGCAGCCTCGGCTTCTGGTCATCTGAATTCATTGACTTTCACACAATTTCTGTGTTTCCGGGTGCATTTTTTTTTTTAATCCTGAAAGGTTTCTACAGACCCAGCATACCTTTGTGTGGACTGGGCAGTACGGAGCAGTTCTGGGACTCCCGAGCCCTCGCATCAAAGCCTTTGCCCAGCTGCTGCCTCGCTGCAGGTCTCTGGACATCCCTCTGCCTCAGCCATATGGCACCAGGGCAGGAGCCTGCATTGCCCATTCCCGTCCAAACGCTCCCTTGCCATGCCTCCAGGTGCTCTGCCAATACAAATAAGAAGTATTAAGGGGACACAGCTAAAGCATTTAACTCTCTAATGACCACTAATAGCAACCGGGGACCACAAGGGAAGGAAACCCATCTATTATTATTAGTAGTAGTAGTAGTATTTTGTACAACAAAATTGTATTATTTGTGTTTGTACAACATTAGTAAAAATGTTGGTTTTATTATTGTTTTTATTATTATTATTACTGTTATTATTATTAAATCATTTGTAGAATACTTTATTCCCTTTGGTAACGGAATTGTCCCCAGAAGCCTAAGGGAGCTGTTTTTATCCCAAGTGTGGTATTTATAGAAAATTTCTTGGACTGTGTGGGCAAAGTAAGTGGGTTCCTTATTGATGGCTTTTTGCTTAAAGGATCGTCATTAAATTAAAAAACTGAATAAACAAACACCCTGATGTATAAAGCACCATTTAGATAAACTATTTTCCAACATTAGTTTTGACAAGAGGCACTCATCCAATGATGCTTTAGCAAGACCCAGTCTCCTGGGCTGACTTTCCTGTGGTTCAGGTGCAAAATGCCATTTTTTTTCGAATTCCTAAATGAGAGAAAGCATTCCATGTACCGTGAGACTTCAGGGAAAATACCAACATGCATAGCTGAGCTATCTGTGGAAGCTACCATAGATTTCAGGAATGATTAATAAAGTGAGGGGGGCTCATATCTAATTTAATTATAGTTTCACGTAAGTCATAATTTATTAATTTTAAAAATACTTAACTTTAGTTAGCTGCGGACAAGGAAATACAGCTTGACATTTCTTATAAGGATGGCTTTCCCCCTTTCTCTCTTGTTATATTTTTCTCCAAACTGGTTCTGATTCATAACAAGTATATGACAAGACAATCTGAAGTTCTTTTGTAATTTCTACTCGCCTGCCAGGGCTCTGCTCCTGTAAGGAACAAAACATCTTCTTTATAATGTCAAGAATAGTTCCATAGAACCAAGGTACACTTTATTCAGTGTTTTGTAAGGTTTTATAGAATCTGCTCCTCTGCTCATCAACTTACAGAGTCTCTCAGAAAACAGGATCTGTGATTCTCATCACAGTTAAAGTGCAGTTGGTTATCCATGATAAACCAAATGGCATGTGACTGATTGTCGTGTGTCAAAAATGAAGATAACTTTGGCACACCTAAAAAAACCTTCAATAGGTAATATATCTCTTTTTATTTGCCTTTTAAGAATTTTGAGGAACTGCATTTTCAGAGTTGATGCTTATATAGTAAAAAAGGATGTGCACATAAAATATATTTAGGACAACATGGATTGTTTTTTACAGAATGCTATCTTAAATGTGCTCCTGTGCTTTTCTTCCCTTATCAAGTCCATTCCTACATTTATCTACGTAAAATCTGTTTGCATGTAAAAAGCTGAAGTAGATTTAGATGTGTGAGTTGTATCATTCTTGTCAAATTGACTGATAATCATGATTTTTTTCCACATTTTGCTTCTTTCTTTGCTGAGGATGCAGAAGAAAAAGCTAAGAAGGAAGCAGAAGAAAATGCTCATCAGGGAACAGATGAAAAGAAAACAGATGAAAAGGATGAGAAGAAGCCGGCTGAAGACACCACAGCAGCAAAGACAGAGAACGGCAAAGAACCAAATCCTGGGGAAAACAAAAGCACAGATTCCAGTAAGAATCATGTAAATGGGACTCAGCAAACTGGGGTGAACAAACATGAAGTCTCTCAAGGGAAAAATGTACCTAGGACAGATAAGGCAATGGACTCTCATTACGCAGTGGGAGAAGAGAAACAGCATGTCCAGAATGGTGAGTTCTCTCCTTCCACTGAAACATAGATCCAGCCCTAAAACACCTCAATGATAGGGGAGCCTGATGCTTCCTGAACATCGACACAGTCACCTGCATATGGGAATTGGAGACTCTAAATTCACTCCCCAGTAGTTCTTCCATAGAAGATGGGGTGCGGCACACTTGTTTGGACATTTTGGGAAGAAAGGAAAAAATTACTTTTCTCACAGAAACGAAGCAGCCTTTTCAGACTGAAAAGCTGAAACAAATATTCTTGGTTCAATGAACAGCTTCATTGCTTGGGTAACTGACAGAGGAGAAGGCAAAGTTGGCTTATAAACTCTTTTTAAGGCAAATTAAAGGTGCCTTTTAACTGAGTCTCAGATGTTTTGGCACAGAGGATTTTTCCCCCTTTCTGTTTTTAAGAGGTATTTTATTTATGCTTCCTTTGCTCATTTTTATTATTAGGGCAGTCACTACCCTTATTTTGGAGATTTTTTTTTTTTCAGAAATTTTAATACAGTGTTTTAACTTGCTATAGAACTGAGTTAAAATAAGAATCCCATTGCATTAAAAATTAAAAAAAAAAAAATAGACACATGATAACCGATCTGTTGTCTCTTGGCTATTTCACTGTCCCTCCCCAGCTCCTGCTCCCTGAAGCTGTTATCAAAAAATGATAGTACACCCACATGTGACTTGTCACAAACTTGGCTAGAGTATCAGCTAGTCCAAAACCAGCAAAAGACTCAGAAACATCCTCTTAGGAAAAGCCTGAGTGAGCATACAGGCCTTGAGAGTCCCAGGCTCAGGCAGTGAGCTTGGTTTGCAGCAGAGGCAGAAATTCTGTTTATGACTTTGTAAGTTTTATCCTTTGTATGACTCTCGTGTATTTCACTTGGTTGCTGGCTTTTTACAGTGATCCCTTCATCATTAGGTTGGTTTTTTTAGATTGGAAGGACTTTGGGGATCCGAGCTGTCATGCTCTGTGATGTATGGAATTCTTCAGACAGTGGTGCACAGGTGAATAGGAACGGGCCCCCCAAGAAGACAAAAAGGTTGGGGACATATGAAATCCCAGCTAGAATGCATCAGACTTTTCTTCTGAAATCCTTTGTTTTACAAGCTTCTAACAGTACAGGGGCTAAATCTGCTCTAGTGATTTTGACAGTGCCTTTTTCTGTAATGTCTCTCTGCTGCAAGTGTCAAAAATGCTTTGAAAGTAATTGTCATGATTTCTGAAACTTAGGGTATTCCTCAGGAAAAGGAATTCAACTCCTTAATTTATGGGAAAAGGCCTTTATGAGATACAATCATGGCAGAATCTTTGGAGACTGATGAAATCCTAACATTCATATCTCTGGGGTCACCATAGCTTCCTTTACGGCTATATGTTAATATCTCATTGTAAGGAATTTGCCCTATTATTTCTCTGCCTTTGTAATCCCTTTCTAAAAGATCATTATGATCATCATTCTACTCTGCCGCTGGCAGTATGGCAGAGTAGATATTAGAGTACTAAAAAGTCCCCTATTCATAATAAGTTCTATTCAATGAAAGTTTGGAAATTGTGTTGTCAGATGAGTTTAAAGTCTCTCTCACTCACTTGCTGCCCATGTACTTTCTCAGAGAGATCAAACTATGCAATAACGTATGTGTGGATGTTCATCATCTTTTCCTGCACACACTTAGTATCCAGCAACTTCTTTATGCAATGTTCAAATAAAGCATTATCAGCTTATCATTACCATCAGCCAAGATGGTGGAGGAAATGCCAGAAGACTTTTTGCCTTTCTAGAAACATTTTGATTTCATTTCCTGAAGACAGTCTCCTTCTTTTAGAAGCCACCTTTGTCATGCAGACATGTCAACCCTGCTTGGAGCTGCTTATAACTCTGTTCAAGGAGTCCAAGCCAGTAGCAGTGTGATCAGCTGAGGAGGGTACTAATTGGCCTGTACCATCTTGCTTTTATTTTTCTCTCACCCTCACAGTAGAATCATAGAATCGTTTTGGTTGGAAAAGACCCTTGGGATCATCAAGTCCAACCATCTACCCTACTCTACAAAGTTCTCCCCTACCCATATCCCCCAACACCACATCTAAATGACTCTTAAACACGTTCAGGGATGGTGACTCCACTACCTCCCTGGGCAGCCTGTTCCAATGCCCGACCACTCTTTCTGTGAATTCTTTCTAATGTCCAGTCTAAACCCACCCTGTTGGAGCTTGAAGCCATTCCCTCTCGTTCTGTCACAAATTACCTGTGAGAAGAGACCAGCACCAACCTCTCTACAGTGTCCTTTCAAGTAGTTGTAGAGAGTGATGAGCCTCCTCTCTCAGCTGCCTCAGCCTCGTCTTCCTCAAACTAAACAGTCCCAGCTCCTTCAATCGCTCTTCGTAAGGTTAGGAATGAAAATATGAAAAGGTTTGGCTCTGGGAACTGACCAGGACATGTTTTTTCCATCTTGTTTAATACTTTAAGATTTGAAAACCATTCCTTGTTTATACTGTGGTGAAACTTAGTTGGAGAGAGAGGTCATCCAAGAATAACAAATATTCTAGTGTTTAGGGCACAGTATGGAAGAGGGAGCTCTTGCTTCTCTACAGCTTCTCGTATTTTGAGCTGTTCCAAAAATAAGTATCCACTCATAATGACCATTTTGGAGGCAGATCAGATCCTCTTTAACCCATAATATCTATACTCTTGATCCAGAGGCTGTGAAGTTGTTATAGTAACAAAAATAGTAAAACAAATAGAATAAGCATTACTTTAACATACCTCACATTTACAAAATTCAGCTTTTTGTGAATTTGTGGGTCACCAATTCAGTGCTACTCCTTCAGGGGAAAGGGACAAGCTGCTTGCTTCCAACTGGGCGGGCTGGTCCTGCCTCTCTGGATGTATGAAAGAAGGACACCTTCTTTGCTGCTGTTTGGACACTGCAGCTGAAAGAGCTCTGTTCTTCTAGAGCTCTCCCCATAAGTTATTTTTTATTTGATCTTTCACTTGGCATTCTCTTTCAATGAAGGGATGGTGGCAAGCTCTGGTGTGCTCTGCTGTATGACTAAGCGAGGACAGAAAATGAGAGTGACTTTGATTAGCCTTCCTGACTTCTTGAATACACCCCAGCTTAAGTTGCCTTTTTTTTTTTTTTTTTCATTCTGCATCAACCATTTCTCTGCCAAAGGCCTTGCTTTCCTGCTTTGCTATAGAGTCTCTCAGGCCAGTGATCAGTGCTAGGATAATTGTTTGCTTCCTGCTGCCATCACCAAAGGACCAAGTCAAATGAATCTGTGGATAAAGGAAACTGGTAAGAAAAAGTCAGACAAAAATATATAAGACTGTTTGGGTTATCTGAGGTGGTTCTTTAATGCAGAGACCTATGATGAAATCTTGTGGAGTCCTATTCCTTTAAAAGCATGTTTCAGAGTCCTGATTTTGAAATGAAGGTTGTGCTCAGGTTTTTAATGGCCTATGTACAACCAGAGGGAATATGGGTTTGCATGTGCACTTAAAAAGGTGTTAACAATTACAATAAATTTAAAAGTAGATTGAAAAACTTGATTTTCTGTAGGAGTGGATAAATTTTGTCTGGTGCTTTATTCTGTAAAAATGTGTTCATCCAGTTCCTTGTGAATTCAGACCTTTTCTCCTAAGGAGCATCTCCTTTGGATGTTGCAGTTCCATTGAGTTACAGGCATTAATAAACTGCAGGCTGCATAAAAATGTTTCTTTTTGCTTCTTTCTAGGTGAATTAAAAGAAGACAATAAGTTGGACAAAAAAGATCAATCTAGTGTGGGGGATGAATCAAAGAAAACAGATGGTAAGAACAACATTTTGTCACCCATTTTTATGTGCAATCTATTGTTTGCTATTATCCACAGTTTATTCTAAAACCAAAAAATTGTGTGGTAACCAGAAACAGACTTAAAGAAAGCATCTTTGGACTTGACAAAAGTAATTGGGGCATTCTGGTGGAAAATCGTCCCTTTCACTTAATGCCTAGCACTACCTAGTTGTTCTGTTCTTAAGCCTTATCCATCAATTTTTGTGCAGAATATGGAAGAAAAATCCTGGATTACTAGAGTTGCTCGGTGAAATTCACTGAAACACAACTAATCCTAAATATAAATAAATATAAACATAAATAATGCAACATTTGGTTTGATGGTCAAGAAAGACAACCTCAGAGCACATATAGCAGTTTAGAATGACACTGTGTTTTATTTCATTGCTTCCTTTTGATAAATCACTTAAAATTCCTGTTCTAGCAAACTGATAAATAAGAAGAAAATGTGATACCTCGAGTGAAAAAGTAGAAAAATTCTTCTAGAAGTCTGTATTTATTTCAGACACATAAATATGTACATTTTTAAAGAGACCCCTTATCAACAATTGTTTAGCATGACTATTTTATTAAGAGGTCATATAATAAACACATGTGTGTTAAGTATCTGTCAGGAATGCAGTCCTGAGGAAGTACCACTCAGCTCTTTCTGCAGTCATGCAGAAACGAAGCACAAATGCTCAAATGACATGTGACTCTTCAGATGTTCATGAGTATGTGCCGTGCTGTATGCAGTTATCAAGACCCCAGAGGGATTAATGGGCAGAATGGCTACTCTCCCCACTATGGTGGCTGTGTTGGAAGGCTGCAGCCCTGACAGGACTGGGGGGATGCAGAAGCACTGGAGCTTCTTTAGGACTTAGGAGCATCAGCTCAGCCAGGAGGGTAGACCCAGGAATCCTGACCTTGAGGACCAGGTTGCATTTGAAGGCCTGCACTCTCAAGGTCTCAGAAAAATTAGGGGCACCTATTTATTTGGGCTGTAGGACCAAGAAGTCCAGTGTTTTAGGATGAAGGGTGAGGGTGTGAATTTAGTTCATTGCAATTTGGTACTCTTTGTGTGGTGTAATTATTTAATGTCTGTTTGCTCTCCTGTGAGCAAATGTTCTGCTCAATCCCTTAGAGGAAAGATCAATACCATGGGACCAGCTGATTACAGTGAATAAGCAACTGTAACCATGCAGGGACAATTTGTTGGCTGAATGTTTTTCATTCAGACACTGTAAAGACAGATTTTAGCTAACAATCTCATTGATAGAAATCAGGAGAAAAATTGTGAATGAGTGTCCTAGAAAGGGAAGTGCTAGGGTGACACTTCTGTTTTGACAAATACTGTGCAACCTCTTCTGTCCTTTACTCACTCCACAGCAAATCTCCTTGCCAGCCATGTGAGGGATGTGGAGAAAGGAACATTATCCATGGATAATACATAGCTGTTTACAGACTACTGAAACATTCACCTGAACATATGCTTTCTCACGTGCCATGGCCTTTCACATTCTGGAAACAAAGATTAAGCAGAGAGGAGTTAGAAGGATTGAGGTTACATCTATAATGCACTCACCACATGTAGTTTGCTGGTGGGTGAAACTCAGCTTGGACTTTTTCTAGGGTCAAGGGTACTTGACTTTAGTCACTCAATCAAAGAAGCAAGAATTTACCCAGTGCTGATTACAAAATTCCGATTCACGTATTTGGCTGAAAACTTTGTTGGCTTCGATTATCCTTCTGCTTATGGCAGCTCATCCCTTCTGGGCTTCAAAAAGCACCGGGCTTTCGTTTCCATCCATGATGGATGAAAGATGAAAACCATGATCTTGCTTTTACCCCAAACATGTTCAGAGCTTTGAATTATGTTTGATTATAAAATATAAAATAAGCTTTCATGCTTATTCCTGTAGGTTGCTTTGCATAATTAGTGTCTAATTTTTTCTGTACATGCTTTATTCAGGAAAGTCAAATGTTATTTGGTGTAACCAAGCTTTTGCCTGTGTATTCATTTTGGTTTTCTCTGCTGCTATGTATTCCCATAATGTGCTGGTAAGCAAACAACATATATTAAAATGAAGCTAATCTCTTTCTTCCATCACTGATGTGATCTCAGGTCAAGTGTAATACAAGCTGTCAAGCAAACATAAAACTCAACATCAGTGTGAACAGGATGAGAAATTGTTTGACGTCATGAATGATTTAGGGATAATTATGTGCCAAAGCTCAAAAATGAGAATATCTTCTATGCTAATTTCATTTCTCCTCCTAGCAAAATGAATGTTAAACATTTGGGTCATCTGCTAAATTAGACCAATGGTATTTAAATTCATTTGCAAAGCAAGTATTCCAAACCTTTTCCCAACAGTATTTATTCTTTGTTTTCCTTTGCTTTAAACAGGGTGCAGGCACCTTTGAGTAACATTCTGTTTTCTTTGGCAAAAATAATCACTTCAAAATTTTTCATCCATTAAAAATGCAGATAATGGAGATAAATTAACACATATTTTTTCTTTATTTCACTGATCTTCTGAATTTTATTTCTTAGGCCTCATTCATCTCTGTTGCAACAGAAGCAAGAAAATAGCAGAGTTTGTTTCTTCATGGTCTTAATTGTCTGTGAAAAGGCTTTACAAATGGCTTTAATAGTAGACAGGATCCTTCAGTGCTGATGATCCAGTCCAGAACTGAGCACTGAGATTTTTGTGCTGAGATCATTCTGAGTGCTAGGAGTAGCATTAACAGTGCTTTTCAAATGTGAACAGGTTACAACTGGGAACACTTGAGCACTCGGGGGAGACAAGGATTCAGGAATAAGCTTCCAAAATTAAAGAGTCACTCCTGCAAGATGCTGAGTGAGTTGACAAAAGGAATTAAAAGTGGCAGATTTAGTGATATGCCCCACCAGCTACAAATAATTCCGTCATTTGCAATAGGGAGGTTAACTACCTTTTGGGTTGTTGGTTATCTGAGACACATTTACTCAGACTATTATTTGCCCTCATTATACACTGCATCAGTAGTAATTATTTTATTATATCAATTGCCATACAACAGTTTGTCCTTTCTGTTGTGATTTTGCCTAGATGGAGCAGGGTGCTGAGCCCTCTGCGGGCAGTGTGGTGCTTTCAGTGTCTGGGGAGGATGGGATGGAGGGAATGGACGGGTGTTGAGGGGCAGAGCTGGCCACCTTGGGAAGGGGTGCTGGGAGAGGTCACCTCTCCACTTCCAGCTGGTACAACCAGCATCGTGCCTGTGATCTGCCCTCAGCAGGGCCGTTACAGAACAGACATAGTTTTTGGGTCAGTCTTAGCTCTCTCCTCAGCCTAAACACCTCTGGGGCTCTCCAGTTCTCCACCTGGGTGGCAAAGTTTGCATTCGACAGGCATAATAAATGTCAACTGTTAAAACGGGTAGTTCTTGTTAGGCCTTGGGCTCCAAAGCATTTGTTTTATCACAAAAAGAGAGGCAAATGTGTAAGATTAATCATCAATTGTGCGAAAGTGACGTGGCTGTATGGGTAGAGCCGTACGCTGAGTGTGTGAAGGACCAGACAAAGCGCAGAGAACATTCACTGCAGCGCATCAGACTGTACAGTAACACAGTAAATATAGACTTGCGAAGTCCAGCGGGCACAAGTTAAAAATGCCTTAGTATAAACTCCAAGCTGACAGCAGAAATGGACTTAATCTCTTCCCAGTGGGTGGTGGTATCACATGAAGAGCTGGAATTTGTCTTAGTGATCGAGGGGAGTGTCAATACTCAAATTTTACAAACATCAGCAACGCCGAAGGACTGAGACGTGCACTCATGAGGCTACTTCAGATGATGAAATTCAGTACATGCCAAGTGAACTACTGAGTCTTCCTGTGTACCAAGCACTGCATATTCATTCTTTTTTCCTCTGTCAGTTACCTCTGTTGATAAGTACTAATGTTTGCACTGGATCTTTTGTGCTGAAATGAGAAAGAGGCTGGATCACATTCAAGGTTAACGTAGTTATAGGGAAGCTATGCTGTATCCAAAGGGAAATTCAGCTAGGAAACCAACACATCTGCTCCACCAAGTAGAAAAACAATTTAAAGCAAATGCTGTGCAGAAATGTTCTCCCTGGAGCAGATGATATGGCTTACAGAAGCAAAATGCAATACATGACTCAGTTCCCCACAGGGAATTTCTAGAGTCTGGAAAAAGCATTGCATTTTCCCTTGTTTCGTTAACAGGGATGGGAGGGGTTCAAAGTCTAGTGCTGAGGGATGTCATGGGAAGGGGAGGGCATGTCAGGTACTACCTCAAGCTCTGTTTCAGATTTCTGGAGTGATTCAGGAGAACGTTTAAGAGATTCAGAAATGGTTACTGCTCAAAGATGTCATTTAGTCCACCTCTCCATCCACCCTACTTCTGGGTCAGTCTTTTCTCTTTAAAATGTAGTGAAGGATAAATATCACACAATTATTATGGTCCTGTTGATAACAGTAAATGAGACTGAACTTTTTAGATGGGAGACATCAAAGGAGTGTAGTACTACTGTTATGGCTGTTGCTGGCTGTAAACTATGCTGTTGGTAGTCCAGGGAATGGGACAATTCAGTCAAAATCAATCCAAGGAAATGCAGCAAGTCTAGTCCTTTACAACAGTGTCTTAGAATTGCATCAGGGAGCGAGATATTGCAGCAACTTACAGGAGACCATCCTGAAAGGAAAAAAGCCCCTTGGC
Organism: Scolopax mira; assembly: GCA_004320125.1. Classification (NCBI taxonomy): domain Eukaryota; kingdom Metazoa; phylum Chordata; class Aves; order Charadriiformes; family Scolopacidae; genus Scolopax; species Scolopax mira. Next base: position 74,554 of record BJBW01003111.1, read on the forward strand.
TCATCACACAGAAGAAAATGATACCAACACACTAACAGACCTGTGCAGCCACTGCTATTCATTCACCAGAGATAATGTAATCCAGCAGCAAAGCTTAGATCTTTGGTTCTCCAGCCCTTTTTTTCATTTGCCCAAATATTTTTTATTTTTTTTTTTAAAAAAAGCAATATATTACTGATGGCAAAAGAAACTGTTTTTTTCATCGGACCCAAAAAGATTCTGATGTAATCACATCTTCTGAGGCCTGTCCAGCCTTACAGATAAATGAATCTCTTCTTGGACTGCATCTCTCGGTTGAGAGACTGAGAGACCTTTTCAAATACACTTTCAAACTCTGCCAACATAAGCATTGCCAGAATAAGAGTGGCTAAGCAGAGTGCCGTGTGTATTCAAATAACTGGTTAGGATGCCCAATATAGAGTAAAATAGTCATGTTCCTGTTTGAAGCTTTTCCAGAAGATTTCTTGAGGAGGGTATGAGGCAAGTTGGGTAGAGCATTCTCTTGCATTAGAAATTGTCCTCTTTCAATTAAAAATAAAAAAAAAAATGTTTCTTGTCCACATTTCTTCTTCAAGGAGATCTGTTCATTCTGAAGATTCAATTCTGGTATAACTACACAGAAAACAGCTGTGTTTGTACATTCAGGGTAATGTTAGTCAAATAGGGCCTAATTTTGAAGCCAATGGATTATAAATATTTGACAGAGGATATTCATCAATGACCAGGACGAGAGAACAGAGTGTATCCTCAGCAAGTTTGCTGATGACACAAAGCTGGGAGGGGTGGCTGGCACCAGGTTAGGGGTGGATTTGCTGGAAAGCAGATCTACGGAGAAGGATCTGGGGATCCTGGTGGATTGTAAACTCTCCATGAGCCAGCAATGTGCCCATGTAGCCAAGAGGCCAATAGAATCCTGGGCTGCGTAGGGAAGAGTGTGGCCAGTAGGAGGAGGGAGGTCATTCTCCCCCTCTGCTCTGCACTGGGGAGGCCACAACTGGAATACTGGGTCCAGTTCTGGACTCCCCAGTTCAAGAGAGTCAGGGAGCTGCTGGAGAGAGTCCAGTGTAGGGAAACCAAGATGATGGAAGGATTGCAACATCTCCACTCCAATCTGAGGAAGAACTTCTTTGGGGTGAGAGTGGCAGAGCCCTGGCAGAGGCTGCCAGGGAAGGTGTGGAGTCCCCTTCTCTGGAGATCTTCAAGCCCCACCTGCTTGGTGTCCTGAGTGATGTGCTCTGGGCAACACTGCTTTGACAGGGGAGTTGGACTGGATGGTCTCTAGAGGTCCCTGCCAACTTCCACAATTCCATGATTCTGTGAGTCAAGCAGATTTTAAAATGCACATATCTTAGATCTCAGGCATCTATCCATTCTTAGGCTTGTGCTTTTCATTGCAAGCTCTTTGGGAGAAAGGGGATTTTAAAAGGTAGTGTGCTCTTTTCTGTTTGCAGCATTTTATCTTCTTTGCCTCAAATCACATGTACAGCACCATTGCTTTTGTTGCCTTCATGAGCAGTAAGGTACTGAAGGAGCTAGTGGGTAATGGTTATCTGAGAGCCCTACAGCAAAGCATCCTAATGGGATCTCTTGATCTAAGCATGCTGGATTCTGTGACATGATCCCATTAATGCCAAAGGTTGAATTCCCAGTGGATGAGTCAGAGAGCAGTGGATTTAACTTTGCATAGGACACAATGATATTTCCAGTTGAGTCAATAGGAAGTACGGCTGTGGTGTTCCTCACCTTGCAACCTTCCAAGAGTTAAGCAAAGTGGTACTGCTTGGATGCAATGGGGCTGTCTAAACTGACACCCTTTGTTTTTTTCCCAGGTTACTTGCTCCTTGGAGAAAGGGGAGAAGGGCACCATTTGCTGCATTTCTTTTTGTGTTTGTTTTTTTTTTTTTTTCTCACAGATATAGAAGAATAAAAATATATTAAAAAGAGACTAAAGATTTCTTTCAAAGGGGAAAAGGGCAGCATTTGACGTTTTTCTTTTTCTTTCTCTTTTTTTTTTCCAGATACAGAAGAGTAAATATATATTAAAAAGAGACTGCAAATTTCTTTCATCATTTTAGCTGAGCTTCTTCATTCCTGTTCTCCTTCCGCAAAGACCAGTTTCTGGGGAAGGCATTAAACAACTTTCAAAACACTCCTCCTCCCACTGACTACTTCACAGCTAATGATTCTGGGTTCTAGGGTGGGGCCTTGGTTTTTGGGTCAGTTTTATTTTTGTTTGTTTGTTTGTTTGTTTGTTTGTTTGTGTATATGTGCATTATTTGTTGGTTTGGGAAGTCGGGCGTTTTTTGTTTAAAAAAAAAAAGAAGTGATGATTTCTTCCTGCAAACAGTACCGTATTTCTGGACAGGTCAAGCAAATAGATGAGGCTCATCTTCAAAAACTGGTATTGTCCCTTTTTCTATGCCTCAGCTTGTGAAACCAACATTAGGGTGATACAAAAGAGTGTAACAAAAAGAGAATACACTTCACTTTTCCTCTTTTTCTTTTCCCTGAGAGCCTTTTCCAGTTGCTGGTAGACAGAATTTGACATCAGTTTTACCCTTGATGTGGAAGATTTTGTTAATGAGAATGGTGAATTTGTAGAGTCATTTGACCATTTGTTAGGATTCAGTGTCTTTCCCAGATGATAGTAAAATATCTTTGTTTCTAAACAACAGTCAGACTCACTCAACCCTTGATTTTGTTCTGGTTTCACAGTTACTAATAGGAAAGGAATAATCAATGAAAGCGATATTCCCCTGGGACAGATTTTATTGTAAGACTTTGAGAGCATGCACTAATGTGCTGCTTGACAAACCTGCCTTACCTTGAGATTACAAGCTGTTTCCCACATTTGTTCATGGGCTACTAGTAAGTTCTCTTTGTCTGACCTGAAGACCCAAGAGAATATCAATTCTTACTTTCATCTCAGTGTGGTCTTCCTTTCATCACTCACTGAATGGACAGGCCAAAACAAGGAAGAGTGTTGCTGGAAAATTATGGGCAGACAAACCAAAATGAAAAAGTGCATCATAAAGACAATGCTGGTGTTGGTGGATAAAACTGTATTACCCAGTGGAAAGTAGCCATCATTTTGGCCCATTTAAAAGAAGAAATGTTTAAAAACTAGCTTGCTCAGGCCTTGATTCAGGAAGGTATCTTTGCATGAGAAACATCAAACATATATAAGTGCTTTTCTGGCTTGAGATCTTGGTAGGGATTCAGTTAATTGTAAGTAATTTTACCTGTCTATGTGAAAATCAAGACATGTATATTCACATACAACTGTTTTTTGCCTAACTCCTTTTTATTCAGGAGGAGGTCTTGCTGTGTTAGTCGTATGTATTGTAAAAGGAATCAGGCTGCTGTCACAGCTCTTTGCTATGTAGAGGACATGCAAAACATTGGCTTAGGAAGGTAAATCTTTGGTGCTTCCTCTTCATGTTCAGAAGCACAGGACTTTACCACCAGCCTATATTAGAGCTTGAGTCTCTGTTCCTGCTTAAACTGTGCATGTACAGGGATGAGCTTCCCATGACACTAGCAAAAATCACAGCACTGAGCTCAGCCTAAACCCACACTTAAACATGAATACCTTCTCACTCAGGAGTGTTTGTAGCTGGGGTTTTGATTATTGATGCTTGAGACATTTTGAGTTCTTTTTTTTTTGGACACCAGAGTTTGAGTTTGTTCAAAGCCAAAGATTTAGATTAGGTTCATGCTGTGAAAAGGTTGCACTTCTATCACATATTTTCAGAAGGAAGAAATATAAAAATAACTCTTGCAATTCTAAGAACTCACAGTTGGCTTCACCGAACCAGCTCATTTAAATAAAATAAATATAAGAGCATGCAGTGTTCCCATTTGTGAGCTCCTGGTTCAATGGTAGCTCTGGGGTAGATTTCTGAGGAAAGCGGGGTGCTGGGAGGACCAGCGCTGAGCACACTCCATGGCAGAGGGCTCTGTCTCCACATAGCACTTTCCCACCTTCCCTTTCGCCTTCTCCATCAGCATTCAGCCCTGATAAGAGCATGACTTCCAGCCCCGACCAGGCTCTTTGAAGGCACATCAATGAAATATCAATAATGCAGAACTAAATGCCACAAGAGTGACTCAGTCCCTGCTTAGTTGTCCTTCTCCCTGAAGTCAGGGGGGACATGCCCTCACTGACGGTTTTGTCAGAGCTGCAGGATGATTTAATCGATATTTTTTTTAAGTTATCCTTACCTAATGTACAGTAACTAAAGATGCCTTAGATTAAGCACAGTAGAACAATAATAATAATTTAAAAAACCTAAATCTTTTTCTTCATCTGCTTCTGATACGTATTTTCTTTCTTTCTGGGAGTGACTTCTTTCGGACAGTGAAGCCAGGCTGCTTAATGCACAGCTGGTCAGTTCTTGTTTCTCATGCACTGGCACAAAGGTGTGAAATCAGACTGTAAAATGTTTTAGCTCAATTGTTAGCGTTATTCACCACCAGCAGGAGCTAATAAGGGATCTCTTCGGGACTGCAGATGAGAGCTGCCATTCTGGAAGAGGTGACATAGCCAGTTACTGGTCTTAGCACACAGGTATGCAGCAAAATGTTTTCCAATATGCAGTCAGTCAATTAGCTCTAACAGTCTCCTGCTCTTTTGAAATAATAAACTAGAGTGGATTATTAGCATTTTTAGAAATTTTTGTTGTCATGTAAAAAAAAAAATCCCCATGAAATCTTATAGCATGGAAATATATGAAGTGAAAGTTAAATCTAGAAATTGGAATCCTACAAAGAGACTGGGCCAGATAAAAGCATCTGTTGTGGGGTCCCCTCCCAGGATCACACCTACATTCCCTTGTTCCACCCCACCACCCACACCACACCTCCCTGGAACACTCTGCAGCATTGTGCTAGTGCATTGTGAGCCAAGGAACAGTATGAGTAGACACCTCCCAATTAAACTAAAGATCAGCCACTGTGCAATTGTGTAAAAAAATAATAAAAACTTAAACAGAAAAATAATACAGAACTGTTTTCTCTTATTTTATTCCATGAAAGGAAACAAGCAAACAAACAAAAAGTGGGAAAGGATTAGATGTTCATCAGCTAATGACCTTTGTTTTTAGAGGGTGAGAAAGGATTTCTGCTGTTACCTCCTTAGCTAACTTTCCCCAGATGTATGGAAATTATGTTTTCAGATGCCTTCCTTTTCTATCAGTAAGACTATACAAGCAATGAATAATGCAGAAATTCTGCAAACGCAGGGCCCGTACTGTTGGCATTGTGGTGAAATTCTCCAGAATTGTGAGGGAGCCCCCACCTGTAGGCACCATCTGGTGCCAGAGAGCTTCTTGGGGAGGGGGGAACAGGCTGGGAAGCTGTGTGACAATGAAGGCACTCTTCCTTTTCTGCACAGGGGTTGCTGGTGCTCTTGGAAAGCTCTGCCTTCCGCTTCCCAGAATGTTGTGCAACTTGAGAGGGAGAATCCCTCTTCAAACTTCACCCCCTTCCAACAAGGAGGGATACCATTGCAAGTATCCCTACCAGTTTTTTTTTTCCTTTATATGGGACTGGTGTTCAGGGGATTAGCAGACCTTTGACTCATGGTGACATAGTGCTTGAGCTTCTGGACAGACAATAATTTAAAAAAAAAAAAAAGCAAGCACTATGTTTTTATTCTCTCCATTATTTAAATGGCTCAAAGGGTGACAGTTCTCTGGGCTGCACTCAGTGATTTGAACTCTGTGTTTCTGTGACAGTATATAAGAAGTGTTCACACCTATGAAAGAAGGGATTTGAGTTTTTTAAAATTAATTTTTCAAAATGTAAAAAACGATGATGTACCCTCTCAAAATGCTTAAATCAACCAGCTTTTCTTACAAATTACACAGTTATTTTTTTTAAAGTTATATGGTCAGATTTCTATGTTTAATTATTAAAAAATGATGGTTGTCGCTAATGTTTTCCATGTTTGGAAACAGATGCCAGAAGCCAACTTTTTTTCCTGTTTTTTTCTTTTATTTTCTGATGATAAAATAGATTTAAAATGACATTTTGCAATTTTAGACTGCAAATACATTTCAGAGCAGGCAGACTGATGCTTATCTAAAGGTGCAGCCTTTTGTGTAGCTCCAGCTGGTGTAAACACACAGTGTTAATACAATAGGACATTTAGCATCAGAATAAATCTGGAATTTGGAAGTCTGGTTCCAAGTTAGGGTTGGAGAAAAACTTTCACAAATGCAGTTGGTGAAGTCAGTGAAGAATGGTGTATGGAGGTGTTTTTGTAGCTTGCCTTTTGAATATGCAACTGTTTGCACATGTACTTACAGCATCTTACAAGATCAGTCTGGAAGGAAAAATACTTCAAACTTGGCAGCTGATAGTGCTGTTCTACTTTGAAACCAAAAGGTCCTTGAGCTAACCTAGCTTAAAAAAGGGAACACTTCCACTCTTTGTCCTTGCCAATTCCACAGCGGGCCCCAAACATGGCTTTTCGTTTAAAAGCCCAAAAATCTATCCAAATTAGAAATGATGAAACCTGACAAGGACAGCACTTTTTTTGCCCTTCAACTAAAATAAACTAGTCTATCTCCAGGAACTCATGAAATGGTCTTAAATATTTCTTATTGGCTCCTTTTTCGTCACATTTCCCTTTATAATAATGAGAGTCATCATCCTCTGATGATCTATGTTAACCATATGTTAACCATTTATACTCAGCAAATGGCAACACAATCAAGTCCTTTTCTCTTACCACTCGTTTTTAATCCACCACCTCACTCAATAATTAAAAGCAGCAGAGTGATCCTGTGCTCTTGTGTGTGTTGCCCTGGTGTGGATGTGCTGGTGCCATCTCTGAACATCACCTAAATATGGGAACACTCCAGCTGAGGAGGAAGAGGACTGACTCGGCATGAAGTGCTCCGGGGAGTGGGCATCAGTGCTGGCCAGGGAGAAAGGAAGGAAAAAAATCCACGCTTTCATAAATTCATATATTCTGCTCCCTCCAAAGTGTTTTTTTTTTTTTTCCCCAGTTGTGTTACCCACAACGTGAGCAGGTCTTCTCCAGACTCAGTTGAGTGCCAGGTGTGCAGCCCAATGCAGTGTTCCCCCTGCTTCCACAGGCAGACAAGTCTTGCAATCCCAGACCACACTTTCCCTGTCTGAGCACTGCGATCAAAGCAGGAGCAGGGCGGGTGGCCCCTGCCAATGCCATTATTGTCTGTAGAAATGAAACTCTGGCCACGCATTCCCTCGTGGGGGGGATGCTGCCTTCCCATTGCTGCAGCATCCCTTTCAATCCCCAGCCACCACAGAGTACCCATACCCAAGCAGGACCAGGACACATGTCTGCCTTGGAGGCATCTGATCTCCCTACTCTGGTGACTTGACCACCAGGGAGAAGAAAGTGGAGCTGCTTCCAGGCAATCTGGCTGAGGACCTGAAGCTCAGTTGTGGCGAATTTATTCACCCTCGTACCTAAGTGCAGGACAACACTCATTCACGAGCCTCGCAGCACAATGTTGTCATTTTGTACTCTTCTTCCAAATGCATGTATATCAACTGCTGTGTACTCAGAATCCCCTGGTTTTAGAAGCTATCCAGTGGTAGGAGGAATACGTGTAATCCCATTGTCTCTGCTGGTGGTTGAAGAGGTGCATCTATCAAACAAAATTACTTATGGCCATTGGGGTTTTCTAGTGATAAAACCTAACAGTAGAATGACAGAGTAAGCATTTTCCTTTTCTTCTTGCTTGGATGATATTTTTATACACTTTTATATGCAATTTTTTAAAATATTTGCTATTTTTATTGTAGGGTTCTGGTTGGGTTTTTACCAGATCTTCTGGTTATCTACAGGCCCAGAGTCTCACAGGAATATTTCCCTTCCCTTTTCTCCTCCCCTTTCTTCCCTGATAGACAAAAGCCATTGTATTTGCAACATCAGCTTGGAGCAAAAACACGTAGGGCCTGATCACTCTTTTAGTTGCACTGAAATCAAAGAAATTTGCACGCAAAGTCCTAGTGGTCCTACCACAGCATCTGGGACCAAAAGATGAAATAACCCAAACCTGTACAATTAATTACGTGCAGGGCAGTCTGTGTGAAGCCAATGCACCAGGACGGTGCTCTTTCCCTCTGCAGAGGCAGGAGCTGCTTCCACCACAATGTGTTTAAATATGACTGTATCTCTCGCTTCCTTCTGATGATGCTACTTCTCGTAGGCATTTCGGGCAAAGTCATACCTTAGCACACTGACTGCCTTCAGCAGGGAGGAAGGGTGGACGTTTTGGCTTATCTGTGACAGTAGATTTCACTGCTCGTGTGCTTAACCCTACAGTGACAGGTCCTGAATAGAGTTAAGAAACGTTAAACTTATTTGTTGGAAGGATAAGGGGAAATTAACCAAATTCAAGGATCGTGGTCTTGTAAAATAATCTTTTCTCAGCTGGCACTCTGCAGGGATTTCTATGTATGAAGTTGAACATAAACTTTAGAGTGTATTTATATTAGCAGAACTGATAGTGGAGATGTCTTTCTTGAACTGAACTAAAATAAACACTTATTCTCTAGCATTTTTGAAGGAAGAAAGAGGCAGGTTGTTATGCTATTTTACACCAGGGGACAGAAAATCAGTTAAAATCCATATTGAAAGCAAAACTCAATGCAAGCTTGCTCCTGGGACTGGGTGGGTAGGGTAATGAAAAAAGCCTATTTGGTTTGTTGAGATTCATTAGGGGAAAAAATGCAAAACAAAAATGAATGATGCCATGTAATGCCAAGTATTCTCAAGTGTTCTGAGAATAATTTTCAACAATATGTATTTACTGTTAGTTCCTTATTTGAAAGAAGAGGCTTGTGGTCTCTAAATGTATAAAACATTTTCAATATTCCAGTTCTTCTGTAACCGAGTCCATGTACGTTCATCCTATCACCAAATAAAAACAATGAGTTCTCCGCTCCATTTGAATCAAAGTTGTAGAAAGATTCATTTTGTTCTGGTGCTTCCTACATCCCATCCAGGCAGGGGACTTTGCATTTGCTTTACAGCATCCAGCTCCCATAGAGTACTGGCAATAATCAACTTTTTATGTTTAACTGTAGTGGGAATGTTGCCTGGACAGCAGTCATTGCACACTGCTTGCCCCTGTGAAGAGGAGTTAGTGGCATTATCTAATTTCTAAAGTCAGGGAAATTGAGGTAGAGAATTCAAATAGCTTATTTAAGGACTCTGGGGTAAATCTCTACCTGTTTGGGGGTTAGACACGCGAATGTCACCTTTTCCCTTTCCTCTTTAGACTGAAATCACAGCCTATAGCAGCATCTGAACCAACAACAGCACAGCACGTTCATGCCCACTGAAACACTTGATTGTCTTTCTTTCTTTCATGTGCCACTTGGAACACGAGTATTGATCCCACAGGACTGGTGTCCTGCACTCCAGTGTTGCTTATAGACCTTGATATTCCAGTTTTAATTCGCTCCTTTCCTCTCTGGGAGGTTCATTGGTATTGATTTCCTAAAGAACAAGTGATGTGCTCGCCACCGTGCCTGCTTGTATTCTTATACCTTCCTGGCCTGGTTTGAGACTGCACCAAGTAGAGATGAAGCCAAGCTCCCAATTTCTGATGGATATTGAGGGTGTTGATGTAGTCACCTGTGTTTGTCAAATAAAAAATGATACCAAACTGGGAGGGGTGGCTGACACCCTGGAGGCTGGAACATAGGAGGTTCCACTCATATTTGAGAAAAAACTGCTTCACAGTGAGGGTGACAGAGCCCTGGAACAGGCTGCCCAGGGAGGTCGTGGAGTCCTCTTCTCTGGAGATTTTCAAGACCTGCCTGGATGCTCCTGAGTGACATGCTCTAGCTCTGGGCAATCCCGCTTCAGCGGGGGAGTTGGATTGGATGATCTCTACAGTCCCTTCCAACTCTAAAAATTCAGTGAAATTCAGTGAAATTTGTATTACTCACCTCCACTTGCAAATACAGTATCAGAGACCATTCTCTGATGTGTGGAGCCAGTGACACAAGCTTCCAGAGCTGTTACCAAATGGTGGTTCCCAAGTTGATGCCAGCTGCTCCCTGAACAGCAGCAGAAGCAAGGTAAGTACTGTGTAACTGCCCTCAGAGCTGTGCTGGGCAGCAAACCTGGCAATTGCCACTTCTAGGAGGACACAGAGGTGGCTGAAGGAAAGGCTGTTGGAGAGCTGGGCAACTCTTCATAGCTCCAAAACTTCAGACTGTAACACTTCCAGAATCAATGACTTGGGTATCTCCACCCAAACCTGGTAAGTAATAAAAAGAAGAAAGATATGTTTGATATTGACTCCTTTAGTGGAAGGGTCCCCGGAAGTGAAGCTGCTTTCCCAGTGAGCCTGACCTAAAACCATGGATAAGACAGTGGACAACAAACACTTTGTAGTGGTGGCAGCACCACAAAAAGTGTTTTCATGACTGGTGAGACTACTGTTCATCCTTCTGTGCTGAAACTACTCTTTCTTTTTAAAGGTCCAGCACGGCGTTCGGCTGACTTTCCAGGCTCAGATTCCTCAGCAAACCACCTCATGTTGCCAGGTCAGTTGGTACCACCTCACCTGAATTTACTTATATGTGCAGCTTTAGAAATAGGCACACACATTGGCTATTGTCTGGGAGATGAACGTAAACAGATAACTTCTTTTCCAAATTTGGCATGACTTTTTCACATCACATTGAAATAGTTAAACGCATGCAGGTGGGCTGAACAAATGAATTGGTTATTTTAAACTCATTTCAGCTGTAATGGTCATTATATCTTCAACAAATCAAGGCATAATCTTGATGTAGGGCAGGTATTTATACTAAGCAGCTAAAGGGAGTCTTGATCTCTCTCAAGAATTAAAAGAAGAGTTGCATCAAAGAAAGGATAAGAAGAAATACTGCGTGGATCCCACCCTAGCTAAATCTGAGGTTTGAGGATGATAGCCATGATCTTAAAAAATAACTCTTTGTTGTCCCTAAATTAAAAACAAAGGAATTTCATGCCTTAGCAACATCAAGGTTAAAAACTTCTAATACATGATTCCATGAAGCTCCTAAGAATCATAACCTATTGAAACCCACAAAAACTCTGTGAGGTAAGTATTCTCATTTTTATTCCCATTTTACATGTGGAGAAATTGTGGTGAATGTTATAGTCCAGGTCACACAAGAAGTATTAAGAATCTGGGAATAGAACTCTAGAGTCCTGAGAGAGCATCTTCTCCCCATCTCTTTGAGTCACTAAAACCTGAAGAAACTAAATGTCATACATCTCCTTTATTAACTCCTGTATAAATATGATAAACAGCATTGTCAGTGTTCTGGATAAAACCCTTAAACCTATTAGACAAGTCATCTCTGCTGGCAAAAACTCCAGTAAAATTCCAGTTAACAATAAACATTCCCCCATGCTGAGCAATGAGAAATACAATAACAGTTTGGCTGAATCCATGCTGAGTACAGAAAAAGGAATTAATCTGAAAAGTGAATGTGCCTCAAAGAACAGTAACTCACCTGGATATTTTTCAAGCTTTTAATGAATATCAATCTAGTCTAGTTGAGAACAGGGAAGATCATGAGTATGCAGAGATCTAGATGTATGTTTCTAAAGTTTATGAAATCCATAGGTTTTTTTCTGCTTCCCAAGACGTTTTAGAATATACTTAATCACTCAAGGAGTTTAACAAGATGATAGTGTGACTGGCACTTGAAGTTAGCTAGCTTGCTTGGGAGAATCTTGCCAATGACTTTTCTTTTAAAGTGCTTATCATGATAATTATTGATGTATTACTTGGTTATTTTGCAAATAATAACTAAGCATAAAACAAATAAATTTTGGTCATAGTCCTGTTTAATTTCTTATTCTACCTATGTAAAGATGTAAGAAAGCAAGATGTAGATTCAGACAGAGTCTGAATAGATTCTGACTTTCACACTGACAGGGATGGACACAGCTTCTGAGAAATTAATTTCTTGTCCACCAGCAAATGAATGCTAGGCATGATAACCATTGTTGGTTTTCCTTTGTCACCACCAGCCATCACACCTCAGCAGCATCACCTCAGGAGATCCGCTCACAGCTCAGGAAACTCTTTCTCATCCTTCCACAAGAAATCTGAGGAACATCTGGTGAGATGTAAGCTGCTTGACCAGAGGGGAAGGATGAAGAAGATACAAAATATTTCCCAGAACTGGAATAGGAAATAGCAGAAGAGATAAAAGAGGCATCTTCTGGGATGACACTCCTCACCTGGGGATGGAGGACTTTGTGTAACCCTTGCACAAGCCATACTGCATTATACAGAAGCTGCAATTCTAGATAAAAGCAAGTGTATAATTTAGCTAAACAATATAATGGACATTTTGTTAGAAACATTCTCAATAGGCTTCTTATTATTGCAGCATATGCACACTTAGTACTAAAATATTGGCTGTTATCTTAAAAGAAGTAGTTGCATATCACTATCTCCTGTCAAAGTAAGAAAGCCAATGCTTTCCTAGACTGTTGGGCTCCTTATGGTGTTCTCAATGTGACCTTCTGCCTACCACGGGTAAGACAACAACTCCTAAACTCCTATTTCACACAGCACGTGAAAGATTTTTCTTGCCTAGCTGTACTGAGAAGAAATGTCCTCCTGTCACAGTGAGGTAGGTGTTCAGGAGGCTGGGGAACAGAGAGTCCTCTTGTTTCCCTCACTGGAAAAAGAAGGCATAGCAGAGCATCAAATTGAGTTTGATCTCATGTGTTCTTTTAGTGCACAGTGTCCTGTGGGCCTGAGTCTCACCACTGAACAACCCCTCCCCACCCCTGAAAAAGATCCTTTTGTCCCCAGTTTACAGTGTGAGAAGTAGCAAATAACTCTCTGCCCTCTTTATCCAGGACCCTGGTGATTTATGGACCACTCAGCTCTCCCTTTCCAGGCCAGTGAACGCTGTCCTTGTACTCTCCTCACAAACAAACCTACTGTACTTTTTATCTTCCTTGCTGTTCTTTTCTGTATCTTTTTTTTTAAACCTCTTTTTGAAAGGAGAGGATGAACACTGCATGCAGTACTCAAGATGCAAGCATACCAGAAATTTATAAAATAGTGTAATGACACTGTCTGTTTCATCTTCTATGCCTTTCTGAATAGTTTTTAAGGCTGTACTTTCCCTTTGTAATCTCCTTGGGCACTGAGTAGTAGTTTCTGTAGAATTGCCTTTAATATATCCTAATTAATTTATAGTCCACAGAGAGGATGTTGAGGAGTTGAGGTGGCCTCTTCCTGTATGCATTGTTCTGTAATTACCAATACTGAATCCGTGGTGGATAAGCACATGGAATAGCAGAGAGGACAATCCTCCTTTACTATGAATGCCATTTCATACCACTCTATTTTTTTTTAATTTCTCACATGATTAAACAGTTATTTGCATATCTTAAGATCATATATTATGATCTGCTTTCAACCCATGACAGCTCAGTAGCTTTGACAGCAGATCTTGTCAAAATGGGGAACTGCAAATCATTACTGGCTCCTCCAAGGAAATCTCAAAGATTTAGGAGCCAAAATTTCTTCTATAGAAACTAGCCCGACCCCTCTCTGTTATTCTATTATTTTTTTATATTTTTTCTAAGAGTTCACTTACTGTGAAGTCACATTCTGTTACACGCTACAGGTTTGTCACTATGTCCAACCAGCTGTGTACGTAGCACTGCTGTGTGACACTCACGTAGAGGGCACGGCTGGTTGTTGCTTGCAAAGACTGGGGTATTTTTCACATGTCACTTGCAGAAGTTAAAAGGGGATCCTCCTTTTTTTTTCTTTCTTTTCACTATTACTGACAGTTTATTTGGGTTATTGTTTTTGTCTCACTAGCATATCCCTACAAAGGGAGGGATTTTTGTCTTTGTTCTTGTTTGTGTTTGGTCCACACTCTCTCCTGTGCCATAAAACTGACGTAAGTTGCCATATTGAATTTACTGCTGCGTAGTCAAGGCACAGGGAATGAAAAGCCCTGCCTGAGGGGCATGGGGAGCTCATAGGGCTCCTACAAATTTAATGTAGTTCTGATGAGATTCCTCTTTGCTCTCACTTTTCTCCAGCGAAGCCGATTCTTTACCAAGTTTCTGTCTACTAGAGTCCCTTCTACAAAGTGTCTGTTTGCCCAAGTGGTTTAGAGGAGTTTAATTTTTTTATTTTTCCTGAAGCTGGGGAAGGTGAAGAATGCTGGCAGATAGTCATCGGTATTGCAAAGGTACCTCAGGGTGTCTCTTCCCTCTTCCAAAGCCTTAAGCTTTGACTTAAATGAAATACTGCAAAGTGCAGCGGGAGGGGATATTTGTGCAGATTGCTCCTTGTGAATACTGGGTGCTTCACAAATATAATTCCTAAGCAAAACTGGTTGTGCTGACATCATTCGGACTGATGCGCAGAGGTGTGTGGTGGAGTGGATGGGCTCATCCTCTCAGTCCAACCCTGACATCTAGTGTACACCAAAGGGAAATTTTCCAAGTGTGAAGTTCAATAATGAAATGTGTTATTTGGGGAAGGTTTGGCTTTGCAATGCTCGCAATCTTTTTCTGCAATAATGATTTCTAAGATACCACTTGCTGCCAGCATAGAAATAAGCCTGAGTGATCTGTTCTTCTTTGAAAGTCTTATGATCTCACATTTATGATGTCATTTAGACTTGCTATGCCTTGTTGCAACTATTAATGCTTGCAAATTTAGCCTTTTTTCTGTTCATTTCTGAACTGCTTCTTTGGTCTAATCATGGGATCACTTTGCTATGGCAAGAAAGTTTGGTGCTCTGTTTTTTGAGAGGGAGTTGTTTGTTTACTTTTTAAAAAATGAATAAAGTAAAGTCTAATTTAAAAATATGAATGTTAGAAATCCACAGTGAGTGAGGAATAGAGAGACTCGAGTCATTCCTTATATTTTTTGTATTTGTGTGTCTACACAAACAGGAATTGGAAAGGAAGATGGGTTCTAATGTCTTCAAGGGCAACCAGAGCAGATATGAATGAGAAAGGTAGGAGGAGGGAGGAGGAGTCATGGCTCAGCAGCTTAAATGGGCCTTTCCAACTCTTTAGATCATGAGGTAGACAGTTGGGTTTATAAAGCAAATTGGGTTCTTGACTGGCAGCACCCCCACGTCCTTTCTCCTCCTTGTTGAGGTCTGTTGTTCACTTCTGTTGCTCAGGTATCTGTCCAGCACAAGTCTTTCTGGTTGATCCCTTACTATCCTTTTGCATGTAGTCGTCCCTTTACCCCAAACTTCTCCTGATCTCTCACAGCTCTGCTAAGCATCACTGAGCAGCTGCTTGGTATGGATCCTGGGCTAATAGTGACAGAATCGCTGAGGCTGGATGGGACCTCTGTGGAGTTGGCCTCTCCAAATAGGGTCCACTGGAGCAGATTACTCAAGGTGGTGTCCAGCCCGGTTTTGAAAATCTCCTAGGATGGAGAGACCACAACCTCTCTGGGATATCTGTGCCAGTGTTCAGTAGCAAAAATGTTTCCTTACTTGTAAGTGGTATTTCATGTGTTTCATTTTGTGCTCAATGCCTCTTGTCCTTCTGCTTTACTCCTTCCCATCAGTCATATATATACATTGATCAGACTCCTCAAAGATTTCTCTTCTTCAGACTAAACAGAATATAGAAAACCAAGTCTGGGATAGGTATAACTTTGTCTCAGACCCTAAGACCACCCGGTGACCTAAAACCTACTTTGAAGGTTGGAAAAGGCTTGACAGATTGGAAAAATCCAAAGCTTATGGCTATGTATCTCATGGTTATAAATACACAGTTTGCATTTTACAGGATTATCTCATCTGTAAGAATAAGCACAAACGGCCCATCAAAAGCACTTCATTTATTTCTGGAATGTGTTTTCTGATTTTGCTGCTGCTTGGTCGTCTATCCAGTCCGTGTCATTTCAGGGTCCTTCATGATGTTGAGTATAAAGATAGATTAAGCTGCTCATCACAGCTCCTGGGTCTGACAGACTGACATGTGTTCCTCCCGCAGGACCAGGAGCTAGTATCATGGAGTAGAAACTGGCTTTTAATGTTCACTCTTTCTATTTGTAGAACTTTCCAGAATACTGGTATTTCTGTTTGTGTCACTCTAACAGCTCATGGCTTTGGGGGGGATGTAAGGAACAGAATAATATGTGTTTATGAATGTATATTAATACAAGTGAGAAGCCAAAATTTCTAATGTGCTTCACTGATGTGCACTTTCGATTTTTGTTGTAGATGCAATTGCTGGGCAGTCTCTCCATATACAATACTGTAAAGTCATGCATACAAAACATAATCTCAAATATCTAAACATGTCTATTAATTTAAGTAGTCAAAGCTTTATACAACTATCAATTTATTAACCAGTAACATAAAATTTCAACCAAACAAAATTTTAGCGTAAGTATTGCTAAACCCAATGCATGCAAAGGCTGCCTTGTCTGTGAATATAGTGTGAGTTAATGAAAGCATCATGAATGTTGCTTTGAATTTGTTTCTGCTGCTGTTTAGTGGGCAAATCACTTAACCTATCAATCTCATGTTTAGCTCTACAAAAATGCTAACAATATCCCCTTCAGATGGGCGATGGGCTTAGTTGAAAGTTGTTAAAGCACAAGGCCATTATATGTCATTGTCACTAGTCTAATGTAAATGAAGACCTGTCCCTTTGTTTCTAAGTAGAGGTTAATTGAGGATTTGGTCCAAAGATATTAGGCATTAGCAAACTCCCAACTGCAATCAGTCTTTTCTCCACTGACTGAAGCCCTTCATTCTCCCCAAGGCCTTGGGCTGGTTGTCCTTGTGCTGGTTGCACCCCAGTGCAAACCTCTGGGGTGAGAAGCAGTTCCAGCCCAGTATCTGAATGCAAGCTGGCTCCTGAGGCCCTGGGGCAGCCAATGCCTCCTGCAGACAATGGAAGGGTCTTCAGGATGGAGCATCCCAGTCAGAACAGTACTATGGAAAGGCTGGACCGGCTTCTGTGCTTTCCCTTTCCTTCTGTTTTAGCTGCAGTGGCCAACATGGACCTTTGGGGACACTGGGTAGAAAAGCATTTCTGCTCCAGAACACACCAACTCCAGCCATTTGCCCAGGAGAGCAATTTGCAGATTTAGCATTGTTTGGTCTTAAAGAGAGAGGTCAGGGCCTGAGTGACAGTAAATAAATGCCCTAAACCACATCCACCCCATGCTGCAGTCCACACACTGTTCTGCAACACCTAAAGGCTTTGTTTTGGGGGAAAGGGCAGCGTTTATCTGATTTGAAAACAAATCATATCTGAATCCCAAATAAAGTATCATTTAACACTTTCACTGAGTGCAATGAAGCAGGTGAAAGCTTTGAGAAAGGATTCATCACACTGCTTGCCAGGAACTCTGCAAAAACTCCCATTTACTTAATTGATCAAGTGAAAAATTACTTTTTAGTCACTCGTGTTGCTCCTGGGTGGAAAAACAGTAAATGCTGAATTACCAGGCTATGAATATGCAATTTTAAATGAACTGCAGCAAATGATTTATGTTGTGGCATTTTTATGGCTGGGCTTCAAGTTGATGTATACAGGGATGGTAAATTAGGCTGCTGTGCTGTCAGAGATGTCACTGGAATTGCAGCTCCTCTTCCTTGCAGCAAAGAACATCTAGTGCTAGGCATAAAGGCTACTCTTTTTTTTTATTTTTTTTTTTTTTTATTTATTATTAAACTGGATCAGCATTCCCCAGGCTTGGAAACAAATCCTCTTCAGAGCAGTGAAGTCAGTCACATCCCATTTGTGCTTCTGCCTTGTGTTGTTAAGGGCCTTCACAGCTAAACATGTATATTTTCATAGCTAATTCATTGCTGATGGTCGTTTGAATTTTTTAAGGCTCCGCAGTCTCACTCTTGCTGTATTGTGCACTGAAAATATCCACCAACTTCATGGGCAAAGCTAGATTTGGATCACACATATTTCCTGTCACATTTTTTGCTGTGACATACTTTACTGCATACCTTACATGAATGTTATTATACGAACTATTGATTATTTAGATTTTAAATATTATCTTGTCTCACTGATAGATTAACAAGATTTTTAAAAGTACACCTGCTAGGCATCGGGTATCTCATTAATAATATAGCTGACCTCTTGAACACTTTAATACACTATTATTTATTGTAAGCTTGTTGATTACATCTTGAAGCTGAATATCTGCTGCATTCTCGTGAAAGATGCTGGGTCAGTCACTGTGGCAAATGAAGTCCAAACTAGTGTGCTCCTCAGCTGCCTGCCTAAGGGTGATAAAAAGATAACTAAATTTGGTCTGCCAGGCTAGATAACCTTTAACCTCTCCACTGAGGTGCCTAAGGGTCCAGCTGGCAGTGCTGCTCTGCCTAGAGCATGGAGCTATTAAGGTAAGCACAAAACTACCCAGTTCTGCCTACTTGGTATAATATTCTATAGGTACTCATCTCTGCTTATAAAAAGCTGGAGGCTGTAGCTTGCTGTGAAGACTCTTCTTGACTGAATCAATGAGGTAAACTATGAAACTGCACGGTGCTGCCCCGTCGTGCAGTGTGTGTATGCCATGGAGTATTGCTATTCCTTTTACTCCATTTTCACTCTTCTGCTGTGATTTTTAATCTTTACAACGCTTCCTAACTGACAACCTAGGGTTCCATTTAAAAAGTAGAATGAAAGTCAAATGAAAAAATATGGAGTAAAAAGATCAACTATCCAACTAGTTTATATTTTACCAACCTAGGAATAAAACCTTTGAAAGGGAAAAAACAATAAGTCCATAAATCTGTTGTCTACCCTGGTGTAACAGGCAGCCACTGCACTTCTCATAAGTTTCTCTTCTTAGAGCTCTTCTCTCCGTCCTCTGTGATGTGTGTGTTGATCGTCCTTAACTGTAAGTTTTTGTACTGCAGTAAATCTGCCTTATTTTCACAAATACAGGTCCTGAGCAGGTAAGGCAGAGAAAGTGTTTGCCTTGCATTTCAGGGACTCTAGAGTGGAATCCTGCCCTCCCACTCTCTCTCTCTGTCCCACTTGAGAATTTGCACTGCAGTCAGTATTATTCCAGCAGAGGAAAGCTGGACAAATGAGGTGAATTGTCAGGAGAAAAATGCAATTTAAATTATTAGTTGATGTTTTACACCCTTGTGCTACCAACTGCTCTGGTATCTGGTGCCAGGTACAGTGGGTTGGTGGTGCTACCCCTTCTCACCATGCTGCACAAAGCTAGATCTGGTCTGAGCTGGATTCCTCGTGACAAAGATCCTGGAAAGCTGCTGTTAGTCAACCAGGAGAATCCTTCCAACTCCACACGTAAGTGAAATTCTTGTCATCATCTCCTATGATGCTGGGATTTTATGAGATGCAGATAAGCACTTGAGAACTTAAATTCAAGTGCATGCTTGAAAAAATTATTATTTATAAACATGAAAGGACTGTTTTTATTATGTGCTGCCACTTTGAATGACCCAGAATTATTTACACTGCATTACTGGAAATATCACTGTAATCTTAACTGGGGATTATGTCTCCATCCTTTTCTTCATCTTCCATAATCACCGTTTGCTTTTCTTCTGTAAGCAGCTTAGTGCCTTAAAAACACACACACACAAAAAAGAGGGGGGGGGGGGGGGGAAGAAAGAAAAGAGAGAGTCAGAGAAAAGGAGTTAATTAGTTAATTTAAAATAGTTCTTTAGAAAATGCCAGGATAAGGACAATCTTTCAGTCCTCTCAAATTTCTTGATCCTAATGTATTTTTCCAACATCACGGGAGTTATTCCTCATTTATTTTTGGCACATCAGGCTCCTGATTTTTAGTGAACTAGAACTGGATCACTGCATTTTTATCTGAATTTATCAGGCACTCTTCAATCCAGCATGCTACTGCTGCCTGTGAAGAGAGACACTGAAGTTTTATCTGGAAACGTGTTTATTAAAAGAGTTTGTAAAGCTAAAAAAGGCAAAGAACTTGCATGATGAAATAAATACTGTGCTTAACCTTTGTGACCCAGTCAGTACATGAACACGTGTATGTATGCTAGTTTGCTATACGTATACAGCAATTACTTACAGAATTTGCAAATGCAGGTACCAAAAGAGACAGAAGTTAGAATACCCACATGTCATCAAATTGCAAAGGCAACCGGATTAAGATCAATGTGAAAACACTCAGGTACATTTCTGAAGGCTTTGAGCCAGTATGTGAGTTACTAAGGTTTGGGATCTTAACTAACTTTGAAGCCTAGCCATCCTAGAAGAAAAATAAAGCTTTATCCCTATCACAAAAGCCCCAAAGAACAATATGGCATGATATTGAAAGGAGTTTGAGCACACCGTGGGGATTCCAGGGACCTTTTAATCAGCTGTAGGTATGCTATGTGAAGTACCTTTCCATGCTAAAGTCCTCCTCCATTATCTAGAGAGGTTGTGGATCATACCTTCTGCAAATATCTGCCTCTCTCCCCTTCTCTCTGTCTCTCTTTCTCTCCCTCATACTTAAAACAGCAAGTCTACCCCTTATGGATCATGAGTTTTTTATGTGATCACAAGATATGACAAGATATGTAAGTGCTCTCTTTTATTAGAAATGAAGTTAATTAAGTGAAGAGACAATAATGTGTTAGAGAGAAAATGTTCTTGATCCCTATTTTAACAGATTGGGTTGGTTTTGCCTGTCCCCAGTAAAAAGCAAGTGACCTGTAAGATATACTTTACACCCACATTCATTGGTGTGGAGGTTAACATAGTCTAAAAACAGGATGAGGGTTACCATTGTGTGGAGATCAATGAAATCTCTCCCTAATTTGGTCTCCTGCTGTTTGCTCTCAGTCTGCACTAACCAGCTGAGCTGTACAGTCAAACCAACCTGTTTTGCTTCTTTCTACATCGAAAGCCCTCTCACAGAGAAGGCTTTCAGTCTTGACGAGCTCTGAAAATAGAGCAATACCACACAGGAGGATTTTCTTTGACTTTGGAGTCTTTTCAAGAGGTGATGAATTCATAAAAATATTAACCTACACTGTCCTTCATTTAAGTAAGCTCCTGCTTCATTTATATGCAGGTCTTGTGAATCAGCTGGTTTCAGCGGGACCATGGGGTAGACTGAAAGGCATGAATAGATGTTATTTTGAAACACAAAGGACTTAATTTGTTCAAGCAGCAATTGAGTAACTACAATTGTTAACTGCAAAGAATCATGTCATTTTACAGAGATGGATGTAAATGTTGCCCACCCAGACTTCTATTCATACCGACAACTTAGGCAAATACTGACTTTTATTTTCTCCTGTTGTCTTTGGGATTTGAGTGGTGGTTTAGGGGAAGGTAAGGGTTTTTATTGTTACTATTTTTTCTTTATGGAGCACTTGAGGAACAGGAAAAACATAACTAAAATATACTTAAAGTGTGAAGCTACAGTGGATCATTTGATGAAAGCTAACCTATCTTTTGGGCAAACTCAAGAATAAGAAATCAGGAATAAAGCTGCACTCTGCTTTATAATCGTATGTCTCAGTTGAATTATGAAGTGATGAAGGAAAAGTATGTTTATATAATTCTGATGGCTTGGTTATAGCACATAAACTAGCCTTTTTAGAGCAGATGCTAGAGGCAGCTGGAAGGTAGCAGCCAAGCTGAGGTCCCCAGCTCTCAGCTGGACCCTTATCAGTAGCGTGCCAGGCACTTACTGCGATCTCTGGCAAGATGATGCATCACTTCAGTAACTATGAACTTTCCAGCAGAACTCAGGATTCAGAGTTCAGAGGAGGACGTGGCCTAGAGCTGTAGGTTATTAACTTTCCAGGCTATGGACCATGAGCAACTTCAAGGACAACTGTGTGCCTTTAAAATCAGTCTTTTAATGCAAAACAGTGGAAAATGGGATGTCTGAGCTATAATTATTTCTATAAAGCAGGGAAGGATTATTTTCTTTGATATAATGCCACTGATCACTGGTGGGGAATGTGTGCTTTACTGAATGACGTTTGGAAATTCTGGATTTAAAGGAGTGAGCAGGCCTAGGAATTGGGAAACATTTGTAAACCAGTCTTTCTCTGTTTACTGTTTAAGTAAATCCCTCAGCCTCCCTGCCTCTGTTTTCCCAGCTGTGTGTATTAAGAAATGCAGCTCACCCTGCAGATCTATTTTAAGGACTGTTAAGGTCTGGCAAGAGATCTGACTGAAAAAAAAAAAAAAAAAAAACCAGCAGAGAAATACTATGTAGCCCTATTTTCCAGTATAAATTGCAACTACTTGCAATGTTTGGCTAGAGACCAGGGGACCCTCATACTGAATGAATTGAATGAAAAAAATTCTTACACATGTTTTAGTCAGTTATGGAGGCTCAGATTCACAAACAAAGGAGATGTCTACAAATACAAGTGTGTTTGGATTGATGAAGTCATTCGCACACATGGTAATTATTAGGGGTACAGGAAATTCCACTCAAAGTGTACCTGAAACTCAGGTGCTTGACGTACTGAGCTGTTGCTCAGAGCCAAATTATCCATCTCCATTTAATGTGCCTCACTGCTCAGTAGTCCCACCCACTGCAAAACTACTTCAAAGGAGAAGTTCCTATCAGAACAGTGTTTTCCAGTTTTGGTGCTAGTTTTAGATCTGGAGTTTGATTGATTAGTTTTTGCCCAACCTGTTTATGAGAAGTTCATCACAGCTTGGTTTCTTTGGTGCGTTGTTAGGAACCATGGAGTTAAGTGGAGTTAAGCAGGACAACTTTGCTCCAGGTTGTTTGAGGCAGCATGAGCTATGTTATTGTTGGTGACCTAAAAATTTTCATGTGCTCAATTTGCAAAGCAGGGCAGCAGTTGGATTTTGGATCAGGTTGGCCTAGTAGGATCAGGTTTGCAAGAGGTAATCAAGTGACTTAATGTTTTCTCCTACTCCCCTTCCCTTCTGTCCCAAAACCATTAGGGAATATGGTAAAGATTTCCCATGAGCCACCACCGCTATTATACACTTTGACTAAATAAGTCCAGTTCAGCAGGAACTGCTAAATCACTGGGAAGAACAACCTCCTTCCAGCCTCCTCCCAAGCATACCTTGGATGGTAGCCACGTTTTGCTTCCACTTTGGAGCACCTTTACCTAAGTAATTTTCTTACCTATTATCAAGGGTGGAATGTGTATTGCAGGTGTATCTTTTCTCCTGGGCTTTTTCTGCTCCAGTCCAGAGCCTGGACTTACTCTCTCTCTCTGTGGTTTCTCTGTGATACCATATGTTTTCAGCAGATTATCAGAGAAGTCCGAAAGTATGCCTGCAGACAAGAAAAAAAAAAAAATAAAATGCCACTTGGCCTTGGTCACATAAAAGAAATTTGCACCTGTGTAATTTTCCCACTGACTACTCTGAGTAAGGCTGTGTGAGTGGATGATCTGTTCTGGATGGTCTACCTACTCTTCAGGTTTTGGTACACATTTCATCCAAGTCAATTATATCCCATACAGGCTATAGACAAGTGATGCTATCAGGCCATCTGGTTTTCTGGTTAATGGAATAAACTGCAGCCCTTCAGAAATCATGGTAAAGATGAGTGCTGTTTTCTATTCCAGAAGATCAGACAATTTTATCAGAGTAGTTTAATCATACAGACATTCAAGCCTCTCTTTGGAGGCCAGGTAACCACACAGAAGTGGCTTATTTTAAGTAGCCGAGCTCTGCTTTCTTTATGATGACTATTGTGGGCACCTGTCCGGCCTCTGAGCCACTCTTACCTAAGAGAGAATTTCTGAGGGGCAGATGAATGTGAGAGCTGAACAGAGTTCATGCTGAGTTCCCTGTCTGGATAGCAAATAATAGAAAATCCCAGCTGCTTGTTTTTACTTATTGTTGTGGGCACACAGGAGGCCATGCAAGGAGTCACCAGCTCACTCCTCTGTGTATGTATGGCATGGGAAGGACTCAATGCAGTGGGTACAAGAGCACAGCTCACTCTCTGGAGAGCACAAGGGGTGCTTGTTAGCAGAGAGAAGCAACAAGCATTTATTCCTGCTCCTGGTGTCAGGTTCAGTAGAAGACTCCTGCTCGTTCTTCCTTTCCCCAGGTTGGTAGCGTTTGGCTCTTGAACTGCAGAGGTCTGTAGGCGAGCAGCAACAGGGAGCGTACTACAGGCAGCCCCTTTATTGCTGATGGTGGTTTCTGGCTTCCCACCAGCCCTTTGCCATGATCTGCATAAACACAAGAACCCTAGGATTTCCAGGAGAAGCAACTCGCAACTGGCTTGTGTGCCTCTCTGGTCTTCTTCCAGCCTTATCCCCATTCAGCCTCCCCCTGAGCACAAGTTTCACAAGACAGTTCCAGGTCTGAACTGTATCCTTTTTGATTTTGAACCGTATTGAATTGGGACATAGAATCATAGGAGCATCATAGCATCACAGAATCATAGAATCGTCTGGGTCGGAAGGGATTTTTCATATCGTCGAGTCCAACCATCAATCTAACTCTGATCAACACCATCACTAAACCATGTCACTGAGCACCATGTCAACCCGTTTTTTAAATACCTCCAGGGATGGTGCCTCCACCATTTCCTTGGACAGCCCAGTCCAAGGCTTAGAACCTTTCAGTGTAAAATACTTGGTGTCATCTGCAAACTTACTGAGGGTGCACTCAATCCTCTGGTGCAGATCATCGATAAAGATATTATAGGGGACTGGCCCCAACAGTGAGCCCTGGGGCATCTAGCACAACTCGGCAGCTAGAGATAAATACACATCATTTATCATGTAAAGGCAGTAAGACTATGAGCCCCAAGGGAGCAGGCTTTTCAGGAGTACACACCAGCCCACCTTGGTATTCCTAGACCCTGTGAAAAAATAGGGAATGCCTTTGAGAAAGTCAACCTCCTTGTTAGCCTGCCTTCCCACATGCTCGTGGCATGGAGCTGCATTTTTGCACACCTCCAAGGGGATATAAGTGAACAAGGGGTCTCTGGATCTGTCCCCAGACTCAGTTCACTCAGCTGATGAGGGATTTTGAAGTCAAGAGCTGTGTTGCTCACCTGTCAGGGGTGGTGGGGTGTGTAAAGCTGGTGTATCTTTTCTCCTTGGCTTTTTTTGCTCCTGTTCAGTGTTTTGAGAAGCCTGGATGGTTTTACCTTTTCTTGGTTTCTTTTTGAGGTCACAGCTCTTAATTAGCTGCTCTGAAAGATCCTCTGCAGGGGGGAAAGCAAATGAAAAAAAAAAAAAAAAAAGAAGAAATTGAAACTGAGGGGTAATAATTAACCAGATGGTCAAAAGAAAAGCTTTGATAACATTGCCTTCATCCAAGTAGATTAAAATACCTGTGGAGAAGCATCTCTTAAATAGTCAGTACAAGAGGCCTCCGTGCCACACTACGTGGGAGTTAAGTGACTTAGGTGGTCCCCTGTGTGGTAGGTGGTAGACATAGAACAGAGGCAGAGGGCTGTGGGCAGCTGTGTGTGTTGCACGCCAGAGGGAAGGCTGCACCACGGAGTGCAGAGGTCCCATGGCCATCCCTGTTCCGTCCAGCACTAACTGTGTGGGCTGTCTTCAAGAGCTACAAGGGCACTTTTGTGAAGGAAAGATTTATGTGTGCGGGGTCAGCCCAAGGCATTTGTAAACTGAGCCAGTATATTGTTCCCTTCAAGAGCTGGCTTTATTTCCAGAGCCACTGAGCAGTCAGTATTCACTTTTGATTTATGTAACATTACCCTGGATTTTTGGTTTTCTCTTAAAACAAGCCTTGACTCAGATGGTCAAGCCTTGACTCAGTTTTTCTGCAGGAATCTGCATTTCTGGGTGCTTATGCAAACTGAAAATATTTAATCCAGCCTGTCATTAGTATCATCACGCAAACCAATGCTTTAATTTCTTAAAAGTTGCTTGTTTGTCTTCAGCAGGGTCCCCTACCCCCACCCAGCCCCTGACTGCGGACTCGGGTGCAACAGGACTCCATTCCAGGCTCTCATACACCACTGGAGGTAGCTGTGCATGTATGAGCCTACGGGTGGACATGGGAAGGATGATCTGCAGGTGAAGTCCCTGGAAGATGTGGGATCTTTTTCCAGCCCTCACAGGCTTCCTGCACGGTCCTAATGAGCTCATTTAACTTGCTGCTGCCTCAGTTTCCCAACTTTAGAACGGGACACATTTTTTACTCATTTAAATAAGTAATTTTATGGAACATTTAGGTTTGGTAGCCAGTAGTTGTAAAAGTGATGCCCGTAGCTAGAAAGGCTGTGTGGTAGAGCCAGAACTAGGATACCTTCCTTGCAGGCCAGATAAACAAAGTTTATAAAATTATGTTTGCCTGCAGTGAGACAGGTTTTTTGATGAGCAAGTGAAGTTGCATTTGTGTTTTGTTATTCTCATCCCAAAAGCAACAACGAGCAGACACTTTTATTTCTGGGTTGCTAAATCTTTATGACAATTTTGCAAGGTGGGAGCAAAGTAATAACATTTGAAACAGAGGCAAAGACCATGAATATGCAAAAAGCACATCTATCAAGTATGAAATCTAGTATTTAGGAGTGTGGTGGAGCAAAGATGCCTCTGGTACTCTCAGTGCAAAAGTTATCTATGAATAAGTTCAAGAGAGGAAACAGATTGGCGATGAAGGAGCAAAAATATTTTGAAAGCCACCCCAGTGGAGCCAAAGGGGGTGTTTCAAACCTTCTACCAGAATTGCATATGGAAAAAGCATTCAGAGAAGGCTCAGCTATATCTAGCTTTCCTTTTATTATGGTATAAATGAAGAAATTTAATGGTATAATTTATGGTATAATGAAGAAATTTCTTTTCTACCAGAGAAAAGAACAATGACTTTTTCCTTTCTCCTCTTTAATATACTTTGCTCTAGAGCTTCAGCTGATATTCATGTGCAGGAAAAACACTCTTTGCCTTTCCATCTGGCATCAAAAGTGCCAGCAGAAGGTGTAATCTATCAGGTTTCATGAGAGCTCAGTTGTGTTGCTGGAGGGGAAAACCGGGTACTGGGCAGGACCTAATGATGAGAAGACAACACCTCTCTAATTACTGCATGCAATGACATCATCTAATAACACTTACCTAAATGGTTACAGTGTGATTCTCGCTTGTCTGGTCTGTCTTCTGGAATATCAAGTGGCTGAACACATTCTGTTGACATAATGGAAATGGTCTCTCTTCTCTCCCTTTGAAGATTCTACATCAAAAAAAAAAAAAAAAAAGAAAAAAAAGTAGCAGCCTGACATAAACCAGACCTATCGGTGTTATGTACCCACTTGCTACCCGGATCGTGAGAAGTTCTTGTCTTCCAGCTGCTCTCTGTCATGCAGTCTGGTGGCCTGATCCGCTCACACATGCTAAGAGATGCATTTATTCACTGCCTCGGTCACATATGTGCTATCCCATTTTTCCTTGCTGTAAGGAAACCACACTACCATGCGAAATACATTGGCTCTATTGAATACTGAGTTTCATCAGAAAGTGCTATCACATACACAAAGTAAATTCTAGGACATAGGGTGCTTTGGTCTAGTTTTCTTCTCCATTTTTTTCTCAGCTGTAAACTGGAGATCACGTTTGATGTTTATCACACAATCTAACTCCAATTGTCAACACTCTTAAGTCTTACAAGACCAGCTTTTCTAGTAACCTTCCTTCTAGCATGGTTTGTGCTACTGCTGTCACTCATCTTGGTAGGTAATGCTCTTTATTGACGTGATGGCGTGAGTTTTGGGGTTTTTTTCTTGCATTCTATTATATCTCTTGACACAATGAGCTACATTCATCCTTTGTGGAACTGTAATGGTTACAGTGGAACACTAGGCTGCTCTTCCCAGGAATTGTCAGAATAGTCTGATTTTTGATTTTTTAATGCATAGTTAAAACTTCTTAGGAAACAGTTAGCTATGTGAAAGCCCAATCCAGGTGCCTCCCTCTACCCAAAACTTTTGCTGCTGGCAATTTCATGGGTGCAGAAATCCCGCACAATTGTCCAGAGACAGTTTTCTCTCGCGGACAGTGAGCTTCTGGGCACTAGTTCAAAATCCTGGCAGGGCTGTGGCCTGACTCCCACTGCCTCCCATATCCTTGTGTCAAAAAAAATAATACCAACAGTCAAACTTTGATTGATGGGGCAGGATACATTTGCACAGTTCAGGTCACAAAGGTGTTTGTTGTTTTTTTTTTTTTTTTGTCTTTGGAGATGATAAAAACTACAAAGCCTTCCTAAATTATTTCCTTGAGGCACAAACTAACCCTTGCACGTGCCGACCCTTTGTAGTGAGATAAGAACTCCTGATACTGGGTCCCACTCTGCTGGCTTCTATTACCTGCTTGTGCACTGCCCCACTGTCCCACAGGGAGATGGAGTATTTGTTGCTAAACCACTCTCCTCCCCACGACCCCAGCCCGTGCATTCCAGCCTCAGTTTACCCCACATGGGACCATTCCCAGCCCTCTTCCCACCGAGCAGGGACCCTGGGCTTTCCTGTTAATCCCCAAGGGTGAGGTGGGCAACTTGCCTTGGTGGTGGATGCTAAAGGAGAGGAGGGGAAAAAAGAAAACAAACAAGAAGGAAAAAAAGAAAAGAGCAAAGCAACAAGCCACCCAGGCAAGAGGGAGGTGTGTGGATGAAGTACTTACGGAGGGGAGCGAGGCAATGGGAGGGTGCAATTTGGTGCTGGATCAGGAGCGTTTGAGCTGGGGCTGCCGCTGATGCTGCACCCCCTTATCCAGGGAGTAGCAGGTCCGTGGAGATGGTCACGATGCTCAGGCGTCCTCCGGGGGGCTGGGGAAGAGCATCACCCACTCCCTTGCTCTGACGGCCGGGTTCAACCCTGTTTCCTTCCTCTTCAGCAGGTTTCTGAGGCCGAAGGAGAGGGAACGGGACAGGGGAGAGTAGCAGCGCCTCACGGCGAAGGCATCTTTCTTGCCAGAGGACAAGAGCCACAGAGGCTGCTGCTCCCAGAGAAGCAGGGGAGGATGTGAAATCTTTGGCAAAATGAGCCAAAAGGCGAGCTGCAGATGCTGTGTGAAGAGGAAGAAGGCAAACGGCAAGGGGAGGGAGCAAGGCTGATGCCGGCTGGGACCCTGGGGAGAGCTGAGGATAAAAATGGAACGAGGAGGCAGGGCATGTGTCGACGAGCAGCACCATAAGCACTAAAAGTGATGGACACCGTCTCGGGCGCTGAAGTTCAGCAATGACTGCAGTGTTTGTGTATGTATCTGGCCACAACTAGTTATAGGAGTGTGGTATTTATGGGGCCGGGCAGGGAGTCTTCTCTGGCTGCCAGTTGTTTGCCAGTAGAGACCAATCTCTCCTATTTTAGCCCATGCCTTTGGATGAAACTGCTATTTCAACTGAGGGAAAAATACACAAACATGCCTCATGTTTGAGAAACTTGGGGAGAAACATTCAGTGGTGGGATTATGAACTTCCCCTCCCTTAGTGTTCATTTGTGACAAAAATGCCTTTGTCTATGCCCTTTTATTAAAACATCTTTAAAAACTGTGACTGCTCACAGTTGCAGTTCTCTCTTCTTTCTCTTTTTCCCCACTCAGCAACTGCAATTCAACAGCACCAGCACACACCACATACATTAAATTAGTCAAGGTTTCTTGCACCAATAATACAAGGTACAGGAGTCTCAGGGGGACAAAGTGCTGTTTCCCAGTGCTGCAAACTGTACAGCACCCATGGACCTGTGGACATTTCGGGGTTAATTCTGCAGAGTGTAAAAGTCTCGTGTGTTCAGGTGTCTCAGTGACCCATTGCTAAAAGCAACCTTATAAGTGCTTCAATTGCTACTGAAGAAACAGAGCATAAGCTCCTAAGTAAAGCACATTTAGATTTTTTTGGCAAGATTAAGATTTCTAACTGGAAAGGAAAAAAAAAAAAAAGAGAAACACAAAACCCCCCTAAATTCCTCCAAACCATACAACCCTCAAACTGCTCATAAAAAAGAAAATTGTGAGTTGTCCATTTCCACGTAACTTCAACTTTAATTTCAATGTTGTCAAGACCTCTCTGTTACAGTGAGTTTTAAATAAAAAACCCTCTATTTTCGCACTTAATTGCCTTTTCCGTAGAAAGTTATTTAGAATCACAGAATGGTTTGGGTTGGAAGGGACCTTAAAGACCACCCAGTTCCAACCCCCCTGCCCAGGGCAGGGACACCTCCCACCAGACCAGGTTGCTCCAAGNNATGGGGCAGCCACAGCTTCTCTGGGCAACCTGGGCCGGTCTCTCACCACCCTCACAGGAAAGAATTCTTTCCTAATATCTAATCTAAATCTACCCTCTTTCAGTTTAAAACTGTTACCCCTCATCCTATCACTACATTCCCTGATAAGGATTCCCTCCCCAGCTCTCCTGTAGGCCCTTCAGATATTGATGGGCTGTTATGAGGTCTCCCTGGAGCCTTCTCTTCTCCAGACTGAACAACCCCAGATCTCCCAGCCTGTCCTCGCAGCAGAGGGGCTTCAGCCTTCCAGCCTTTTCATGGCTCTCTGCTGGACCCCTTTCAACAGGTCCATGCCCCATTTCATATTTTCCTGTGAACTCAAAAGAATCACAATGAGATCACTGAAAAATGGGCTCATGGAAGAAAATGTTTGAATCAGAAATATATCTTGAAACTCAGCTCAAGATTGCCTTTTTGTGTTTTCATTGTCCTGACTGAAAAAAACCAGTCAGTCATTTATAGCACTGGAAAAATTCCCCAAGGATGAGAAAATTCCTGTCCTAGCCACTGGATACCAGGGGTGCCTTGGCAATATTATAGGATATCTTTAACCATGAGGAAAGTGGCCTGTCGTGCTCAGCAAGATCACGCGTCCAACACGGCGGGTACCACACGGTGCCACAAAGCATTTTGCTGCAGCAGCAGATTTATCCCAGCCTTTCCAGAGGGGCTGTCACATTACCAGTGTGACGGGGGATTTACTCCCAAATCCCATCTTCTATATGTCTACTGTTCCTGTCTTGCTTGTTAGAGGTTTGGGACTCCTTCCAGGTTTCTAATCCCTCCTGCTCAGATATTTCACAAACACAGCCTGGAAAATAGTCTGAGTCCGTTATAAATTTGCCCTTTTACCCTCTTCCCTTGTAGGAGAGTATTCCCATCAGCACTTGGGGAACTATTCATGTAATTAAAGATAAGCACATGTCTAAAAGTTTCCAGGCTTGTGCTTTAGAGGACAGGCAATGAAGCTTTGACAGATGGGAAAGGAGAAGACAATCTATTGGAAGCCAGAAAAACACACACACACACATATATATATACACACACACACATACACGTGCATATATTACTATATAACTATTAGCTACCTATGTGTGTTATTTTTATATTTGTTTCTGGCTTGGTTTGTAATTCAAGGGTCAAATTTTCAAATATCCAAAGGGCAGTGAGAACTTGGCCTTCTTTTGATGTTTTTTCCCTGTTAGAACTTTCTTTTTGTAGATGGAAGAGTTGGTTTACTCAAGCTTTTCAGCACAGCACGAGAGCATGTTTTCTTGAAAAATGCATGGTGCCCCTGATGTTACACTGTTGTCACCTCTGCATATTCTATATCTACTGCAGACCATAAAAAGCATTAAAAACTAATATACAATCAATCATATATACAATCAAATATACAATATGGAGATATTTCATTGTGATTTTGTGGGGGTTTTGTATTCAAATGCTTAATTAGAGCTTGTTCAGATTTGACTTTCAACTCTTGGCACTATTTTCAGACTAAATGAGAGTATGATAAGGTGGAAGTGATTTCATTTTAACATGTCCGAGGCATCTGAAAACTGTTAATTATCCAGCCTCAAGTGGCTTCTCTATGCAGTAGCGTGGTTATATCTAAAATAATAGTCCCTCTAGACGTGCAAGCACAGGGTCCACACTATTCTGTTGTGCTTAAGCTCAGCTTCAGCCTGGGCTGCTTATTTCTGTCTAACAGTGTACATGTCCAGTGCAGAAAGTTTGGTCCAAGTTTTTGCTGGCCCCTAAGATGCTGCACGCTTGTGCATGCCCAAACTAAATTTATACATGGAGAATTAGGGAATTGTATCTTGTGAGGACCAATTTATTGATTTAGTCACTTTTTAAATGTTGTCATAGGTTACTTTGCAGCCAGATCAATAGATCAATATGCAGTGTTGGTTTTTTATCAAACAGATTGCTTGATGTACAGTCTTTGGTGGTTTCCCTTTAAGTTGTGGAGGTTAAAAGTGCAATAGATTGAAACCTACACTCAGTATGCCCAACTTTTCAGACAAACGACACAAACATTTACATTTTCCCTTGTATATAATAGAATATGCACATAAGGAGCCTAAGTTGCATTTATCATGGACCCAAACATATAGATAGCTCCCATTTTTTAAACAGAAGGCTTACTTGAGGAAAATCATTGCTATGTCCTGGAAGACAGCACGCTTGTCCCAGTTCCAAGAGGGAAACCATCTGTGTTTGTTGTATTGCTGAGTGAAGCCTTCAAGGCTGGAGCAGTCTCTAAGGCCCAGAGGAGTCTGGGATTTGTATCTACCATGACAGATGGCTCTCATGCAAATGTTTTTCCTGCTGCCCCTGCAAAGGTTAGGGGGATTACAAAGGAGACACAAAAGGCTGGAAGAGAATAACCCCATTTAGAGTGAAGGGAGTGCCTATGGCAAGAGTCAGTGTCACGTCCAGGCTCCTTGTGCAAAGCCAAGGGAAAAAAGTATCACACTATGTTGACATGAAAATAATTGTAGATTAGCCTTTGCTTTTAGGTTTAGACAGGTCATTTAACATTATCTAGTCTATAACCGAGTCATCCTGCTTGCTCCAGGAGGAGTAAGCTATGAGATAACAAGGAAAGAATGTGTGGCTTTAAATAAAGGAGAAAATTTTTCAAGTTTTGTGCTCCTACAGACTCTGTGACACAGTTTTCATCAATCCTTATGTCAGAGGGCTTTGGGGTTAACATTTAGGGAAAGACAGATGCAAAAATCCAGTAAATGGCAGATGGTAGTGGAAAACTATATTCCAGGGAGACCTGGGACAATGCAGTAGCCAATGACCTCTGGCCCATGTAACTTGTTCTTCTCCTTAAATGCATTGCTCCTATGCAGCATGGAACAAGCCGGGATGAAAGCTGCCCTTTCTCTCAGAGAAGTTTCTCTCCCTCCCTTTCCAGGGGCATTAGATCTGTCATGTTGCTCCTTTTCCTGTAGTACCCAATGCCATTCTTGACCCTACCCTCTAATGTCTTGCTCTAGTTAATTAGGTGCAGAATCACTGTCTTCCCTGTGCATTGACACACAGGGTATTTCTGCTACAACACTACAAGCTCAACAAGATTACAGCAATTCTAACTATTATTTTTTAAATATCCCCCCAGCCCTCCACACTTGTAGTTTAAAATATTAAATATTTTCTAAACCACTGCTGCTTTGTTCTCCTTTCTAATCCCCTCCACGTTGGCTGCTTTGTTTTACTAAAACCTAAGAAGACAACTTCTCTGACGGGAAGCCACAGGGGAGGGGTGTGAGAAATGCCAGTGCCGACAACCAGTGCTTATCTCCCAGACTGGAGACAGAGAGGGGACTCATTAGAAGCTCAGGCTGTCCCTGGGGCTGTCTGTGCCCCACAGCAGGATGGAAGAGAGACTGTAGACATCTGCGATGATGTCCATGTGTCCTGGTTTGAGGTAAAACAGCACTAATTTTCTGTTCAGTAATTATACTTTTTTTAGTTGGGCCTCTTCTAACTAACTAAAGTCTGGAATTAACAGCATATTGTTCAGAAACTGCTCACTCTTACAGTGACAAGACCCAATTATACCAAGGCAGGGTGTGCAGAGTGGCTCTTGTTTACACTTATTGCTATAACAACCAAGGTCAGGTAAATTTGTTATTGGAGAGTCAAAGTGGAAAAACGTAGATGCATCACACCTGTAGGGAGGAGGGGAGAGGAGAGGTGACCCAAACCTGACCAATAGGATATTCCATCCCATCTGCTGCTTGATACAAAAGCTGAGGGGTCAAAGGGTCAATCCTCTTTCTTCAATGGCTGAGATCTGAGGAGGATCCTGTCTGTTCCTCTGCCTTTGATCCCAACCCAAGCAATCCTGACTCCAGACCCGGAATCCAGCTCCTGTCCATCACCAAGTCCAGTCTGGGACTTTCCCTGTGCCTGCTGGTGATCCTGGGAGCTTGGTATGGTTTTGTATTTACTGTGTAATTTCTTCTTCTTTTTTTCCTTTTCTTATTATTATTTATTATTTCATTATTTATTAATATTTTCACTAAAGCAGTTTAGTCTTTTCTAAATTCACAAATCTCTTTTTTTTATCTCTTCCTCCCCACTCTTTTCGTTGGGGGGAGGGAGAGAAGGACCATCTGTCATCCTGATTGGCCAATCTGGTCAAAACCACAACAGACAACTTCCCTGACAAAAGATATTTCAGCACGTGTTATCCATCAAACACTTCACTGAGGGAGGAATAAACTAGGCTTTGAATTGAAACCAGACCACAAGTCTTTCAAGCCAGGACATGAAAAAAAGAAGCAAGGAACAGAGCAACCTGCACAGGAGGGTTTCAAAGAAATTCAGGGAAGGTGAATACTGCTTCCTCCCAACTTCCCTGGAAATTTCCAGTTTGCTTGAATTTTGAAGAAGTCTTACTCACTTTTGTTCTAGCAGCACCACAAGCTCTTTGCTAGTCACTGCCTTACTGTGCAATGAGAGGGGATTGCTGCGCTGTGTCTTCCAGCCTGTGGCTGGCTCAGGTCTCAAGGGGGAACCTGGTCAGAGATGGTGACTTGTCCAGCATCACTCGGTCAGTGGCAAGCTACAAGCTGCATCACTCGCATTTCTCAGCACCTCCCTTCTGCAGGAAGAGATAAGAGCTATCTTTCCATATCCCAAGGTTGTTTTTGTTCTTTTGACTTTATAAAGGAAAAAGAAATAAATCTATTTTTCAGTAGAGTCCTCAAAAATTCAGTAGATAAGGGCCAGGAAATCATTAACCTAAGACATGACAGAAAAGGTGGACAGATCTTCCAGCAAGTAAGTTTTGAAAACACGTTGAACTGAACCCTCTTTTCATTACATGAATTCTCATCCACCAAAGGTATGACGCATGTTTAAACCAAACACCATGAGTCTCCCGCTGCAATCTATGAGCATTTTTATGGAAGAGTAATAGCAGGGTGTCCCCTTTCTACAGCCACTGTCACAAATGCCTATACACTTGATGGGAGTGGAAGGAAACCAAACAGAGACACTATGAAAGTCCCTGTGGGTGTGTGGGTCCCTGCTGAAGGCGCTCCAGTGGTAATAAACCCAGCTTTCCACTTAAGCTTCTTGATGCACTTGCAACCCAAAATCAAAGCTTCAGATGCATACTGAAAAGCCAGGTCTCTGGTTCCTGCTCTCTCTGCTGCCCCTCCAATTCTCCCTCCTCAGGACTGGGATTTTTATGTCAGAACAGCAAGGAGAAGAGATGATGGTGGTAGTAAGATGTGGCGAGGGAAGAGTGAGCACAAGTCCAGTCAATTTCCCCGTGCATTTATAATGATTTATGTGAAGTGAAACAGCTCTATCCATCCAGACCTTGTGACATGCCATGAGCCTGTCCCTAAAATACATGCAGACTTGATTCAGGATCATCAGAACCTGTTTCATTCGCCTTCCCTGGGGCTCATATAGGCAAAAATTGAAGATTGCACCTCTCTCCTCTCCCCCCTCCACCCCCAACCCCATTTTATTTTATTTTTTAAGTTATTACTTCTAATTATCCTCAGAGCCAGGCTTTCTGAATGCAGATGCTAAGCAGACAGGGTTGGACATCCACTTCCAAGCAGCAGAACCTGTTTCCCCACCTCAGCCAGCACAGGTAATTCAACACTGGAAAGGTACTGGCCATCCTTTATTTTATATAAAATGACTTAATTTTAGCCAGGAGAGTGGAGGATTATTTGTGCTAATTAGGTCTGAAAATGATTTACTTTAAATAAGTCACTCTCTCTCTTGGGAATCAAGGGACAGTGTGAAAGTGGTGTTACATCATGCTTCTTGGGCCTCTACTGGATTCAAAAGGGCCCAGATAAGAAAATTCATCTGGCTGCATCATGTCATGGCTCGCCTGGTTGTGGGCACCTCTCATTTATGCCTCAGCAAGGTACAAATAACAATGTCGTGATTGAAAACATCAGGGTTTCCTCCATCTCATAAACTGGGAAGAGGGAATAGTCTTGTGTAGCTATAGATTTCCAGCTGCTTAATTAGTGTTTACAATATGTCTCCTATGCATATAGCCATATGCATTTCATTCCCTTACTTGCTCGTTTAATTTAATCAATTGTTACACACCTGCTTTCACTTACATTACTGTTTTCACCAGTATTATCTGCAGCATAACAAATATGAAGAACATTAAAAGTAATTAATCTTTATCCTTGAAATGTTTCTCTTGGAGTGGTATAACTAAGAACACAAGCTATAAAAATAATTAGATACCAAGTTTATACCTTAAACCACCAATAGACACATAACTTTCTTTTGAATGGCACAGGCACATTTGAACATAGATACACAGAAAGAAAAAGTAAGAAAACTTCTAGAACGCTTCATAGGAGATTGGAAAAAATCCTTTCCTTATGCTGAAAGGTGATGCTCTGTTACTGACTGGTGGGAAGAGACAGCTTCAGAGGATATCAAGCGAGTATCATCTCCTAAGCCATACCAAAGAGAGGAGGATAGGTCCCTCTTCCTTTTACAACGGACCTTATGCCCAAGCACAGGGCAATACAGAGTGACACATCCAACTAAATTCTTAGACCTCCTGCAAAAATACCACATAAGGTGTTTTGGGAGTTTTTTGTTTGATTGGTTTGGATTTGGTTTTGTGTTGTGTTTTTTGTTTTCTCCATTTAATGCTTTCTGAGCTCTTGCTGGTGCCAGGCAGACCATCTAGAAGTCAAGCGGAGCCAAGGTGCTGGTCTCAACCACCTTCTGCAGCACTGGGCTATAGTGCAGCATTGCCCCAGAAGCAATAGTGATCTCATTCCAGGGCATCCTTAAAAACCAGTTTATTGACTCTCCGTTCACCTCTAGAATGCATAACCCCCAACAAATATTAAGAAGCAATATTAGCCAGAGTTTCACATACTTGCTGTTACCTGACAAACTGAACTGGCAGCATGGGATTACTGCCTGAGCAGCACTGTGCTTCTGCGTAGCCTCCGAGTCTCTCCAGCTGTCTTAGGCTTTTTGGTGTTGTTACCTGTCTCCCGCCGAGACCCTTATCCTCTTTCCTTGCATGATCTAAAGAAAGAGGGTAACTAATGTATTACCCCAAAGGACTTCAGTTACTGGGACAGTAATTTCACCCTGTGGACCCAGAGAGCAGCAATGTAATGCAAAAGAAAAAAGTCATAGAAGACCCAAATTAAGGTGAGGATTTAAAAAAGTTATTATTTTATTTTTCCTTCAAATTTGCCTTCCTTCCTTCTTTTTTTTTAAAATGCCTGGTAATCCCCAGTGAGTCTGACATAAGTCCCTAACTGATCTGGTTTCTGCAGAACAGAACATTGCCAGATGACAGCTCGCGCTTCACTGATGATGTTCTGTCATCTATCAGTGCTAACTATGTATCAGTGTCTGTCTCTACAGCCTTTTTAATAGGTACTTTATTATTTTGACACATTTTCTTCCCTCTTGTTAATCTTGGGATTAGCAGCGACATGTCTAAATTCATGCTTAACTGTGTTAACGTTATCCCCCTTGTATTTAATTTGCTGCGATCTCACACTGTAGCTGCTGAGCAGAAGGCCAACACATCCTCTTGCTTAAATATTGCCATTGAGACTCTCTGAAGTTCTCATTGTGAGATCTAAAGCTTTACCTGTCAGGTTGGCTACAATGCAGAGCACAAAAAAAGACTGAATCTGAGGGGATATGACATAAAAATCAGTGAAGTTCCCTTGGCAGAAGCAAAGAATAAGAGAAAAGGAAAAGTAACTTCTTTGTTAAATGGAACAAGGACGTAAGGAGTCCAGGTTACCCTGCTTCCAGTGCCTCTGCTCCAATTAAAGCAACCCTAGATGTGGAACAGCTCTCCTGATGTAACAAAAGCAGCACTTTCTCATTATGGCTTTTCCTTGTGGATCAAAAATTAAGGTCAGTGGAGTCCTTCTGCAGGACATTACAGAAGTGTCACTGATATAACCGTCCCTAGTTTTCAAATAATTAGGTATGGGCTTGGGTTTTTTTGTTTTACCTTAAGTGACTGAGACAACTTCTTACTCCCTATAATTGCCTTTCCTGTCAGTAGCTTAGAAGAATCTCCATAAAATCCAAGCAGCCTTTGAGAAGTTAATTCACTGGCAAGATATAATGCTTAACTACAGACTTTGCACACACGCATCTTGTTTTGCAGAGGGCTGCAATAGTTTGACTTGAGTTGTCTATTGGAAAGGAAGGTCTATGTGTTGTGAAAGGTGGATCTTACTGTACCTTCACAAATTGGGAGCTGACATAAAGCAAGTTCCCCAAAAAATCATACAGTGAACTTGAAATGTCATGGAGTGCAGGAATGTTGAGATGGGCACCACAGTTTTCTTTACCACTCTTCTAGAGTGCATGACCCTCACCGGGTTCCTTTCTGGTACTGCTGGCTGTCTGACACCCTTGCAAGCTGCTTGCTTTACCTGAAGCCCCCTCTAATAAGTACTTATGACAGCCATTCCTGGGGGCAGCTGAAAGCACAGAAGAGCAGAAACATCTTATCTGTCTGTATTTGCAGAAGCCTTTTGCAGGTGACAGGGACAGAGTTTGCCGGCCATACACAGAAAATACATGTATGGACACCTTTAGGTGAGGCCCCTTCATGCTCCCTTTAGATAAGGGGTGGAAAAAAACCCGACCTTAGCTTCTAATTTTCAGCCTCTTATGCTTCTTAGCTCAATCCTATTCTGTGACTATCGTTAAGTATAAGCTCTAAAGTCTTTTGTATTTTAATGGGTGTAAATCAGGTGTTCTGCATTATTTGTCGTGGTAACAAATGTTTCCCTTATTAAGGTTGAATAGCCTCAATGGGACACATCTGTGTCCCTCTTACTAGCTGTGACCTGTGCTAATTGAGTGAGTGATGTACCCATTGAAAGAAAATAGAAAACAAGGAAATTAAGATGGATGAATTCAAATGCACCTCTCCAGTGAGGTGAGAACAGAGGCGTTTCACTTTCAATTAATTCCTGGAAGTTTCAGGTGTTCTACTTCTGAATTTTCCCATTTGATAAAAAAAAAAAAAAAAGCCATTTTGTTCATATTTCAGCCTCTTTTACCCATAGCCATTTTTAGAGGGAAGATCAAAATTTTGTTTCTGGAGCGGAGGCAGTTAAAACAATCAACAGTCTTATAAAGTGGCACTGCAGCTGCTTCTTAAGTAGCAATGGATCTTAATGAAAGGCTGCTCATAAAATTATTATTGCAGCAGCAAGTCGAGGTCCCAACTGATATTAGGCCCCTATTGTGCTAGACACTGTATGAACACATTAGGAGAGAATAACTTCTCTGCAAGGAATTTAAAACCTCATTAGATGAGACGGGAAGAAGCTGTGCCAGGAATAAGAGTCCCCACAGGGTAAAGAAAAAAGCTCCCGAAAAAGGGAGAGCACACGCTGGGGTAAGGTCCCAGGTTCTTGTCACCCAGGCTCACTGGCAGCCCTTGAGGAGATCATCATTCGTATATAGCAGCTCAGGACCACTTTGTCGCTTGAGGCCACAATTTGAGGCCTTCTTCCCAAACACAAAGTCCAGCCCTGCACAGGGAAAACCACTGGCCTGTCCTGGGGCACCCGCTCGCCGTGCATGGGGAAGCATCCTCCTCCCCAAACCCACGCTGTGAACAGCCATGCCCCTCTTATTTGTCTGCCACCACCCCTCTCCTGAGCCCTGCCTTCTTCTCAGCCAGTGTCAAATCTTCTTTGGATGTGAGGTTGGAAGGGGCTGAGCTCCCAAGAGACTACTTTTCTTGGAGTCTGTTGGCAGCATTGACAATTAGGCAGCTGATGCATTAAAATGCCAGGGAGGCTATGATGTTTATTCATGTGCTGCTCTCGAGGGTTTATTGAATTGATGCCTGGTAAAGCAACTAATGGGAGCCCTTGGCAGGGAACCTTAGATGGATTTCCTTATTATCTCTCTAGATTTTATACTCTCTAGCAAAATCAATATTCAAGCTGGTGCACAATGCATCCTCTTTTAGCTTCAGGGTTTAAAGATTTATGAGGCATCAGGGAAAACCAATGAAGGCAAAAGACAACGACAAAAGAAATAAAATCCAAGTGACACAAATTGCTACTGAACTAGGGTGGGCAAAAGCAAGTTTCGGATTTTCCATCTTTGTTAGGGAACCATTTTTTAATTGACCTCTCCCTGCTTTTTTATGTACGTACGTGAGACATTCTGCAGTGTCACAGAGCCAGTTTTCTCTGGATTTCAAACTTGCAAACTGCCTAACATTATTGCCTTTCACAAGTAATGGAGTTGCCATCCCCTCCTCCCCATATAAGATATGACCCACTGCCTTGTGAGCTTGCAAGCTAATTTGTACCGTTCTAGCTAGCTACATTAGGATACTCAGGTAAGTTATAATTTCATTACTTCCAGTGAGTTATTGAGATTCTCATCATATTTGCTTATAACTGCCCTAAAGGGAAATAAATGATAGAGTTTAAAAGGCTGGTAACACCGTGGGGTTAAGCAGGAGCATGCTGGCTCCCATGCTGACCAGTGCCACCCCCGAACTTTCCTGATGACAAAATTGCTGTGTCCTGATGACAAAATTTTCTTTTGTCCCACATCTTCAACAGTAGCGTTATGAGGCTTAGTTGCTGTCCTCTCTTCCAGGAGACCTTCAGCATTGGCATCCCAGTGTATCCTTCACCATGCTCTTTGTCTTCCTCCACAAACTGAGGTACAACACCTACAAGTGCAGTTCATAAGTCAGTGGAGGGAGAAAGCATCAGGCCAAATTTATTGCTTGTTCCACCAAAACTTTGGTGAAAGATGTTTTGGTCCTGTTGCATGCTGCCTGAAGGTACCGTCACAATCACGAATCTTGATATATAAACTCTTAAACACTTGATAGTGTGGAAGGGGTGTACAAATTCCATGCAGGGCCTTAAGAAAGGGGCAAGTTTAAGCCAGTAAATTTCATGGCCCAGCAGGTTCTGGACGATCTTGTCAGTTCCTCTGGTATGTACCTCTCTCCCCCAATCATTTTATTACTCTGAACATCTGTG
This sequence comes from Scolopax mira, assembly GCA_004320125.1. Lineage (NCBI taxonomy): Eukaryota > Metazoa > Chordata > Aves > Charadriiformes > Scolopacidae > Scolopax > Scolopax mira. Next base: position 115,820 of record BJBW01003111.1, read on the forward strand.
GAAATGTGGAGGTGCAGGGAGCCTCAAGGCTGCTCAGCATGTTTGACTCCATTTTCTTCTTAAACATGTGCAAATGCTACTTCTATTTGCACCTTTCCAGAGTTGTGATTTTCAACACCAAAGCCTAAATGACACCTAAGATCCCTCCAGAGCATTAAACAAACAAGCCAGTAGGACCTCTCAAAGGCTGGGACATGCTAAATTGAAAGCAGTAGCACAAACTGCACTGCTCTCAAAATGAACCAGTTTAATTTCTTCGCTGTGACCCAAACCTGAGAGGTCTTTTCTCATGTCTATTTCTACATGAATCCAGGCTCTGCCTGGACACCCCAGAAAACTGAACTAGGATTCTCATTCAAGGCTTAAAATGTAGCACATCCTGTGTTTCTAGTCTCATTTTGATTTTAATTCAATTTATATGAACACAGGGGACTAGCCACACTAATAGTTTGACAGAGCAGATGCTTAACATTTTTATGCTCTGTCGGTGAGCTTCTGATTTCATCCCGACAGTAGATACAAGCCTCATGAAATTACTAAGAGGCAAGTTAAAAGGTAGAGTGTGTTTAGGACTAGACAAGGTATTTTGAGTTTAGGATTAATAGTGGTTGAAATTCTGTGTTAAAATAACTGGCTGTAAGGAGAATGCCTACTAATGATGTCTCTTGGGCTGTCCGGAACTTCTTAAGTTTCTTCTCAAAAATAAGCCCTGTCCTCTTCCTGTTAAATGACCTTGCAAAGAACATCCCCTTTCCAGTGTGATTACCCATAGGAAAATGGCACCATTTGTAGTCACAGAACAGCAAAATACGTAGCGCCTCTCTTCAAAACATCCTTTAAAAATGCCTGGTTTTCAGCCAGTCATCCCGTTGCAAATGAAGCTGCGGTGATCAGAACTTTCTATAATGCAATGTTTTGTTCATTTGTTTCTGTGTTACACCATGCATTTCAGGAGAAAGGCCACAGTGATTAAAAACAAAATCCATCAGTCTGTCTTCCATCAGTCTTTTCCTTCTGCTGAATCATTACCTAAAGAATTTCTGAAAGATTTTTTTAGCTGAAAAAAAAAGAAAAAAAGAAAAAAGTGTTATTTTCTTTGTATGTTGGGGGAATGACCAAGACTTGGCTTAAGAGGATATGGGTGCAAAAGATGACAAAACACAATCTCAAATATTTCAGTTCCTTGTTCCTCACTGTCTATGGTTCTGCTTCTTTGAACAGTGTGCTAAGGAACCTGATTCTGCTTGAAAAATATCAGTGGTAATGTCAACATAAAACTGGTATAAGAGCACAATAAAAAGCATTCCCTCCCATGGTGTTTACATGAAGTTTATACAGAATTTAACCCTAATTATTCATTTAAGAGAACAATCCATCCTTTAAAAACTGGGGCATGTGCCTAGGTGAAAGAGAACATTAAACAATAAGGCTGCTATCTAAGAGATTTTCTAGGCATTGTTTATATTTTTAAATGCAGGCAAACAATTTTTTGTGGTTACATTGTGAGATCAGATCAGTCAGAAATGCTGACTTAGAATTTCTTCAGAAAAACAAGAAACCTTCCAGTTCACTGCCTTTAGTGCCCTTGTAAAACTGGATAATTGTCTCTGCAAATTGAAGCCGTAAATTACTAATTTCACATGGTGGGAGAGGACTGAATATACTAATTAGTCAAACAGTTGCATTCAAAGTTTAAGCAAGCCAGGCAAACACAATCCACATACTTGGATGCTCTTCCGTCTGGAGCACCTAGGTCATCGCCACAACTTACTGAGAAATATCAAAGCAGGTGACCCTGGTTTTGTCGTCACGTTTTTTCTGGGAGCTCCTGGGAGCACCGTGCTTGAGCACCCACTTTGGGGATGCACAGTGTCAGGAGCATCTGAAAATGCTAGTTTATTCTGGTCTTTTCTTTCTCCTTTCCAATCAGAGAGTCCGAGCTCGGAAAACAGATGGGATTGTTCTATTAGTAATTGGTCCAGCTGCTGCAGAGAAAATAGAAGGAAAAGCATATTGCAGCAATAAAAATATAATGAAAGGAATCAAGCAGGATACACAAGAGTATATGAAGCATACCTGCTGCTTCTGCTTGGTCCAAAGAAGACATGCAATGTCTGGCAAAGGAGATGTTGCCATAAAAATGAGAAGAAAAGCCTAAAGAACATTTTATTACAACAGACAGATCTAATTGACAAATGGAAAGTCTCCAAATGGATCTGTGACCATTGCATTCTTGACCCTCTAACCCCAGTTTGTCAGGGAAGAATCAAAGACAAATAACCAATCCCTAGTCATATTTTCTTTACCTTTCCTTATGAAATGGAGAGCTGGTCCAGAAAAAAAAAACAGACCAGTAACCATATATCAGTAATTCTGTAGGCTGACTGCCTACCACTTTAGTCCAGAAATCCCAGGACCTCTATAGAGCAGAGGAGAGTACAGTCACTTCTCTAAGTCTTTTCCTGGGTGGCTGAGATCAACAGCATAGTCAAAGAGAAAGAGAGTCAAAGACGTAAACTGTAAGTCTGCCATCGGAAATCCCCTTATTCTTGGCACTGGAAGGTTTATTCAGGTGTACCTCAGAGCTAAGACATTCAACACTGAAAGCAGGACAGACTTTAAACTCTTCCCACATGAGCCAGAGTGGTGGCTTGTGCAACGTACCATAAGGATGCCCTCCTTGACCTGGCAAGTTTGATTATTCAACTGAAGTTCCAGCTCTGCAACCTCCTGATGAACGGCTTGCTGTAGGATTTGCAGGTCTCTGCCTTCCTTCCTGTAGGGAAAGCAGTGACAACACAGTTGAGTGAGCAGTAAACACCCTCCTCTTCCTCAGCCCCAGCATAACACCTGTATCTCCCTGTATTATTAGGTTTTTTTTAACCCATAATAATAAGATACCTTACAAAATAATAAATAACAGGTCTTGTCTGTTTGACTTCCATTTCTTTGATTATCCCAGTTCCAAGAGTAAACCACATTATAGTTGCAGAGCCAGCTTGAGTCTGGGTGAGGTTATCACTCCTGATTTATCACCAGCACAAAGACTGCACAAATGCCCTACTTTCACGCAGCTCAAGACTGGAAGCCCCTATAACTTTCTGTGAACCTGGAGGCCTCTCAGTAATCCGTGTGAGGTTGGGCTGAATCCATGATAATCTTTCATGATGAACTACAGTTCAATCTTTCCTGTATCATCACCCTATTGATCACGGGCACTAAGTGTCTGACCAAAAGGGATTGACTTAGTCAGAGATCACTCCCACCTCCTTCCCTGAACCCAGAATTGTCCTGGGACACTGAGCTCCACTGACTGAGGTCTGTTCCTGTGTTCCTATGTTAAAACATAGTCATTGCACACTAAAAATCTAGCCTGCATCTCTTGAGCAATCTTCCCCTTCAAAATGCTCATGTTTAAGAGCCTTGAACAGTGTGGAGAGAGGTGGGACAAAAATCACATCACAGTACATTTCTCCCCGACTTGCGGGATGCCCCCAGCTGTACCACACTGACCAGCAGAGCTCTCGTAACACAAGTGACCATGGGCTGTTGCTGATGATAGCTTTGGATTTAGGTGTGTTGGGCTACCATTACCTTCCTTCATCTGGCATCATGCTGGAAAATAGGGCCTGCTCTTTGGTCAGGTGCTGTTCAATCTCATCCAGATTCTCCTGGAAGCGCTGGCAGGACCTCTTCATCAGTTCTATTTCATGGAGGGTACACTACACAGAAAAACAAGACAATACCCCACTTGCCTACCTTTCTTTGAGCATTTCCATGTCAAGTGCATTTGAAGCTAACAGCCCGAATGGCATGGGTCCCCCTCATACCCGCACAACAAAGGACCCCGTGAGCAGCTGCCATGGAAGTCCAGATGGCACTTCAAGAGAGTTTTCTCTGGGTGCATCCATCACATACCAGCCTCCACCTTTTCTCCTAAAGCATGTAGGACTAAGTCCTGGCACTACTTGAGCCAGTGAGAATTTAATTTTGGCATTCCTGGTGTAGATGGTTACATTAGGCTAGGTGTAAATGATCAGCCATACTAGATACCTTCTCTCAGTGAAGACTAATGGTCACAGTTATGGCATATTTCCTCTGAGCTATTATGGATGTCTACTTTTGGATCAGAACAATTGCTCTGTTGCAGAGTGAGAACTTGGAGCCACCAAAAAAGTGGACCCAAACAATCTAGAAAAGATGCTGTCTTTCACTAGGGAGAAGTCAGTGGGCCACAGACAAATTTCTACTTGGTTCTTCAAGGCTAACAAAAATCTAGAAAACACCATGCAAAAGATACAAGAGGCACAATGTGGGTGAGTTTGATAAACCATGCCAGCCCTTATAGATGAGGTCTGGGCAGCTCCCCTGGCACTGACTATTTGAGAATATTGCAGAGCACACGTCCACATAGATTTACTCAGAGTTTGCACTCAGCAGGGATGGAGGGGGGGCTACCTGTACCAGGACTAGTCTCATACAAGACCTCATTAAATATAAGGTGTGTGTAAACGGGGTAAATTTACTGTCTAACAGCTGCATTCGCCATGCATGCCCTCAGTAAATGGGACGCAAATTGAGCAAGCTTCTCCCAATAACAGATGTAGAAACCACCTCACCTTTAATGCAGAGCACAGAGTAGGGATGGGTGTCATCACTGCAGACTGACTAATACTCAGTAAATTCACCCACGTATTGCACAATGACTTGGGTGCGGAGCCGTATCCCTAAGAACAGATCTTGGGTAACAGTACAGTGCAAAGTCTGTTCCTCACAAGTTCCCTGTCCACCAACTAGGCAAGCCAAATCGCCACTAGCTCCCCTTAGAAGAGTGATAAAACAGTAGTCAATGAACGAGAAAAGGCTTCCCAGTTCACCGTGAGGCACTGACTCACTGCCATCTTGTGGCAACAGCAAGACAGCTGACAAAAGGTATTAATACTGTTCAACGTACTGCTCAAAGACGAGACATTGCAGATTTCTATATTCAGTCATGTGGCAGCATAAAACTCATCAGTTTCGCTTCCCAAAAATTTTATCTAATAGTTTTCCTCCGCGATTTTTACAACAGTTCAAGTTTCACTTCCTTATGAAGATCAAAGAGAAGAGGAAAAATGGAGCAGGATGTATGTTACTCCTTCTACTCTCAGGATTCAAAAGCCACTCCTGACTCCCTTCCTTCCTTTCTTCCCCAGTACATTCTGAGTCTTTCACAACTTTTTGTAACTCTCAGCAATTCTGAACGAAGAAATAAAAAATCTGGTGACTTTTTGCTATCAGTATTTTTATTGTAATTATTCATCTTACTGGAACTTCAGATTTAATGCAAGCTTTTTATTCTACCACGGGAAAACGGTTTGAGGCTCTGGGAAGTCACAATTCACTTTGATTTAGAGCATTTTTGGCTTATGATATCTATCTAGTCACAGTTAGTCTTTAATAAACACTAAGTAATAGAGCGTAAATGAGTTCTCAGTAAAAGAGAATTATGCTATATCATTTCTGCAATCCAGAGTTGCTGCAACTCAGCTGATTCACAGGAACCCACTGAAGCTCATTCTCATATCTCAGCTCTTCATTTGACCAGTAAACTTTATCACCCAGTTCACAGTAACCATTTTAAGACTGAACTGATAAGTTCAGTCACTAAAGTACATGAGTCACTAAAAGAAGCAGCCCAACAAAACAGATAGGTTTGTCGTTTTTCTCTTGATGGGAATGTTTCTTTCCTCACTCGTTTTCTGAGTTCATTCCCAAAATATGCCTCACTAAAGAAGCAAGCGAGGCAGGAGAAGAAAGGAAAAGGCAGCTCCTACATTTAATGCGTAAGCATGTTGGCTGGGTATAGGAAGAAACCACTCACCGGAGCAAGGTTACACGTTGCAGCATCCTGTAAGAGCATCAGCATTTTCAGGAGCTGCAGCTCGGTGGCAGCACAGTCTGAGCAGCAGCCCAGAGAGCTCTGGGCAGAGACAGCCACAGGGAAGGTCCATGGGCAGCAGCTGGGGGAGCAGCAACAGCCAAAGCAGTGACTGCCCAGTGCACCCTTGCCACCAGAGGCTTCACCCCAGTGGTGTGACCTGTATTTGCCACAGAGCATGGTGTCAAGAGAGGCTGATTTTTTCAGGTGAGCATGATGTGGATGAAGCAACGATGTCCATCTGAGTTTCCTGGCACTGGTGTCAGTTTGGCTGGAGGCTTCAGCGTTCTGTTTCGTGCTGCTCTTTGAAGCTCCAGGGTCTGACTGTATGAGAGGATCACCCTCAGGGAAGTCCACAGCCTCTTCCCTAGCAAGGGTCTCACTGTAAGAAGCATTCTGCCCTATGCACTCCACCCTTGAAGTGAACTCCAGCCCTGAAGGCATCTGAACAGTAAATTTCAGAGGAGTAGAAGCCATTTCATCATTTTGGACAGTGTCTCCCTGTTCTGATTTGTTAGTACCTAACATCTCCCCTGCGCTTACAGCCTCTCGATTGTCAGATGAACTTAATCCAGACTCTTCTGCTAGGCTGGAGGGATGCCTCTGAGATTCTTGCAGAGAACAGCTTGAAGCAGAACCGCTCCCACTTTGTGCTGCTGAGCCCTGCTGTGGAGCTTCTGGGAGCTCTGTTTGGGAGGAGCATCTTGTATTTTTTGAATTGCCATCTGTTTTGCTGAACTTCTGGCTGTTTGTCACCTCATTTACTGCAGGTAGGGTACTACCTTTGCTGACCACTTCCACAGCCCACCATGGTTCTTTAACACATCCTGTATGACCTCCATTGGCACTTCCATGACGTGTAACTCCAACATCGTTTTCAGTCAGGCACGTCTCACCTTCATCTTCACCTCTGATTTTGTTGTCACTCATGACTGCAGGGTTTATATCAATAAGTTCAGTGAAGGCTACATTCACCTTTTTGTGTCCTGTCCTAACATATAACTGATGATCAAATTTTGAGCAGCTAGGATCTCCTTCATGTTGGGTAACACTCTGAAAACAAGGACTATGCTCCTTTATGCACTCCTCTTTTCCTGGTTGCTTTCTTCCAGTTTTATGCTCCTTCCTGCCTACATCACAAAACTTCTCTTGTACAAACCCCTGTGATTCAGCTTTACAGGCCTCATACTCTCCATTTTCGGCAGTTTGGAGCAGATGAGTCTCTTCTCCCTGGTCACTGCCTGCTTTTTTTGATCCCGGTGCTGTCAAAACGCTCTCGGAAGCTGTGACCAAGATCTTAGCAACATGATCATCTGGCTTTTGTAGAAAATCTTGATTTAACATCAGAAACTCTGGCCTGTATGACATGGCTGTTTCTTGATTGTGGATATCAGAAATAGAATTAATCTTTCCTGACAAAGATGCATTCTGAAGGGAAAAAAAAAAAGGGGGGGGAAAACAATAAAGGAAGAAAGAACTGAAAGAAGAACCTGTTCTATCACACTGGTTTGCCCATCACTATTTTGCCCTGGGCATCCCCAGGTCCAGAGGCATCTTAAAATATGTCTTTAAATATCTTTAATTACCCAGTGAACCAAAGAATCAAAGATTTTTGTAATACTTCTTCTCTAATGCGTTGCACAAATCTTGCATTAATGTAGTGAAAGAGTTGCACAGAATTCTGAGGCTACCTTCTTACCTTCTGAGGTTTTCTAGGAGGATGAATTTGTTTTCATGACAGTTTCACCATTGCATGATTATTAATTTTTTTTTAATGTTACTCATGCCAGAGTCACAGAGTTTCCATAGACCTACCAACAATTAATGCTCTTTTCTTACCTGCAAAACTACAGGTTCTGTCATCTCCTCCATGAACCCAGTGCTGCGTGACTGGCAGCTGCTTGCTCTTGTCACCATCACCTCTACTAGGAAAAACAAAAGGATAAAAAAAATTAGAAAGAAAGGCAGAAAGCAGTATCAGGTCAAAATGAATATACAGCTAAGAAGGGGCACTTAAAATGTACATTTTCAGAAATATTCTTGATCCTGGTCAGAAATCTGCAATGTTTCTACAACCAGAAAAAATAACAACATGTGCTCAGGATAGCTGATGTTACTAAGCATTGACTTATTCACCAGCTTAATTGTCACACACAGATTTTAGATTTTTATTTACTTACACAACATGCACAATATAAATAACCTATAAAGCAACCAACCACTAGTTTTACTTTGCTAAAATTGCTGAATTTTTTACTGTTAGAACTGGTTCAGACCAGGTCTCATTCATAGCTATGCAGTTTTGGTGGCTTCAACCAGGTGACTCCTTCAAGGAAAGGGAGCTGCCCCAGCCTTTCCCTAGACCAGATGGTCTCTACTTTGAGGCACCACGTATCATATCATCTTTGTTGGTTTTGGTCTGAGGACAGGAAATCACTGAAATGAGCAGAGAAGATGTGGAGTTGCATGGCAAGACATAAAGGCAAGAGGGAAGATATTCTACATTTACACCAGACAAGGTTTCTAATCTAGCCACCACATCATCTGACTAAATCAATTCTTACCCCAACTTTAGCAAATTAAATGACATATTAGCTATCTGATTTAATGAATAAAAGCCTCTTTAAAAGTACATGATTGAGGGTAAACCTCAGTTATCCTGTACACATCCCAATACCTTTCAGCCCTTGGATAACTTGCACTTTCAGAAAACCTTCATCCTCAGGTAATGCCCTCATTCTCAGATATCTGGCACAAAAACAGAGGTGGAATTGGCGGAACAGGGATTCTGCTGAGGGAAGGAAGGGAAGGAGACTGAGACAGTCTGGACACACTTCCTTTCTTCTTCCTTATATACATAATGATTTCTGAACTGTGAGACTATTATCTTCTAGTTGAATCCATGAAAATGTGACAAATCACCTAGTGGTTCTGAGACCTGAGTTATTAATTGTCATTTGTGTGAACTGGAAAACGCAGGAAAAAAAGGCTACAAACTATGTTTTTACACATTAACAGACTATGGACTTCATTAAATGTATCTTAGGCATCAATTAATGAAAATCGCACAATCTATTTGTAGGCAGCAACTGTAAAATCAAAGCCAGATATAATTTTATGTTTTTAAATTAATTACTTGAATTGTCACTCATCATGAGCACATCAGTCAGACACCTTCCTATTTTGGATGAGAAATATGTGGTTCCTATCTCACACATCAGAAAATCTGCAGTGATGTTGCTGAAAATCGCCTGTTCTGTGGGTGGTCTCAAAAGTCATCCTTGCAGTTTCCCACAGATGACATCATGGTTCAGCTTCTCCCCCAGGGAGACTGCTCAACATTCTCTAAACTTTTTTAAAGCTGCTTCAATTACCCACTGCATCTTTCCCAGCTGTTGCTTCCAGTGTTTCAGTCTGACCTGTACATAAATATGAAGAAAGAAAGGCTTAGGAAAATTTTGAAAAGTAGAAATGTTTCAGCTGCTGCAGTTCCAACTGGTTTGAGACTCAAATTATTCGAGCCTCAAATACTCAGTTGTATCCTCCAATCATAACAACTGACCTGCAAGCTTTAAAGTTTGAGGAGTTAACAGACTACATTCTCAGCAGATTACCTAGTGGTTTAAGGTGCCTGTATTTCTCCTCAGACATGCAAGATACCAAAGTAGCTGGGATGCTTCTAGAAATTACATGTGGGGAAAAACCCCATAACTTCTAAGGGAAGACTAAGTGCTGGGAGAATTTGTCTTCTGATCTGGTCAAAACTGGGCAGCTGAAGTCAAGTTTGACCTGTTTGTTATGATAAATGCAATGCGTCCGTTCTAACAACACAGTCGATTGTGTTTGTGTATTGCAACCACACAGCCTTCCCACCCATGTTTATATTCATGCATTAGCAAAAGGAATAGCCAAAACACGTGATGGTGGACTCTGGGCTGATCTTTAGGCACAAGGTGAGACCTTGAGGAGTGGATGAAATGTCTGCACACCAAGTGAATATCACCACAGAAAGACCTCCATGTGTCTCCCTGGACTTGCCCTTTAAGGAGGTGTGATGCGCACTCTGCTATCAGGGAGTAAACTGAATTTCACTGAATTTCACTGAATTTTTTAGAGTTGGAAGGGACCATAAAGATCATCTAGTCCGACTCCCCCGCCAAAGCAGGATTGCCCAGAGCTAGAGCAT
>BJBW01003111.1:126010-184651 GCA_004320125.1 Scolopax mira
CATATTTGAGTGGAACCTCCCATGTTCCAACTTATGCCCCTTGTCCTGTCACTGGCAACCACTGAAAAGAGTCCATCTCCCTCCTCCTTCAACCCACCCTTTAGATACTTAACATGCAAGGTATGTACATAAATCAAGGCTTTCTGTGTATGCATTTAAAAATGGCAATATAATACCACCTAATGACCATTCTGAGCATAAATCCAACTTCTACATCTTTTATGTTAGCAAAATAGAAACTTATAAAAGAGAAGAAAAGTACCGAGGAAGGAGAACGTTTTACCTGTTCTTGTTCTTGTTACTTTCCTGTCCTCAGACCGAGTAATCACCTTCACCTGAGACAGGCAGCTAATTTGCACCTGCCTACCTATTAAAAGTGTAATGAACTAATACTCCTAGAATACAGGTTTAAATTCCCCATATAGTCAGCGCACAGCGATGTCTCAGAGGGTCTGAGCTGCAGTTCTTTTCCAACCACATTCAGATGCCTAATTTAATCATTGCATCCCACACTGACTTGCAAGATGCTACCCAGCGTGCCAGGCCCTGATGAAGGTAGGCAGGTGAAGATAAGATGAGATGGTCTAAATCTGCAATGTTACTCAAAGCCAGTTAAAATTCCCTTGATTTCACTGGAAGCCTGAAATTAAAAAAAAAGACTTAGTAAAAACGAGTATGAGCCTCCAACTCAAGGTGGGGTAAAAAACTATGAAGAGACTGCCAAGGTGTCTCCATGAGGACTTCAAGGTGAACAACGTGCTCCTGGGAGAACCATGGAGCAGGGCTGGGCTGGGAAGGCAGGTCATGCTGTGCCGATGCTAGACTAAGCGTGGTAGCCTTTTCAATTGGAGTCAGATCACTTTCATCCTATGTAAACATTGTTGGATCTAATGTCTGTATACCAGGGTCAAGTAATGTTTGCATAATGGCTGGCAGCATTTGCATACCAAGGAAACTGTTTTGGGTGGGGAGTGGGCCAGTCTATCACTTCAGTTCCTCTTAGTGTCCCAAACAGCCATTCAGTGAGTCTGCAGACTAGACCATGACTGATGCTCTCCGGAGGAGGAATAGTTTCCCTCCTTGTGAAATTTTCAGCAATGTCAATAGCTTGTCAATGCTAACAGTCCAGTTTTTCTTGGCAAGCTCTAACACCCAGTGAGGAGACTACGAGTCCAAGTTTCTACTAGGAGATTGACTTTTTGCAGAGGTCCAAAGCAGGTTTTTCCTACGTCTCCTAGGACAAATTCCTCTATCTACCAGGTTTCTGGTGTTTTCTCTCAGAATGGACTAGATCTAAAGCCCTTGACCTAATGGCTTCTTCACAGCAACAATTCTTTATGTTTAAATTAAATAAGTTTTTAAGCGACTGGAAGATCGTCTTTAGGACAAGTTGGCCAAAATTTACATAGCTTATTTTGATATTTTTAAAATGCTCTTGCCCTTCTCTTTGAAAGAAGCTTTTTTTCTTTTCCGAAAGCAACTACATTTTTTAATTTGAAGAAGAAAGATGAGAAAAAAAAAAATGGGCTAAACACCTGAACATTAAGCAAAACGTATTTTATTTTCTAGTCTACCCAAACTGCATTTCACCCTGATCACTTGGTTCAGACACAGAACCAAAATATCCATTATTCATATAGCTCTACACAGTTCTCCTGGTGTGTGGAGACACCCAAACCTGTAGAGATTTGGCAAATACGTGCAGAGCATCACATCAAGGAAAGATAAAGTATGCTTGGAGAAGTAGAGACACAGACCAGTATTCAACTACGAACTAAAAACTACAACTCTGGGCCCTGTGTGGAGAATACATCTGGCTATGCTGGAAAGAGGAAACATCAGAATTGCCCCTGAAGACCTTGGTGAGGAAAACCTTGGCTATTTGCCTTTCTGTGCTAATTCAACTGGTGGAGTTTAGCTCCTGCATCCCATTTCTGTTCTGCCTGAATTTTAAATAAAAATAGGTCAGAGGAGCTCACTGCTCACTGTTTCTGCTTCATTTTGTATCCTATAAGAAAGCACATGCCTTCCAAATCTCAAAGGTCCTACAGCTTTCCAGGCCTTTACTTGATCAATCCAATTTCATTAAGAGACTTTTTCTCTCCCCTTATTTGCATGCAGATATAGTGGCTCCCATTCTCAGCAACCATCAGTGCAGGAACTTTCTGAAACTAGGTTCACCATTAGTGAAAGAATATTCCCTAATTAGTTAAAAAATAAGTGGAAGAGCACAGTTCTCATTCCTCTGAAGACTCTGCAGCTGGTTTTCTGTGGATTTGGCTGCAAATAACACAATTCTCCAGCCTGGAGAATACTTGCAAACTGCAAAAGATGCCATGAGAGCTACTGCACTGCTTGTAAATAATACCACAAATTTTTGCATGAATGTATGTCAACAGTTGTTTTTCTATATCATTTGAGTATGTGGGGAGGCATAGTCACAAAAGAGCATTTGTGCAAATTTGAGCTTTAAACTCACAAATTAAAAGCTGGAGTGCTCATCCTGGCAAAGCAGAATGGCCAATTGCAGTCAAGCAAAGCTGTTCAAAATTTAGATTATTTTTTTAGCTATAAACGTTGCTGTACATCAATGTGGATAAATACTTCTAAAACTAGCTGCTTACATACTTGGGACTAACTAATTCACAGAAGCTGCAATTTAGTCAGATATTTTGTAAAAGAAAAGGAAGCTTGGAGAACTTAGAATGAGACTTTTCCACTCCACTCTATAAGTAAAGGCATTTTGCAATCTCTCTGGCACAAAACTCTCAAGGCTTTAACTTTTTTACAGCTTAAACACTCAGGTTAAATTCACCAGGGAAACTAGATTCAGGCTTAAATCAATGCATAATGTTCCTGCACCAAGGATTAAGTGGACATACAAATCTCTCACTGATTGGGCCTTAAGAAAGACAGCCATTGGATATAGTTGAATTCAACAGTAGCCAAATGCAGGAAGAGATGGGGTGAAAGAACATCACACCATGTCCACAGAAGTGCCAGAACTGAACAGATATTTTATTACATTTTGGGTGTTTTGGATGCTTTTCTTCTCAAATACAGGCCTCAAGTACTAAAAGCGGCTGGTCCCCCAAAGCTGCTGAGCACTAAGACTCTACCAACAGCGAGTGGAAGAGAAGTGAAGGCTCTGATTCTCCAATGCAAGGCAAAAAAAAAAAAAATAATAAATAAAATCAAGATTTTCTATCTTACACAGGAACAAAAGGACTTTCAAAAATACATTTTCAAGCAGCACTTTCAAAATAGGAATAGGTTCGTTTTGGAGAGTTAAGCGGATTCTTCCCTGCCCTGCAAACTGGCAAATCGGGAGGTTACCCTCAACAGCACTGCTCTGCCCACGGCAACATGCAGAAGCTGCTGCAGGATGAGGTATACATCACGGCACACTTACAGGTGGTCCAATCTTACTCCCCTCTCCTGCTACTCAGAGGACAGGCAACATCAATTTTTAAGTATTACACGCCCTGATATGGCAGTAAGAGCTACTGAAACTCCACTGAAAATATATATTCTGCATCAGCCACAAAGAATCCCTTTTCTTAGTGCCATTACCCAGAATGGTTTTGTTGGGTTAGACTTTCTGAAGCTCACTCAACCTTGAAGTGCCACCAGAAATTATTTCATTCAAATTTCAGCATCTTGGGAAAAGGAACGTTGTTATTCATATCAGTTCCCATGAATGTGGAGAAATTTGATCCTACGCAAATGTCCCATAAAATCTGTTTGTTTGCAGCTTACCATACTGTCTTTCCTTTAAAAAGAAGTGGCTCCCGCATAGGCAACTGCACCGAGTACCGACTGTTGACTGTGGACAGAAACATTTCAGATTGGAGATTAGGAAAAATTTTTACACGGAAAGGGTTCTTAAGCCTTGGACTGGGCTGCCCAGGGCAGGGGTTGAGGCACCATCCCTGGAGGGATTTCAAAGACAGGTTGATATAGTGCTTAGAGCCATGGGTTAGTGATGTGGGTGTGTTTTGTTTTGTTGTTGGTGTGTGGTTTGTTTCGGTTTGGGTTTTTTGTTTGTGTTTTTTTTGTTGTTTGTTTGATTGTTTGGGTTTTTGGTGTGGGTTTGTTTTTTTTTTTTCAGAGTTAGGTTGATGGTTAAACTAGAAGATCTTAAAGGTCCCTTCCAACCTACACAATTCTATGATTCTATGATTTAATTTAGTGCCCCTGAAATCTCAAAGGAAAAGTCTATTCTTAGTCTTTTTTTTTTTTTTAACATCTCTGCAAAACTTGTGTAACACCAATTCACTTTCTGCAGAAATGCAGAAATTGCAGAAATGGCAGTGAACATGCAAACTGGGGTGAGGAACAACTAGTTTATAATTATTTCCTAGCCAAAGGCAATACACAGTCCTTCCCCTTGACCGTAAGAGAGGTCAGTCCAGAATTCTTTGTCCCCGAGCTCTTTCAGCGCGGCCCCAGCGCGCTTCGCGCTGCACTTCAGGGGAACAGACACCGGAGGGCAGCAGCACATCGACCACACACCGGGTTCCCAAGGCCGCACCAACCAGAGCTTTTATCCATGTCCTTCTGCAAATTTTATTTTTCGATGACATTACAGCAGAGTTTAGAGAAACCATCTTAGAATAGCCATATTATCTGAAAGCAAAAAAGGCACCCCAAAGCGCACCAGATGCAGCAAAAGCTCCTATTCTTATTCAAGACCAAAGTGTAGCTATGAAATTGCTCCCTTTCAATTGAGAAGGAATTTCACATCAATCACCTTATACAGTTTAACGAGGTGAAAATGCATTTTTTAAAAGCTCTACACAAAACATTTTCTATTATTAATTGCTTCTCACTGTGTCGGTACCAATGAAACACAAGCATAGTCTATGCCCAGAAGAGCTTAAAGGGTGAACACAATCTGGCTCCTCTGAGGCATCTCCTGCACAGCAAAACCCAGTTGCTACAACTCTGACTTACCCTGAAATGTTCTTCTCCCCATCACTTTGGTTACAACTGTCATACGGAGGGATTTGGGTATACTATTAATTTTATGGGGTGAACAAGGGGGGAAGAGCCAATCCACCCAGTGACTGCGATGACCCTCACGTGAGCGCAGGGACCCTGCATCCACAGGAGGTGAGACAGGGCTGGGGGAACGAAAGGTGGAGGGTGTATATGTCATGCAACAGCTGTGGTTATTTTGCTCCCTCTCCAGTCCTTTGTAGGGTTATCTATGGGGTCTGGCTGTCAAAGCCATCATTAGCAGGAGACATGTGCGTAGCTCCAGGGATGCTGGGATTGCACCCACCATGCTCCACAGCCTCCTGTGCAACCTCCCACTCCTCGTCCAGGGCCCAGCTCGTCCTCCTGTGAGGACATCAGCCTAGATGCTCTCTAGATATCAGCCATAAGCACTCGAAGGAACCAGGTCACGGAGCATTACAAACACAGCCTGCACTGGCCCAGAGCGTTGCAGAAACAGCTAGGTAGCAAATCAACACTACTGCCAGAGCACCCAGCTTCAGCCCTCCTCCACACGAGGAAAAAGCCATTTTGCACCGTTTCAGCCAAGTATTTGCCTTGAGACTCAGTGTATAGTGTGGTTATGTCTAGCGTGCTTGTGGCACAGCACAGTCGGCAGGCAGAGCACAGCAGCCTGGAGCACTGCCCTAGCTGCAAAACCTGGCGGAAAAGCAGGGTGAGAAGGTGCTCTGTCAGTTCCCAAGGCGGTGGCTAGACAGCCACGGGTACCTGCACTGCACTGCCATGCTTTAAAGCTGGTGCACATATTTACTGATATGAAAGTAGCTTCAGTACATTTGCTGTGCACTACAGTCAGTGCTGCTAGAGCAGGTATAAATACACTCCTTTGTGAATTGCCTGGGGCTGGTGGGAGGGTGGGTTGGCTCTCTCCCTCTCTCACATTGCAGATCGTCCTGAGCTCATGTGCAGAGGGAAGCTTTGGAGAAGAAATGAATTAGCTGATAACATTCTGTTAAACTACTCATTAACAAAAATGAAACAATTTTTTTTTTTTTGAATGTTCATTTCCCCTCCTCCTTACCCAAATCAGAGATGAATGTGGGCATGCTCTCTACTCTGTACATCACGCAAAAGGATGCAATTTCCTGCACTAGTGAACTACCCTGTGCCTCCCTAGAGAGGGCTAGCGCTGACGTCTGGGGGCATTGCTGGTTCACCATCCAGAAGTTTCCACTTTTGCCACTTTCAAGAATATCCCCAGTACAATTTGGTCCATGACTCTGGAAATCCCCTTTAATAGCTTGGCTGGAGTATTTAAAGTAGCTGGGGACAGAGGCCGTGTCAGGTTTGGTAATGCAGATCAACATTGTGAGTCTCCCATGCCATTGGCTGAGAGCAGCAGGAACATCCCAAGCTGCCGTGCTTGGGAGCAAGGTGCCTGCCTGCCCATCAGAGCTTCCCGTCCTCTCCTGCACAAGAACACACTGCCCTAGAAATGATAAAAGTATAAATGAGTAATCTAAGAGCTGAATTTGACAGGAAAAGAGAGAACATCGTAGGCAGTTCTCTGTGATAAATGATGTTTCTGCAGTCTGGGAGGTCAGGAGTAGTGATTAATCTAGTCAAAACCTGAAATTGCAGTCACTTTGACAATAGTCTTTTATCTTCCCTCAGCCGATGAAACAGCCTCAAACTTTGCCAGATCCTCCTCCTGCTTTTCCTTGAGAGTCAGTATCACTTCCATCTTATTTCAACTGAGCTTCAGCTAGCTGTCATTAATTCAGATTCCTGTTGCTGCCAAATGTTGGGAGAGACGGGTGATGGTTGTGTCTGCTTCTGATGAAAATGAGAGGTAGAGCTGAATGTCATCAGCCTACACTGTAGAGCACATTACATCACAACTTCTCCCAACAGCAGCTGCACAGAGACAATGAATAAAATTAAGTGATTGCAGGGAGCCTGGTACGGCTCTCCTCAACTGAGGGCACCTCACAAAGGGAGGGTGATTCCAGCAACCTTCGCAGGGACCTTTGAGAAAAATGAGTGGAAAGCCCCTGCGTTTTTGCTAGGGCATAGAATCATAGAATCATTTCAGTTGGAAAAGACCCTTGGGATCATCGAGTGCAACCATCTACCCTACTCTACAAAGTTCTCCCCTACACCATATCCCCCAACACCACATCGAAACCACTCTTAAACACATCCAGGGATGGTGACTCAACCCCCTCCCTGGGCAGCCTATTCCAGTCTCTGACCACTCTTTCTGTGAAAAAATCTTTCCTAATGTTCAGTCTGAACCCACCCTATTGGAGCTTGAAGCCATTCCCTCTCATTCTGTCACAAACTCCCTGCAAGAAGAGACCAGCACCAACCTCTCTACAGTGTCCTTTCGAGTAGTTGTAGAGAGTAATGAGGTCTCCCTTCAGCCTCCTCTTCCTCAAACTAAACAGTCCCAGCTCCTTCAACCGCTCTTCATAAGATTTATGTTCCAGACCAGCTTCATTGCCCTCCTCTGCACCTACTCCAGCACATCAATATCTCTCTTGTATTGAGGTCCTGCAACTTCTGCCAGGTCACCAGTGCCAAAAGCAATTGGGGGGCCAAAACAAGTATCTGGCTCTCAGGTGTTACTTTGCAGACATCAACAGCCAACTATAATAGCTCTATTTCCATGGTAATAGCCATTAAGTTGTGTTCAGGGGATCTAAGAGCATCAGGATTAGCAAACATGTCTCTCTTTGCTAATAGTATTTTCACGAGGAGAAATCTTAACTATCAATCAGTAGTTGACGAATATGTAGAAGATCTATGGAATAGGAATTGTGTTTCTTATCCATAAAGAAATCCACATTCTCCAGAGCATAAAAACAATCCCAGGATAACACCAAAGGGCCCCTTCTCACAGGTGTCACTGATGGCGTGGGGAACCAACCCTCTCACAGCAGCCATGGTGAAGAGATGTGGAGCCTTCAAAAAAGTATGCACATTTTCATGAAGCTGCCTTGAAGCCTGAGCTGGGCTTGGGATTTCCAAGCTATTAACTGGAACAATTAATATAGCAACGTGGAGGCCCATGACTACACAGGCAAGGCTCTGGTTGAAGGGATGGGAAGCAAAGGCAGAGGAGGAAATATTAGAAAAAACCTTTCAAGATCTCAGCACAACTTTAATACAACTAGCTTTCATTTCAGAATTTTTCTTGTTTAGAAGGCTGTCACTTATGATGTCTCCTAAGTATTTGGTTGTCTGCCCAGATACCTAAGGTATTTTATATTTCCCCCCTNNATTTTTTATTTCCCCCCCCCCCCCCCCCCAAGATTTAAACAACAACAGGTTTTATAACTTCCACCAGGCCATCTGCCTTAAGTATGTGGAATGTACATATCCTTTCCCGCTAGGATGAATCAGTCTGCTGCAGCAGGACCTAAAATATGACACATATGTGCAACAAAATGTTATAAATGTGCAATGACTTTTAGGAATGTACTCACTGAAAATCATACAAGCCCTCAAAGCTCTTAGATGGCTGCTTAGGCTGCAGTCAGGGTGTCCTGACACCGCTGGCAAGTGGTAAGACCTCCCAGAAGCTATTTCATATGTCTGCCAGACTTACATTTTTGCTGCCCATCTAGTTTCTATCCATCTTTCTATCCATTGCTGAACTCAGACATATGCACGTGTGTGAGATACATCAAGGAGGACTGTGCGCAGTAGCCAGGGTATTCTCAAGAGCTAAAGAAGTAAATTGCCATTCTAGGAGAACTCTGAGGGAACCAGACAACTCAGGATGCTTCCAGGCATGGAGAAGATGCGGGAAGGTTTGAAGACTCATCATTTCACAACTTTGCTTTTCACTTTGCTCTTTTCTCTCAATCTCTGCTTCCCAGCAGTTTCTGCTTCTTTCTGGGACCATAGCACTTTCCCTCCAGACTTCTTCAGGCAGCTAAATGCATTGAAATAATTCATCTTCCTCTTATTCTCACTTACAGGTCCCTTGTGTATGAAACTGGTAAAAATAAGAAAGCCTTTATGTGGCTTATGTGCCAAAGATGGGGAAAAGATGTGGAATGGTATGATGAAACATAAGGGGTCAACCCAAAGCATCTAAAGAAGGCAGATGTCTCCTTTGTGCCAGGTCCCTTACAGAAAACTGTTGCAAAGAACTATCTATCTATTATTGACCTATTATTCCTCATGTTTTATGAAGAAAGAGCTTATATTTGGAGACTGCACGTGATCATTAACCAATGACGAAGTTCAACATAAAGGTCTGGCAGTATCAACGCAAGAGTAGGTACAGGACATAATTTTGATTGCAGATTTAGTAAGTCCTCCCTTTGCCTGTCTCTTTGCCTTTCCCTTTCCTTTATCCTGTACTTAAAACTAAAAATCATTATGTCAAATGTGAAGAAAAACAGTGTGATGTAGGCACTACAGCAAATAAGAAATGCTAAATGGCTGTTCTCTTCTTTATTCTGCAAACAGAGAAAGGTACTCAGAAAATCCTGTACTTTTTGAAGCATACATGTTTTCTTCTTGCGCCTTTTGAAGACATTGCTCCTTCAATTGGAGGCAGACGTTACAATGGATAATGGGTAATAAACAGGATCTACGTTTTTGGCATTCAGTCAATTAAAAGAAATACCAATTGCATTCTGCGAATATTCCCACGGTGCCAAACCACCAGAGGAGATGGTGAGTAGGAGAAGTGAAGGTGTGAGAGCTGAAAGAATTGCTAGTTGGGAAGTCAGAGCAGCTAATGTGTTAGCTCAGCTCACGGGGAAGCTGGGACGTTCCCAGCTGCCACAAAAACTGGGTGTGCACGATCCCTGGCAACGCTCGTTGGGACAAGATGAATCACAAGCACTTGGTAGTGAGCTACATTGTCACAGAGAGCCAGATGGAGGTGGTTACTTCCCTGATTGATTGCCTCTTGGGCTACTGAGGGCTTTTCCAGCAGGCTAATGCCTTTCTGTTGGCACTTGAACGCCCGGGAGCTGCGTGTCCACTTGGGTCAACACCGTGCAGGAATTCCTGCCTTTCGGGTCCATGGCCACCCCGCAGAGAGAGAGGGAAATAAATGAGGAGCAGGGGGGAGGGGGTCACTACGCTGAGCACCGAAATAACACTGAGTTCCGATGCCTCCCTAATAAACATTGCTGCTAATGAATTTTCAGGCACGTGCTGAGTCAACAGGGGTGAGCAACGTTGAAACATCCTTTAGTTAAACCCAGTGCTTTACAGAGGCTAATTGAAAAAGGAAGGAGCAGCGGCGGGGGGGAGAAGAACACGCAGAAGAGGGGATGGAGGGAGAGAACAGCTCTATTTTTCAAATGCTGAATATGAAATCCCTGCAACAGATGAGTTTACATGCAAGCCTGCAACTCATCGGGGCAAAGACACAGCGAGTGGAGTCAAGTAATTTTCCTTTGCACACACAATCCCCAGCCTCTTACCCTGCCCAGCCAGCTTTCTCAACTGTGAGCTTTAGAATATAAACAGCCAATAAGTAAGGACAATAATTGTAGTTCCTGCTGAGAGCTAACTCTGCCTGTCATGCATTTGCTGGGTCCTAATACAGGACAGTGAATAAAGCTTCATTACAGAACAATGGAGTTAGCTGCCAGAGCCTACAGATTTGAATAAACAACAAATAAGCAACATCTGCTCCAGCATATGTGTATGGTAAAAAAAAAAGTCACAAAATAAAAGAATTTGTAAATGCCAAAAGCAACACTAAACTGCCAGTGCTACTGTAGAGTGAATTTTTAATTGCACATGCATACAGGCAGGCTGTGGGTATTAGTCTCACATATGTCTGGTTGCTGCCAACCTGGGAGTATAGATGAATTTAATTAAATAAGGATTATCCCTTCTCCCCAGTACAATTACTTATTTATAACAATGATAAAATTGCCTAATAAAATAGATTGTAATATTTTTTAAAACAGAGCTAGAAAACGCTCCGCTTTCCCTGTAAGTCATTCAGGGATGTTCGGGGGGTTTGAGCTTCTTTTAAAATTAAGTCTCAGCATTCTGCCAAGAGAAAGGGAAAAACAGCCTTATCATAAAGCCTACTGCAGTTAAACAGCCGGAATCTACATTATGGAGAAATATAAAGAAGACACACAGCAGCCAGGGAATTGGCTTTCATGGGGAGTGCAGAAAATGAAACAATTGGACTAAAATTGAGACCAGGCTACGGAGCCAAGGGACAATACCATGGGGACAAGTACTTCCATAAGTCTCTAATATGCTCCATCTAGGCAAAGCAGCCTGTTCCTGTCTATCTGTCTCTATTTCTTCTCATAGTGGGCAGCTCGCACTTTGCTGCTCAGGTGAGCTCCCCTTTCAGCAGAGCCATGTCAGGCTCTCACATCTTCATCATCACTCACTCATACCCTATCCAACAGAGCCCACACACAAATGAGAGTGGGCCCTTATGGTATCAGGTATTGTGTGAGAAATAGGGAGCCTGTGCCCCAGGGAATTTGGAGGCTAAATATAAATTCAGGCATGCTTTCCAGGGAGCTGAGGTTTTCCCATCAGGGTAGGCTCCTGATGGACTTGGTTTCCCACTCACTCCTACTTTGAGGACCGCTGCTTAAGGGTCTGAGCCACATTCTGCTCAATTCTGTAGAAATCTGCTTAAGAGCGAGGTATTATTCACTAGCAACAATATTACATTCATAACCAGCAATTTTTAGACTGTTTCCATGATGCACAGCAAGTTGAAGTAGCAATAAAACTCCCATGGGTATGGAGGGATATGGCATTTAAGAGCAGTGGGAAACAGAGAAAGAATATCCTAAAAGCCTGTTAAAAAAACACCAGAAATCTCCACTTTAAATTTAGGCCAAACAGCAATGACACTAAAACAACAGAAAAAGAAAGGAAGAGATTAAAAACAAAACCACCAAAATAAAACAGGGAGGGAGATATTCCAGCATTTAAGCAAAACTCCTCTAAAACTTATGGTGCTGCAAAGACATAAATCTTATATAAATGCAGTTTACTTTTATGATTTTGATTGATTACTTAACCAGATGACAGTCTTACGTCTTACCAGAATTAAAAACAAATAATTATTTAAATTACTGCTAAATACATGGTTATTCCTATATCTTAAAAGATTGTTCAGGGTATACAGCTTCTCCCCTTACGTTGTGACTGATATACCCATACAATCTGCTAAATTCTTTAGCTTCATCATTAAATAGCACAGTCATTTTTAGAGATGGACAAAGGAAAAAAGCATTTGTGAGTACGTTATTACACTTTTCATTTTTTCTCCACTGGTCTATGTCCACATACTCTTTTTTTAATTTCTCACTGAATGTTTGTCCAAATGGTGTTTTTCACTGCACCAGTCCTTGGGAATTGCTATTCTTTGTACACATATTGCTACAAGCAAGACTACTGGTGTGGGGGCTCCTCTTTGTTCATGAAGATCAAGACACACATCAGAAAACAAAATCAAAGCAACCTCATGTAACTCAGAGGACAAATCATAGAGTCTGAATAGCAACAAGGACCTGACATTAAGCCCCAAAAGTCACTGGAATCATGCATTGACGGATTGGATACACACAACCCTGCCAGAAGATGTGGCAAGGGCAGTTGAATGCCATAGGTATGCAATGTATTACACAGTTAAAAAAAAAAAAAAAGCCTAGCAAAACAGCAAAGGTATGCTTACAGATCATTTGAAAACAAAAATAAGCCCTCCAGAACTCAGGAATTCATGCTATACTCCATTGCATTTACTCATGTCCAGCATATACCAAGAAAACTCCACACACTGAGGGAAACACTGGCCTCACTGAAGTCAGTGCCATTTATGTCACTGCCTTCAAAGGGCTCACGATTTCACTCCTGCACATCCACCCAGCTGTCATGCCAGTCAGTGGCATCTGTGAATGACCAGCACCAGAATATCTGCTGGTCATTCACTTTTTTTTTTTTAGATTCCTGTGTATGAAGTTGGGTTGCTTAATTATTTGTGCTGTCTCCCAAAAAAAGTGATATAATATAGTCCTCAAAAGATGAGGACTTGCCAAACTTTCACCTTTGTCCCTTGCAATCTCTGCTTCTTGACGCTTATTAGATCTTTCACATGAAATTTCTATCCCATTAAAAAAAACCCCAAACTGCCAGTCCTGCTCTAAGCACTGGTTGGGAAGGGCCACTAGAGAGCAAGGCCAAGCACTCTGAAGGCTGCTCTGAAGGCTGAGCAGCCGTTTCTCTACCACCAGCACCCCTGCCAGCAAATGCTTCTCAGGAGCCAAACTCAGATTGCCCCAAATGACAGCATAACATCTGGTCTAACAGCTTTGCTTTTAATCCTTTCTTAGACTCCTCAAATAACTTATTTTCGAACACATGACTCAGTGCTATCTCAGCTCATGTGATGACAGCCCATGTGATACAGGCGACTCAGATGATGGAGCAGAGGCGATGCTGCTGCCAGAGTTTCCTGGTTGCGTTGTGTACAGAGTGGCTGTAGAGCCTCTATATCCAGGCTCCTAGTTGACTGCTCTCCTAGGGAGCTGAGAGTTGGCACATAAGTGGTTGTCTGAGTCTGGCAAATAATTCACTGAGGAAGAGTGAAGCTTTGGTATCGCTTGGAAGAGTAGAGAGGTCTACTTAAAGCATCAGATGGGGACCCCACACACTCAAAGCTGTGCATGTGACGTGCCCTCTTCATGTGCACTCACCAACAGTCTGAGTACATTTTACACCCCCATGGTTTGTCATATAACTAGACTGCCACGTCTAGAATAATGCATCCAAATGCCAGAGGTGATGAGAGCAGAGAGGGAAAACATAATGTCAGGATAAGCTTTAGAAGCAGCTACAGGGGAACACTCTTTTAAAAACTGGCAAATTGTCTGTTTCTTAACACTCACCTGAAATGGTGTTAGGAGCATTTCCAAATAGAGTTTCATCCTCAAAACTCTGAATCTGAAAAGAAAAGAGAAAAGAAAAATCTATTATTCATGGTAATGCTTATGAGTGTATGCCTTACTATATGGAAGGGAGGTAGAAACAAAAACCAAAATAATTCTGGACATTGCAAAGTTAAAACATGCAATCTTTCAAATGGTTCCATTTTGGTTGTCTCCTTTTAAAAATATTTGTTGTTGTCATAAACTAGGGTCTAGTCTCAGAACCTTTCCAAGCCTTGCTCAAAGTAATCCATACATAATGATTCCTAATGCATAACTATACTAACAATCTTGTTCAAATACCCTCAGCTAAATGTCTCTAGAAAAAAATATGACTTAGTAGAAGAAGCTCAAGGAAATGTAACCATATGGAGGTAAATTCTTGCCAAAGAGTGTATGTAAGGTCAGAATTGTTTTCCCTCTAGGAATGAAGACCCGTTTGACTGTTTCATAGTATCAAGGGGAACATCATGTCATGATGTTGCATAAACTCCTTCAGAAAACGACTTCACAGAAAAGTGGTTCTACTAGATAAAAGTAACATGTGAGCATGTATGTCAGGTATGTCCTCCATACAGTCTGTAGCTCAAGAGATCTCTAAGTCCCTCATTGTCAAAGGCTATAAAAATATAAGAGAAGGATTTCTCTATCTGTGACTGTTATTCCTTTCCCCACACATCTGCTACTGGCCATTGCCAGACTCAGGGTATAGGTGGCCTGATGGATTCGGGCAGTACACAGTTCTTACAGACTTCATTTAATGATGTGGTAGATAATACTCAGAAGTTAAATATGTCTAATTTTAACATACAGCATTCATCAAATTGTCTTAGGCAACAAACTGGGGATTTTACAATCTGCATTTACTGCTCTGTCAATAGCAGTATTTTGTGTGAGCCTCTAGGCACAGGTTGCAAGACCAGCATAAGTGCTTTACATAGACATATGGGCTGCCTGGGGATTATAAATTTGCTCTGATAGATACCCTCTCCCCCACTGAGGTTGGTGAACAGGCCCATGCTTGGATTCTTGAATCTGCTCTGCCAACAGGAAGGCTGCACCAAACCTTTCACAGAAAAATGCACCTTTGGAAGGACTTCAAAAGGTAAATATCCTTTCCTCAGGAACAATGCCACCACCTTAAGGTGGTGACCTTTTCCAATACTTTAGAATCTGTAAAACTTTTTAAGCCTCCCACCTTGTCCAGTCATTTGCTGCTCCCTTGTATCCTTCCCTTCCTACCCTCCCTCCCTCCCATGTCCCATGTATTTCCAAAGACCTACCAACCACTCCATTTCTCCTTCTTTCTTTGATTCTTACAGTGGAGTCTGTATGATTGGAGAGTATCCTACCATAGCTCTTTTCTGCAGCAGTATGGCCAGAAAAAGTGCTGCTCACACAACAGCTCTGTACATTAGAAAGGGGCTGTCAAGTATCCTGGTCTCTGCTACTTTGTGTTGAACCCCTGGTGACAACCCCCTGTTGCTAAAACATATAGATAACTGAGTACAACGGACTTTGCAGACTGGATATGAGAATAAGCTGCTGTTCAGGGTTATTCAGGCTTTAGGGTGCTCAGCTTACAGAGTGATAAAATGCTTCAAACACTGCTATAAAACCAAGACTAATTATTTAATGCAACTTTCTGAAAGAGCGCACCAGCAAATTAGCTTAGGGGGAAAAAAAAAAAAAGATGGGAAAAAAAAAGATAAAAAAAACTCCTGGATAGAAAAAAACCAGACTGGATCTTTAAAAATATCCTTTACCATATGTATTAGTGTTCCTGCAACTTCCTTCTATAAAAAACCCGAAACCGAGTGCTGTATAGAACATATTGATATCTTACATTATTGGAATGGTTGAATGAATCTTACCTCAGTAACCTCAGTGATGATTTCTTTGATGGTATCTTAACACAAAGACAATTTAAAATAACCAAAACCCCAATGAGCAGTGTAAATCATACTGGTTTTCCTCATAATGCTGCTGCATGGTGCTTGTTGAAGTAATTTACTCTAGATTCCACCATGAAGAAAAGAATCCAAACTTACACCGTAAATATGGGTGGAGGTACATTGCTACCAAAATACACAAAAATCCACCTCACCTCTTCCATTTCAAGTGACGCTGGCAGCTTGCAGTTTAGGTCGGCCAATGTTTTGAGAGAGTGGACCACAAGCACAGGTAGCTCCTTTCTTGGCCTGGCTTTAGCAGGCACCTCACACACAGTGGAAAGGTGAGGCTGGCTTGCAACTAGGTGGGATGAAGCCCAGGCTTTTCCCAGTGGCGTCAGTGGATACTGGGATGTGGGAAATGCCCAGGCCCCTTTGCTCCTGGGGGCTTGATCCTGGGTCAGACAACCCAACGCAACACGTGCAGAAAAGCCTGCCTGGACCATCTCACCAATATCTGGACAAGAATGGGGTTGCTCTTTCCTGATAGGCAAGTTGGCTTCCACAGATGCCAGCAAGCCCTTTTTCAGCAGCGTTGTCTGCTGAGAAGTCCTTCTCAGGAGCTGACCTACTCTTCTCTGCTTCACTTGTGTGACCACAGGTCTGCTCTTTGCAGCGTCTGAGAGACTGGTCTCATCCCCACCGTCATCCTGTGCTTTGAGCTGTTGGATGTTGACACTGGTCAGCAAAGATGAGAGGACACTGGTTATGTGGTCAAGTACTCCTAGCTGTTGAAAACGTTCTTCAGATGGGCAGAATGGAAGGCAACATGGTTATTAAAAATATAATTTGAAATAACACAGTACAATGATTATTCAAACTTGTCATGGCCAAGAAACATACTAAGCATGTTACAGAAACATACTAAGAACCATAAAGAAACATACTAAGTACATAATTCAAAAGTGTCTAAATTTTTTCCATTTGCTTCCAGAAGATCCATGCAGGCTACACAGAGATGTCATTGCATAGTTTTTTAAATTAGACAAACATGCAATGTTGAATTTGTTGGGTCAAGTGCAGCTGAATGCTGCTGCTTTGTGTGAAAAAAGGTTACAGAATCCAGCCTGAAAGTCTCTGGTTGGCTGGGCCATAGCTGAATGCCATTTTTGAGGACTTATTAAAATCTGTGTGAATAAAGTTATTAAAATGTAATCTCAAATGTTTACAGCTGCCAGCTGTCCAGCCATTAACTGATAAAAATTGATCATGGAAGCTATGTTCTCATTTTCAAAGCAGCACAAAGCGAAACACTTATTGCTCAGAAACTCATAGCTGACATTGTATAAAGATTCTTTTCATTGTACCAACATCCTGTAATTTCTGGCTCATTTTTTTCCATGGCATAACATCTAAAGAGAAGCAAATAATGTTTTCTCAAAGAGATCCTAGAGATTTCCATCATTGCAATGCTATGAAGTTATTTATAGAAAGAAGCACAACACATTTGCTTGCACATTGTGTCTGTACCTATCCTAAGGCAATGAATATGTCACCAGGACTACTCCTTCCTTGAGAGATTCATTGAGGGCAGTAGATTGCAAAATGCTAACTTTCTCGGCTGCCATTTCTCTTAGAGAACAGCCAAATTTACAGCATGCAATTTGCATGTGGCTTCACAGACAATTGGACAGCAAGGGGATATTTAACATGGATCTGAGTTGGTCCTTTGCATCAGAGACCCATGCTGTGACATACAATTCCTGGTAGTTACTGTATCTCAAGAATACTCCTCCTCTTCTCTGCCCCAGTCATTGCCTGATTTTTAACACTGAAGGACAGCATTGCCATTCCTGTCATGTTTTAAGACGTGGTCAAAGGTTTCACCTGATGTTTACAGGAGTTATCTGATCTATCAGAACACGCATTGCACCGTTTCGTATCGTTTCCACTTGTGTAAATTTGAGGTGTCAGAGTAAATAACTTTTGGTTTTGTACAGCCACTGTCCTACCACATCCTCTCCATGTAAAGCACATTTTATCCTCAGTATTTCATCTGATTCCCACTATTTCAGGCCATAAAAATGCCAAGTGCTAATGTCCTTTGACTGACAGCAGCACAGCAGTCCAGTCTTTGAACCAGAACCAAATAGCTGCAGTTTGAAATAGTTCTCACGCACTTTTCAAAGAGCTCAGGATACCTAAAGACCAAACCAAACAACAAGAGAAGTGATAAAATAAACTCCCCCTCACTCATGTGCAATGTAATAAATACACAGGTCATGAAGAAATTATATGAGGGACAGCCTTGCTTCAAGGACTATATCTCTCCAGAAAAGCAGGCCTTTCAGTTTCTAGGGGTGCTCCCCAGGGATCACGCCTCCAATAGGCAAAAGGCTGATAATATCTCTTTAGTCCCTGGAGCCTGCTGCAAAATAGTCTCAATCTGTAGCACAAATGAGATATTCAAGGGCATAAACAGGGATTAATTTTCACTAGAAGCTTCAGCGGAAATAGCAAGTGACTGTGCTGTAAACAAGATCAATGAATCTTCAGTAGATCTGTATCTTTTACAGTATCTGTAGATCTGTATCTTTCTAATGATTTTATGATCAACTGTTTTTATCATTTAGGAGGGGAGGGGAAGCTCACAGTTTTGTTCCTTCTTCCTTGAATCTGGTATTACATAGTTATGTAGTGAAAGAATTGGAAAGTGGGAAGACCCACAGTGGAATGAAGGAACACAGCACGTTTCCAGAGCCAGCAAGAAATTTTCAATCATCAACTTTTGTTCACAGAAAATGTCAGAATTTGGAAAAAATAAAAAATTTCAGTGGGAAAATCAAGACATCTGAAACTGCTCATTTCTTGTCAGGAAAAGTAAAAATGAAATTTCAGCATTGCCTAGTTTGTGAAATATTAAAATATTTTCAATTTTTTTGTTTTGAGTCAATAACTGAATTCATCCAGCAGGTCTCTGCGAACAGTCATTCAATACAGTCGTGAAATCTCCAGAGGTGGTAGACAGTCTACCTCATTTTGGTACTTTTATTTCAATGCCATGGTGAAGCACTCCTCCAACACTAAGGAGTCTGGAGTTCCCTAAATTGTTTGTGGAGAGGTAAATGCTGTGGAACACTTCCAGACCTGAATCTTCTACTTAATCTGCAGAGAAGGGTTTTTTATCTGGGGTGTTCTTCTGGAGGCCTTCGTAAGCACCTGTTCTCATTGCCATTACAGGGAATCCAGGCTTCTGCTTTAGAAGAGCTGTCTCGTTAGATGCCTGAAAATTTAGGTGCAGTAACAGTACTGAAGGCAGATAGATTAGGACCTGTTCTAGAGATTCAATCAATTTTAAGATCTAACATTAAATAAACATTAATTTGTCAATCTTCCTTCTTGCTATACCTCACTGCAAAATCATTAGACAACCTAAGGTTGGCAAGATTGGAAAAAAACAGTTTGCAAACAAATGCTATTTGAGGATATTCCTCAGGTGCTTGTACACTAAGCCTGATACATCCCTTTTTACCTCTAAGTCTTCTCCAGGCCTTAGACTCCAGATACTTGTGCAAGATTGCCTACATGGTCACTGAGACAGACTGGTTTCTTCTGAGAGGTGTTTTAAGTGGTGGCTGGAAGATCACCCACAGTGATCTTCACACCTTAGTTGCATCTTAAACAAACTCAAAGCTTCATTCCTTCACGTATTAGCCCAAAAAGAGTTGCCTCACTCGCTTCACTTGCTATGGAGGTAGAAAAGGCTCCTTGGATGGAGTGATTAAGCTCCTTGAGATGGTGCTTCATCTAAATGCCTATAATTTGGTGCAGGGAACAAGGCTGAGGTTAATCACAGCTTATATGGAAATCTGTAATCAGTGAAAAGAGAAGAGGTAAGTATCTCTGAAGGATGAATCCCACCTCTCTCAATTAAACGTTCCCAGCCCTGGCACATACTTAGGATGCCTAAGCAGATGGTGTGAAAACCCCCTCCCAAACTGTCAAAGGCAAGATAATACATTTTGATGGACATCACACCCACCAAAACAGAAATTCAAATCTTATCTTACTTCGCAGCACCTCCCCCATACAGATAAGCCACTAACATGTGCTAGGAGTGCTCCCATTGAGGATGACTGCAGGAAGAGTCATTAAATTCACACCTTGGCTTACCACTGCCTGTCTTCACTGTGCAAACTCCTTCCCTCAGAGGCTCTTTCTCTTCTCTCATTCCCTCCTAGTTCACTGCCTTCTTCCCAGAGGTCTCCATCCGCCATCCACTCATACTGATTATCTCTGATCCCTCTCTCTCAGAAGAGTTACAGAGGGAGAAAGAAAGTGAGAGATGAGAAACTTGTTTGATGTGTCAGTTTGCTGTAAATATTGAAATGTGTGCATGGGGCTTGCTATAAAAAAAACAGGGAGAGAGAGAAAAACACATTTTTCACAACGCTCTGACATTTCTGTTTCAATTCTCATTCCATCCATAATGCTTCCTTAGTGTAATTCTAAACAGGAATGCATGGGCTATGTGAGAGATACGGCTTCGATGCGCATCTTAAGTAAACAGAAGAATTCAAGAGCCATATGGCTATCCTGTGCAGCAAACACGAGGGGAAATGATGTCAAAATTGGACTTTTTAGATGGGTGATATACCAGCACATTAACAATACTATTTTAATGCAGATATATCTATGTTGTATTCATTTCTCAACTGCAAAATACACAGCATGAGAACTAAACCCATTAAAAAATCAAGGTGTGATTTTTTATTGTAATTAAATACAGCCCTCACCTACATCTTAGGGCATATATTTGAACCACAAACCTGTCATGTTTTAATTAGGGGTTTTTGTGTCTGATGCAAAGGCTCTGGCAGCTCTAGTCATGGGAAGGTAAGACCTTGTCATCTGCTCACCACATTTCCCTGTGAGAGGGGTCCTGCTTTCGTCAGGGGAAAAAGGGAATATGAGCCCACATTTGGCCTGGCTCAATTTTAAATCCTGTGTATTGGCTTACACCACCAATGATGGTGGGTACGTGTTGCTGGTGAAGTGGCTACAGAAACACGTGAAATTATTATACAGAAACACGTGAACACAGCAGCCTCTGTGGCACCAATGACAATCTTTGCTGGTGGGACAGGTCTTACAGTGAGGGGATGGGCAGTTATGTTTTAAAATGCTGTAAGTTGGCAACTTCAGCACATAAGTCAGAGTTCACAGCTGAGGAGAGATAAACTGTATTGCAGTCACATTAAGAAGTATTATTGCCACAAAGGCATACACGAGGATTTTTGTGATCTCCTGAGTACATGTCCCTTTTTCATGCATTTCATTTCGTAAGCCTCTTCTTCCCTATGCTCACAGTTCCCCCTTGCTATTTATTTTACCTCCGGTCTAAAATTCCTTCTTTGTCAAAATATTTATCCTTACCATATAAATGTGGTCTCTCAATGTCCATCCGCTGCTTTTGAGCTTCCAAAAACACTTGGATGTCAATCCCTTTTGCTACAGAAGCACCACTGAGGAACCGAGGAGGGATTTTAGTGCAGACATCAGGTTCTTCTGTACCAAATCCCAAATCAAGAAGAATCTCCACCGGCTCCTTTTCCCAGAGCATCAGCCATTCAGTGACACTGTGGTGAAAACTGAATTATTTATACCACTGTCTTGGTACCACTTTTCTCTTGTTTTTGTTACATAATTCTCTTCCCTTCTCCTCTCTTGTGGACACCCTGCTTAAGTGCAAGCAGTCATTTTGGTCACATTGCTAAGAGATTTACACATTCCTCCCCTCAGAGGAATTTGGTGGCATGAGATCTACATAACGTAGCAAAAGGAACATGAATAAAAGGTGTAGGTTCACAGCTCTGCAGGCTCACTTCTCCCTAGACACAAGGCAGACAGGGCATGCTGCTGCTGCCCTAAGGCCTGGCAGCCTTTTACCTTCCAGTGGATTCAAAGCCCACTGCATTTTCAGGTACGTTTCTTTTTTTACTGGTACAAATGCAATTGCGATCAGACTCCTCTTATTAAGAGGGTCATTTTGATCTTGTGAAAATAAATCAGGAGACAACTTTTACAAACTAAGACCTTGAATTGCTTATTCAAAGTTTTACTCACATTTGTTGATCTCTAAATGGCTAATTCTTTGTATTCCTAGCTGGAAATACATGTAAATAACTAACCTCTGGGGTGCACCAGTGAGGGAGTGGGAAGAACAGGGAGTGGGAAGAACTGAGAGTGTTTTCTCTTGACATAACCGGACTTTCTGAACTCTCTTGCAGGGACCTGGTTTGAGATAAAATAACAATGAAATGTGTTTACTCAGGTGCTCCTCTAGGAGGTCATTATGATTTTTTCCTAGAGTAAACATTTGTGTTTTGTCTTGATTTAAAACGATACATAATAGCAATGCCTTAAAAGAAGAGTCAGCATGAGAGCGTGGCAATACCCTTATTCTGAAGAACAGTATGTGACAGTAGGTGTGATAACGTAGGTGTGAGGTACCAGTAAATGCTAATTATAAAGGTGGCAGAACGGCTCACTTTTGACAGATGGTAAATCTTTGGGGAACCTTTATGGAGTAGGGTTTCTCTAGCCACCTATTTCAGAAGATATAATTGCTCTTAACAAAGTTTTGGAGAGACAAGGCACAAGGAGTCGCAGCAGCAGGAGTGGCACCCGAGAACAATTCTGTGCTTCGCTTCTCATTGTGTTTGTATCTGCTAATCTGCCGAGAAATAGCTGCTTTTCAAAGCCTGCTCCCTGCAAAGCAACATCCGGCAGCATAAAAGTGTTTCTCAAAAGGTAAAATGACATGCCTTTGTTATACCCAAACTTACCTACCTGCACCTACCAAGATCAGTAGCAAATTATATACAGTAGAAGCATTGCCTTTATAATATGTTTTTTTTAGTCATTACAGGTTATCTATCAGCTCACATCTTATTGAGGGATAAGTAGATTTTTGAATTAACATAAAAACCTAGAATTCCTCCTTTTGTCATAAAGAAAAGGAAGAAAAAAGATTTTATACCAGATCTCTATGGTATCTGGTAGGACACCTACCTCCTATAGCTTTGCACAGTCTTTTGTACCATTTCTGGTACTGAAGAGGAAATTGCAAACAAAAAGAAATAATAATTTATTTTCTTACCTTCCTTCCCCCCCCCCTCCCCAAATTTCTGGATGGAAATGTGTCCATTAAGAAAAAAGACCAAGGAAACATTTTAACCCAAGTGACAAAGTTGGAGAACAATACTACTGTGAGAAGCTCAACTGACAGTATATCTGAGTTGTAAATAAAGGGGAAAAGAAGGGGAAAAATAGCCTTTATATTGCATAAACCAGTAGCTGTACATTCTAAGCCCCTGCTATTTTAAAGTGAGCATTATGAATTGGGTTCCACCGTCTGCTACAAAGCTGTTGGAAATAAATATACAGCAAATACTATGAAAATAACTCAACCCCTGCCTTTATAGTAAAAAAATACAATAGTAAAATATATTATTTTAAATTCTCAGCACATGTGCCAGCACTATGGCATAACTTTTTAGTGTATAACAGTTTTTCATGTGTAATTAGCTGGGATGTTGTTAAGTATTTTACTATTGATTTCTCTGGGCTTTGCATCATGCTCTGAACATGTTTGAGAGGATTGAGACATTTGTGCGAAAATTGCAAGAGTTTCTGGAATAAAAAATATTTGTCCAAGAATCGCTAACATTGGTTACTGGACTCCAAGTGTGCTACACCTGTGTGCTGTAAGGTGCTCTTTTCATCCCTTCATGATACATCAGGTGCAAATCCACAGTGCCCATAGTTGTCACTTCCACTCTTAGCATTGAAATAACACACTTGTTGATCCTCGGAAAGCTGGGGTAGCATTTGCTGAGGAGCACAGTCGATATCCTTCTGCATTTCACAGGATGAATATATTTTTTTTCCTTGCTTTTAAAGTCTTCTTTTCTATTTAACAAAATTGTGCCATTAAAGAAGGAGAAAACATCCTTGCATTTTCTCTACTGGATTATTCTTCCGCTCATAAATTCTAACACAAGCTCCTTCTGGCTTACTCAGTGCAAGGATATCCTTCCAAATTGAGAATATAAAGGTTACTGACATCCTGTAATTTGCTGTGCTAACATAAACCAGATTTTCTAGCAGCAAACTGAGCATAATTTGAATAAGAATCAGCAGTTTCTTGTATACCATTTCCTACTCATGTGCCAACAGAAGCTGTAGATTCACTATAAAAATGCTTGAGAATGTAAATGATAAGATCTGAAAGTGAGAGTTAATACAATTTTTCCCTCACAGCACACAGGCACTCCTCTCTGCAACAAAACACTATACCACAAGCTGGCTGCTGCTGTGATTTCCTCAATACTTCATATTGTTGGGACTAAATGAACACAAGCACCGCCAAATTAAGAACCTACACAGAGAAACACTGGCTGGGCTGTTAAGTAAGTAATTTAATGATGAGAAACCTGGTAGGAGATGTAGGAAGTAGTAAGTCACCAAAAAAAAAAATCACTTTGAGAGTGAGGTTGAGACTCATGATCAACTGGGCCGAACTCACTGCAAGTTGGATGAGAGGCAGCAGCTCTCATGGTGTGGCTGGACTCTCAAACCAGAGAAATCCTGGGTAGGACCCTTCATTGTCTTTTGCTGTAGCTCAAAGTAAGTTGAATTATCTTGTACTGTTGCGGGTCGAGAACATGCTGATATACCATTGCCAAGGCTAAGCCATCAAGGTGACAGCAAACTGCTCAGGAGACCATGTCCACCCCATGACCTGTAGACAAAATTTACACTGAGTGCAAGATGGGCCATTTCACTCATGGTTAGAGTCTCCACTCCGGTCTCTAATGAGAAGACTGTCATGAGAAGGTCCTCATTAGAGAGCCTGACATTTGGAAATATTAGCGATTGCTTTCTCTGCATTTAAGAGGTCACAGGTAATGGGAAGGGTACGGTATTTACACTTCTTGACCTGTGCGTTTTGTTCCCGACACAAGAAACACGGAATCTCATTACCAAACTGGAAGATACTTTGGGGGAAATAATGCCCTTTAGAAATCTGTCAGAAAACCTCATGAAAACAAGAAAACAAACAAAAATACTTTGTAAACCAACCGACTGCAGTGCTAATTGGTGCTCTGCTTACCGCACACCTAAGTATATCTTTGCTTATGAATAATAAATTTGGCTAAGCAAAATGTAGCCTCTGGTATTTGTGGGAAGATATGCCATTTAAGCCCCAGTAATCCCTGGTTAACTGGAGTCAAGATTAAATCACATATTGTTGAACTTCATCTCTTACTTGTGAAGCCAATAAACAAAAGGTGTAGATATGGAAGCACTGGTAAATAATATTTTGGCCTACGAAAAGCGCTAAAAATGTGGACATTTTCAGGAATATGTTGAAGAGCTGTAAAGTGATTTTTGGCTTGTCTCTGTTTATAAAAGACATATCTCTGAATTCACTACTTTCAGCAGATCAGGAAAGTAGGTGAGAACAAGAGAGAAGTTCTGCATTCACATCAGGCAGAATTTCAGCCATCTGAAACTCTTGTACCATAACTTCC
Source organism: Scolopax mira (assembly GCA_004320125.1). Lineage (NCBI taxonomy): Eukaryota > Metazoa > Chordata > Aves > Charadriiformes > Scolopacidae > Scolopax > Scolopax mira. The sequence continues at coordinate 151,412 of BJBW01003111.1, forward strand.
AGATCCCTGTGCAAATCCACCCTGGAAATCTCCACTTCCTCAATAGAAGAAAACAAAATTATGGCAATGGAGAAGGTTGAACCTAAGACTTTTCTGTTGAAGGCCTCATGTGATAATCTTCTCATTATGGTTCCAAAGAGAGGAAAAAATATACAGCTTACCTGTGAATATCAGCTTTTCCCAATAGCCGCCTCCCCCAGAAGCCTGCAGTGCTTGATATTTTGTGGTGAAGCAATCCTTATTAGAAATGAGAAATGATGTTCTGTCTTACCTGCCTGATCTTGGCCTCATAGCTTATCCCCACTTACAGATAGACTGTAAGATATTAAAAAAAAAACATAAAAAAAATATAAAGAAATTAAATCCCTCAAAAGAATGGCTGCTCTTACCTGAGAAGAGATGAGGTCAGGGAGGCAGCCGAGTGGGCAGGCACACCACAGGGCACTCAGGGCATGGACTGAGGGGATGGCTGGTACAAAAATAGAGCCATGTGAACATCACCTAGTTTCACCTCAACATATACTGGCCTCTGCTAAGTGTTGAAATTCAAATCTTGCATTTGTGCTTCAGGCAAAGTCATGAAACTGTAGCATTCTGCACGAGTAAAGTCTGTCACTTCTGAACTTAAATTTTACTAACAATCTAATTAAATCACCTTATTCAGGGCAGAGGTGAGAGAAGTGGAAATAAAAACCTTTTCAATGTGTCACATAGGAGGCAGCTGTATGATAGCTCTCACCTGGTCTGCAGGGTGACATGGTAGTTATTAATGACACTAGGGGTAATAGCAAGACCTGTAATGCATGAGTTTGGCTGCCTTGGCCTTACCCAGCCCCTGGAAAACACTGCTACAACTGTTACATTAGATTACAGCTATTTTTTACTCTTCACCATACCTTCAAACATCTTTCCTAAGGCTGAGCCTTTACTTCTCTTCTGTTTTTTTTATTTCTCTGGCACAACCCTACCTCTAACCAAATCCACATTTGCTCAAGCAGCGAATGCATGAAGTCATACTGAAGCGTTCATGGAAGTATCAATCTTTCAGACTTTATTTTTCAACAAAAAAAGGAAAAAAAGTTAAAAAATCAGAATTTTGGTGAACAAAATATATTGAAGTTTAAGTAAGCTCAAGATTAAACTGTATTTCCCTATGGTAGCACATTGCCTCATGGAGTTGTAGGTACATGTAACCACAGTTTGTGTCATAAATCATGTCTGTGCAGCAGGCGATGTATCCCTTGGGACAGCCAGCATTTTGAAATTCTCACAATGTAGCAGACAGCTTGATCAGACACGATGGGAAACACTATCCTTCAAAGAACACTGTGGAACCAAACAGAGCAATGGGACACATTTCTCATGAGGCACTGGGTCATAAGCCAGACATATCAGTTCAGATTGAAGATATCTGAAACAGTATTGTAATGTAGTTCAATAAACAGAGGGAATCCAGAGTCTTGTCTACTTGCTGTGGCCTCTCAAAGTCCTTTCACTCAGAGCACTGCAGTTACTCACAAATGGTGCTGCATTTTGACAAAGAAAAAAAAAATGCAAAGGAAATGGAGCCTCCAATCTGTCAGAAAAGTTGCCAGAAATGCCTGAGCAGCAGAAGGACGTCAAAGAAAGGACAGTAATGTTTAGGAGGAATAAAGGAGGAAAGTGAGGCAGTTCTTCATGTTAGGATGACTCACAGCGGAGGGGATGTCATGACAGACCTTCTCAGGGTAGAAGTCAAAGCTTAGAGCTAGTTTAACTGAAATCGACTCATTTCCCAGCTGAGTAATCCACTGGCCTGGTTCACCCTTGCCTGCTGACTTGCACAGCCATTTACAGCAGGGCACAATGAGGGTAAGATGCTGCAATAGGACTGAACTGTAAATGACACAACATGAAGGGCAATAAAGAGTTTGGCCCCAGATGTGGGAAGTACAGAGGTAACTTCCATTACATTTAATTAGTGCTATCACTGTTAATTTCCTGTGCATAGACAGCAGAAGACATCCTTTTGATTTCAAATTAATTAACGCATAATGATTAATCTGATAGGGTACATCTTTTCCGACAAGAGTGTCCTCTTGATCACAGTTTGGGTGCCAGCACCACTCATCATCTGTGTGTTTTAATTTCTAACTGCTCTCCAGAAGCAAATTTAGCTCTGCAAATCTGTTGATGGAATGAATGACTGGCTGGTTTCCATGTTCTGTGTGTTTTGTTCATTTGATAACACACTGAGAACATCTTGGAAAGATCTTTTTTTCCTCTCCCCCTCCCCTCCAAGGAGGTTTCAAGGTAGAAACTGAGGACTCTGTATCAGCAAGACATTTATACCAGGTCTTTACTACTGAATGCAAGAAATGAAAAGTTTCTAAAAATTGAAAAACATTTAAGCAGTTTATGGCAGGTTCCCAGACAGATTTGTCTCACTTCGTTTGCCAGCATTTAACAGAACCATTCTCCTTGCCACCAACTACAGTAAAGTGTGTTCGTTTCACTGAAACAGGATCTTGAACTTCATCAGCTTTGCACCATATTCCTCACACTGTATGATACCTACTGGATAACGCTGTTAGAATGTCTCTTCCCCTTCCATTTGTCAAGTGATTACACAATCACACTTGGTTAATATTTATCCACATTCTTTAGACACTTGTTAATGCAAACATCTCCATATCCAGGTGCACAAATACTTGACTAGACAGCACATGGTTAACTTTAATATTGAGAAATATGCAACTAAACTTGTAGTTGTACAGATATGAATTAGGAAGCAGCAGCAAATCTCAGATACTTTGACTTAAGGTGGCTGTTAAATTCCCAAGACATTCCATTTTGATACAGAAAAGTATTTGAGCATATTTATGGTGACCAGGCTGTTTTTGTGTGACAGCAGAACACTAAGTATGCTTTTGCAATACAAAACTGAAAAAAAAATATTGTTTTTTTCAGACCCCATAGCTAGGATGAGAAGTTTTTCTATTATCAACTATAAGAATTCACATATATATACTTTCTGAATCAATCACTGCATGTAGTTAACCATTAAAAAAAAAAAAGAATGGGAGGAAAACAGAGGAAAACAATAAGGAAGATCCTTTATATTGTTACTGTGGAGTCATTTATGAGATATGGTTGGGTTTGGTATTCTGGCTTTGCTACACTTTTATGGCAACTCCATCAAGGAGAAAGCTCATGGTATCATGAGCTCACCCATCTCTGCTCCAGTAAACAAGAAGAGAGATGAAGCTAGCATTGTGCTCTCAAGCAGGAACAATCACCAATTTTGGTCTGTAATATTCAGTCTTTTCAGTTGCCTTTTACTGGGACACCACTGCTTGGAGACTGAGGACTCTAGAAGCAAAATAAGATGACAAAAATTCTTTCAGTGTTCAACTTTTGTCAGTTTGGGCAGCAAACTGACGTTGGGGTCCCCTTTCCCTGCCCATTAACACTGAACTCCTAGTTACTGTAGGAAGATACTAATTTGTCTCTTCCTCACGCCTGCCTTTGTGTTGAAAGAAATGAAGGACTCTTGGTTTGATATTCAAAGCACCCCTGGAACTCACAAGTGAAAGTGGAAACTCACAAGTGAAATGACTCCAGGGAATAAAGCATTTCTGGAAGCATACCAGGTAGTGAAAGCTTGTAATAACACTTCAAGTCTTCTCATATGTTGGTAAGTATAAATTTGGCTAGGTTTTTGCCTGCGCAAAGCCTTTGGTAAAATTCCTGCTTGAAGGCCACAATATCAACTTGTCCTGCTCTTTTCAAAGTAGAAGTCTGAGGGCTGGTCGAGAGAACCAGTGTTGCCCACTGTGAAAAATGGAATTGGAAGCCGATGTTGCTTCATGCATCATGCTGCATTTTCATTACAATTCTTAATTGAGAAGAAACATAAGAGGTAACTCTAAATAACAACAGCTAAAGATGTTTCCATTTGAAACAGCACACGATTGTGCTGAAAGAGGGAGAGAAAGAGCTGTATTTTAAGCCTCCGAGGTACATAAAGGAACGCACATCAATTCAGTGCTTCATAGGTTGTCACAGGCAAGGAAAAAAAAACCCAACAGTGAAAATATTAAAAACAGCAATAAATTTGCACTATTCTCAGTTTGAGTCTGGTCCTTTTGCTAAAAAGGATACCCTGCTGGTCAAAAGAGATAGCCTATGAAAAGATCAAAGCTTTTTAAATCTGGAATTAAACCCAGAAATTTTTAAAAAAAAAATATTTCCTACATCATATCCAACAGATCAGAAGAGAAAAAAAAAAAAGTTTTCTAAAATTTTTAACCACTACAATAAAAAAAATTTATAAACTCCAACCTGTATGGCTTGATCCAGATGTTAATAGAATAGAATAGAATAGAATAGAATAGAATAGTTGCAAGCTGGTGCATCTGTGCCTCTGCTCTGCCACAGACCCAAAGTCTGAAAAGCTGGAAGACAAGAACTGGTATTTTTGGCTTGGCTTTCCACACCCATTATTTGTTTTCAAAGATAACAGGAAGAGGAAGAAAAGGCTTTTTGCCAAGAAATTATATTAAAGTTGAGAGTTTGGACAACTGGTTGTTTGTTTAGCCTCTGGGTAAAGGAAACCAGAAATCAGGACTAGTCTAGTTTGTAACAATGAGAACTCTAGAAAAAGACAGGGTGGGAAAGAGAGGGTGGATAAGTAAGGGCAGTGGTAACTGAAACACGAAAGAAAAGGCAACCAAAAACCCAGAAGTTGCTTGTGTTGCTTCCATTTCCAAGAAATATATTACTGTCCCTTTAAGTACATATGCCTATTTGGCACATGTACCAGGGGAAGGATTATACTTTACTAAGGAAGTAATGCAAACTTGTCTTCATTTGGTTACCATGGATATGGCATTATGAGAGACAAAGCCTCCCATTTGCATTGCAAACAGCTAGGAGCAGTGAAGGACACCCAACTTGATATTCTGGCCACAGAGCATCCCAGGTTCTTCCTTGTGACTGATCACAAGTAAAACAATCACCAGCTTTGGGTCTGCACGTGCCACCAAGAGAACAATGGTAAGGGATGCTGCTTTTGGGATGAAGAAGGAAGAGGCAGAATCACACCTATCTGCAGCACAAATGCCATTCCTTCTGCTACCTAGTGTGAAACAGCTAAGATAGTCATGGTGATCATCTAGTTTCCAGCTTTTCCCCCCGGGCAACTAGAGCTGAATCAATATATTGGTAATCTGGAATAAGTGACTTCCACAAACACTGGAATGGAATAGGAAGCAGCCAAATCTTATGATTTCCGTTTTTTTATGCAACAGTTTTTATCTAGCCGAGTGTCTTCTTCATTCTGTGGAAGTACTATATAAAGTACCATAATTTTATACGAAATCCAGTTAAATGAGCAAGATGGACAATCCCCTAAGCAGACCTAGTGGGAACCAGCACAGTACAGTTAACAGTGAAGAGGGAAATTGTCTTGTTTCCCTAAAACAAATTGCAGATGATTGTTTGTCTATTAGATTGCTAGACTGTCAGTAATTCTTTTTCATTGCTTTAAGCTCTGCCAGATATGTAGTCATCATTTTTAATTCAATTGACATGGAATACAAATAGTGCAACCCTGCTTCTATGGATAGAAATGGCCAACTTACCATCAGTTGGAGTGAAAAAAGAATTGGATCCCAAATAGCTAGCCCACATCCATGAATCGAGGGTTTTTCTTTCCAAGGGATTTTAGGCGGAGATTAAGCAGAACAGCAGATCAGACATTTGGCAAAAACATTGTTTCCACCCTTAGCACTGCTCTAGAGCCATCCCTGATGGGGCCAGGGCAACTACATCATTCCAGGATACTCTTCTTGTCTCCCCACTTCAGGAGGGTGGCTCACAGCTGGGGACAGAGCACCAGCACCATTTAAGTGGCTTTCTTTGTTAAAAAAGGTGCATCCAGATCTCCCTCTGTCTTTAGACCACTGCTCCCCATGGGTACAGGGGCAAAACTAGGACCACTACCACCTGTGTTGCCCAGCAGAGTCCACAAAGTAGTCCCTTTGCACCACACACACATCAATATATATGTTTCCGTCTGGTACCTGTGAGAAAGAGAAGCATCAGCCCCAGATGTGTTTGCCTTTTCCCTTTCTTCCAAGGCAAGCAGGTAGTGCCATACTTAGCCCTGAACACATTTCCTAACTCTGTGCCCACAGAGAGCTCAACTCCACTGCTGTAGTGCCTCTGAGCAAACATTATGAACAAAGAACAGGGAGCTTTGCAGAAGGATTGAGTTAGCTCTTTGCCCTGCTGTCCCACCTCAGCACTTCCCTTGAACTCCCACTCAGACCCCATAGTGGTACAGTAATATGGGCCCTCGAGAACAGTTTTAGAGCAACATCACCAGACCAAGACCTTCATGTACCCTGAAGATTTCGGGCATTTCCACCAGTCCTCGTGACAAGGTAACTACTGAGGGGACAGAATGAGCCAGGTCCTTCAGTGAAGATGCTGCTGAGAAGAGTGACAGGGAAGGGGGCAAATGTTGTTAAACACAGAAATACTGCCCCAGCCTCATGGTGCCTGCTTAAGACATGCTTCAGTCTTTTCCTACCCTTTTCCTACCCATTGCTGGAGCACCCAGCAATGAAATAAACCCCTGGGTCTACTTGTTCCTCCTCCCTCTCTGCACCAGCCTACCAAGCAGGTCAAGAGGGGAGAGGGACTTGAAATGGGAGCAAATACCTGGACAAGCAGCTCCCTCCACACGCCTCCAACAGCTCTCCAGGGCTTCCCAGTCCTCAGCCTCCCCTTGTAGTGGTACAGAACAGGGTACATGGCCCACAGGCTGCTCTTAGTGCTCCTCCAGACGCACCCGCAGCGGCGACAGGTTCCAGCCTCTCGGGTCAGGCCAAAGCAAATGCAAGCCCTGGCCATATCTAGGTCTCCTTGAAAACAGATCTTAGCATTTCATTTACTTTTAGTCCCAGCCTCCTGCCCTGTAGGATCCTTTCCTTCCTCTGCAACAAAATTGAGTAGGAGGAAACAAGTTTTCCTGGAATTTCTTTAAACATTAGCAGCCAGTAAAGACATAATGAGGCAGGCAGGATGGCAAGTCTTGCAAATGACAAAGTGACCTGGAGTGAATAATCACTGATTTCTTTAATGTCTGAAAATAAGTTAGGGCTCATTCCTCCAACCAATAGGTTTGTTGCCCCTGTGTGTTCAGTCCTCTGTTTATTTTAGTAAAAAACTTTTTGTTGCTTTACTTCTGTTAATCCGGCATAACCATAAGATGGATGGGAAAAGTAGCATTCCCTTCCTCCTTACATCAGCACAACTGCAAATTCTATATGGTAACACAGTCTATAAATGGTAGATTTCCTGCTATTTCCACTGGTTTCAAAGGAGTTACAGATAGATACCCCAGAAGAGGTAAATCGCCTGCTATTTTTATTTTCAGCACTGTCAGAACCAGAAATAACTCACCCTGACTTTTATGAACAAGGATAAATTTGCAGAACTGGAATTTAGAATGTTTTTTTTTTCTTTTCAATAAAACTAGGATCTTTAAGTCATAAAGGATACAGCAATAGTTAACTCTATTGGCCCTTGTCATTCTTACAGGACTCTATATTTATAACAGTACGGTTATTTATATTTATAACAATACAGTTCAAGTGGAATCTGGTTCTCACCAGCCTCTCTATCCCTATGTCACCCTCATAAATGAGCTCAGACTTCTCATTTGTTGATAATAGTTCAAAAAGCAAGTACAGATTATGGAGTGGGCAAGCATTTCACCAGTGTCTTGCGTAACATCCCAATGTGAAGAAGCAGACAGTGATTCAGAGAGCTTGCAGCTACCCAGACTTGATTTTGCCATGATTTTGGAATAGATTTGGATAGCTTTAGGTTTAGTTCACGAGAAAGAAATCAGACAAGGCTGACCTAATCTTAAAGGTCTTTTCCAACCTAAATGCTTCTGTGATTCCTATCTCAGATTAGAGATACTGTTCTGTTCACCAGAATTGCTCTGACAAGTGTTAAACCATAATTAATGCCCTCTTTCTCTCTTCAGTGCAAAGTTTCAACTGATTTTTCTTCCATATAGAAGTAGACAGACTTTACCCAAAATTACTCATGATTTAACTGACAGTCACTTCAGGTCTAGCCCTGAGACCACAAAAGTCAACTGGAAATGGCCCACTGAGAATTTGATTCCAGCTTCATCCACACCAGACTCTGCTAGCAACCATGAACATTAATTTCCCCCATCTGTGAACTGGCACAGGAAACCCTGAGGGCAAGCATTTTACTCTTCCGTGTTGATAAGATGATGCTTTGCATATCAGGGGTGGGCTGGGTGGGAGGGACGGGGACCGTAGGTATATGCCATCTTTTGTGTTGTAGGCCAGATTTTATGTCCTTTAGTCAAACAGAGATGTCATTTAAACAATTGCTAATCCTGCCTCTATGTCTGAGAAAACAAATGCAGTCTATAAGTCAATAACTTAATCTGACTTCATACGGACCAGTAAACCTATATGGCTCGGTACCTTAGATACTGGTACCATTAGACACTGCATGCAATTACTCAGTGAAGTAAGGTTCAAGCTTTGGCTGCTGGAAATGGCAGGGAATAATGCACATGGAGTAATATAGTGTGCAACACAGCCCTGCTGTGTGTTAGACACACCTTCCCTCTCTACCAGATGTGTTTTCATGCAGTGGGACAGCAGAAAAGGAATTGTGTCCTCCAAAGGTATTTCCCTTGGCATCTGCCAGCAGTGCTTGTCTGGGGTACAACACAACCGCAGCTTTGGTAAAGAGTAAGGGAAAGTAAACAAGGCTTACCTGGGCCAACAGGCCATTCCTTCAGAAGCCAGAGGATGCGTGGGTGAGGCTCTCCAGCAGCTTTCCCACCTTAGCTCAACAGCTCCAAAAATCTCTTGCAGCTTTCACTTTCCCAAAGGAGAGAGGACAAACATTTGCCTAACCTGGGCCAATATTTTCATAATCGCCACCCATTCATGCTCAAAAGAAAGCTGTTTTTAAATATGCTTTGTCTACTCTGTGTCACGTAAGTGTTTCCAAGAATAGACATGTTCAGGAAGTTTTGTACTATTGAGATTTTTCTTAAAGTGGTGCGGGAAGTTGACGTGGCGCAGATTTTAGGGCCAGCATGACCTGTGGGGAAGGCTGTTGCCCTGTTCATGCCACAAGGGCATCAGAACCTTTCATGAGTGCAAAACACTCCGGGCAATGAGACACAGGCTGGGAAAAGTCCCAATGACATCCAAAACTGGACTGCCTGAATGTGGTCAGTCCACACCATCTTCTAGAGGTGTGAAGGTTGAGATGTCCACAAGAAGCTAGCCTGCGCAATTGTCGGTCAGGTGCCAAGGTGGCGACCACAGAGTTCATCAGAGCAATAAAAATTCCTAGTGCCTTCATGACTCATGAAAATGGCACAAAGCACTCTCAAACATCAATCCTAAGAACAAACAAGACTTTTAATACAAACAGGCGAGCTAACAAAAACAAACTCAGCACTTGAAAACTAATGAAAACAACGCCACAGCCAAAGCCTACAAAGCTGCTCTCATCAGACTTGGAAAAAATAAACAGCCTGACAAACAACAAATCCAACCTTGCAAAGCTACTCTCAGCAGCACAATATTCATGTGCATGCAACTGCTGAGGGGTGTGCTGTTTCAGCTGGGGGCAAGGACACTTTCAATAGCCCCACTACACCACAGATACTGAGCAGACCAGCTAGGGTGAATCACCTGGGCCAAATCTCATATCCTCAACTTGACTCAGCCTCTGCCTTCCACTAAGTGTTTGGAGGAAGCAATGTGACTTCTCTGTCTCTACACTGCATGCCTTATAAAATAAGGGTTCTAGCAACCTGACTTATGTACAACTTTATACATTAATATTATATATTGCCTGTGACCATCTCTAAGGTCCCTTCCAACCCAAATCATTCTATGATTCCTCAGAAATTTAGAGCCACAGATGCCTTCTGTACAAATAAAATCTAAAAGTTTGGTTGATGACCCGTGACACTGAAGTGAAACTATTCCTCTCAGAGCTGCTTTTAGAATACTAGGCAAAAAAAATACAACATTTTTCAATAGGACAGTTATTAATAAGGAGCTATTTGAGTGTGTGCATGTGTCTGCTTTTCTATGGGTGAATATGGGGAGTGTACAAAATTAGAAGAAAATGCTGAAAGTGTATTTTTCCAGCATTCCCTGTGAAGTTAGCCAGAAACACGACAAAGAACAAATCTGTGTGGGAAACAACTAATATATGTTCTCTTGCAGCCCACGATACAAAGAGTTCATACTGGGCTCTTGCCATGTCTGTTCTGCCCCGTTTTTTGTCATATGGGAGACTCCAAGTCAGAGTGCTAAAAAAATTTGGGGCCACAGCATATAAATGACAGGCCCTGCCCCGTTCTGTGACTGCACACTCCCCAGAGACATCTGGTTGGAAAGTTTCTGAAGAACAAACACTCCCAAGTGAAAAATGGATTTTTGTTCAAATTGAGATTCGTATGAGAATGTAGCTTTCACAAGCTGTGGTATTTTTTAAAATTGTTTTTAAACAAAGACATCTAGAAAGACATTCCTTTTTTTTCACATCCCATTTTCCCACTCTGTTATGGTGCTACGACCGGCAAACATTGCTCAGCAACTGCAAAAAGCGGGCTACGCCCCACCCCCCCTTTTTTTTTCTTGATTACATTCAGAACTTTGTCGATAACAAAAGTGTGCAGACATGGGCATAGAAAAAAGTAAGCTGTTGTCTAGAAAATGGTACTGTGAGAAATCTATATGGCTGTAAATTTCTATTTCCCATGCCTGCATAGAGATTAATATACTGTCTATGCAAAGTTTGTTAGTTGTTATCATTCACTTAGAAAAAGAGATATAAAATTACATATTATACAAACATGATTCAGATCATAAGCCTTTTGGATCCTATAGAAAGTTCAGAAAGACAGACTCTATTAGTAACTGCAAAATTACAATCTTCCTCCAAATCAAATCCATCTTCCACACAAAAAGGAGTAAAATTATTCTCCTTTCACTTATGTGGTCTAATTTTATCCTTGCTAGGAGTCTGTTCATTCTTTTTAAGGAGAGGATGCTGCACGAATGGCTGCCACAGTCAAAATGGGTTACATTAAAACAAAAATATTTCGGGGACACTGTCTTTTATTTAGTATTTCAGCATTTGTGACATCTTCCCTAATATTCCTTGGACCTGTATCTTTTTGGTACTGAAGGTGGCTGACGATCTTCTAACGTACAGCATCTCTGAAATATTCCAGTTTCCCTTAGAAGATCTCAGGAATAAAATACACTGAGAAAGCAGAGCAACAGCATTTGGGCACAAATGTCATGAAAAGACCTGGATAATATGTGATGAAATGAACAGATGTGCAAATTTCCACCAGCAGAGGTCATTTTCACTCTAGAATGACTTAAGGAGATCATAAAAGGCTCTGTCTTTTTATCTAAGGGAATATCTTAAAAACAGTTCCAATGCCCTGGGTATCCTTCATCAAAGCAAGTAATCTGGGGTGGGATATAAAGAATAAAAGCTTAAGGAAATGCTCTTAATTTGATCAAACAAATTCAGTCTGTGCTGTGAAATACCAACAAAACTGCTGCCCCCTGCTTTCACATTTCTTGCACGTATGAGGTCGGTCACTTTAAGCAACCCTGATGTTCTGAATATTTTTCCCCAAGCAATTATATTTGTCTGCCTATGCCTAAAAACTTGTCTATGAAACACTAAAACTTCATAGAAGTTTCAAGGAAAAATGCAGTGGGGAAACGGAGCTGTCTGTTTTCTGTCTTTTCTTCCTGGTGTCTACCAGCATCACCTGCAGGTCCCCTCCCAGAAGGCCAAACCCCTCCCTCACGTACACAGCCCCAGTGGCATGTCTGTCATTGAGGGACATCCCTGACAAAGTGGCTGCGTACACAATCCACCTGAAGATCCAACTATGAACTAATACATACCAACGTCTGAGTTTCAGGTCAGGGATGAATTTTAGCTTTGTAGCTTAGCAAAGGTAAGAGCTATTATTTAGAAAAGGAACCTGGAATTAAAAAAAATAATAATTACAAATTACAAATTAAGAAATACGTGTTAGGCACAGCAATGGCATGAAAGTGAGAGAGCTTTAAACTGTTGTACTATAACAAATTAAAAACAGAAACAACGGGAAACAGGAAATTTGATAAAATGTGTGATTGTCCAAAATGAACATTGTAAATAACGCAACAATTCGGAAAACAAGTAGACATGTGTGAGAGGAAAGTTGATAGTAACTAACCATCATACAATCATACCGAGAAACACACCTATGCTGGACATCAGGGAATTTTGATTTTTAGGGTTGTTTTGGCATCTTGTAGGTGATAAGATGTTTAGAAAACATTTCTCTTTACATTGTCTCACTGCCATTAAAAACACCTACACTCACCAGCTAAACACCTGTCTACCATTTAATTTTTTTACTTTGCTGAAACCATGGATATTCCACCATGAATATATTGTGCTATCTGCTTCAGAAACACAGTACAAAAGCAGGACCATTTAACATTCCCACAGAGCTTGTCATCTCTGTAACACCCCGTGATTTTTTCCCCACCCCAACAGGGGCCAGATCCCACTGCACCAGACACTGTGTGTAATCCTGTACTACCTGTACACCATATGTACTACCTTCCAAATGAATAGAAATCATTTCTAAATCATTGCAATGCAAGGAACAAGTTTATAGTTCACTTGGAGTCACTTGGAGCTCTAGAACATTTTTCTAGCAAGATGCGTGAATTTCTTGAACTGACAGATCAATCACACTGTCTTTCACACTCAGCATTTTGGTGAAATTTTTAAACCAAAACCTACCATGGGACTAGATGTTGCATGTGAAACTGCAGAGATGATGCTATTTTTTCTGTCTGGTGTTTTGGGAAGATCAATATATGTTGACTTGTTATAAAGCAGCCCCAGATCAGAAAGTAAGTTCCAAACTAAACTGTGGACAGGTTGGTGTCTTGCACAGTAACACACTCAGCAAAGTCAGGCTTGAGTTTGATCCCAAGCATCTGAAAGACAAAGGGAAAACTTTGAATTAGACACAGTGACAAATATAGCAAGGGAAAGGTTTTGTTTATAAATGACAAGAAAACTGTAATTGGGGGCAACAGGAAAGAGGGAGGAAAGGATGTGAAATATCCCTTTTAAATCTGAAAACACTGCTCAGCAATCACTATACTGGAATTAACGCTTGGCAAAGCAATAATATCCCTATTTCTCCTTGGTTTACACCAAGGACCAAAAGGGGAGTTGAAGGAGATTAATTACTTTGCCTGTTAATCAATGCGAAGACATATTTTTCTGCTCCTCCACCTCATAATTTTTATTTCATCTAGTTTGGGTTTTTTTAGGGTTGCCAGATGTCCCAGTTTCACTGGGACAATCCTGTTTTTTGAAGGTACATCCCATCTGCTCTTGAAAATATTTCTGTTCACTGCTCTCTTGTTGATTGTGTGCTTTTAGAGCAGCCAGCCAGCAAAGGACTGCAGGAGAGAGGCTGATAAATTATTATCGAACTATAAAAAGCTGCCCATATTTCCCCAATGCTAAAAAATTAATTCAGCAGGGAGACTTTTTTGAAAAATGTAAATGGTCACTATGGCACAGAAGAAATTACCATTACAAGTCCCACTGCTGCTTGGAGATCACCTCTTAATGTGCATACATTTCAAACTGGAAGCCCTTCCTAGGCTGCCAGACCTCCCATCAGAGGGGAATCCCTGGACTTGTTGACTGTAAAGGCAAGAAAAGAGATTCTCTAAACTCAGTGTCAGGGAGGACACTCATCTGTCAATACAAACAAAAACTTGAACTCTTTAAAAATTAGAAACATGGTAAACATATTTCAGCTAGTACCTATAAACTACTGTTACTGTATTTATAAACTAGATCATTACAAACTTTTTCTTGTAAAATAACTGCATGCTGGAGTACCAAGATTGTGGTGGGAGAGAGGGCTTATCAATTGATAGAGTTTAAAAAGGGGAAGAGTGGAATAGCAGAAATAAAAAAAGTTCAGTCTTGCCTACATGAAATCTAAAAGGAAAATTTAATTCATGAAACTCAGACATCGAGAAAGGGATTTATTTGTGCAAACGACTGACTGCAAAGGGAGCAGGGGAGTCAAAACACCTCTACCACTTACCAGTAAGCACCTCAATAATTCATACAGCAATGCCAGCAGCAGCAGTGCCACCATTTACACAAAAGATTCATAGAAAGTCTTTCTGGCTGCTACATCCCATGTTTTCAATAAGGATGACAGTCATTTTTCATTTGACATTTGTTCTATCTGAGTTAAAAAGATGTTAAATTAAATTTTAAAGCAGCACAGATACAATTCTAGGTGCATGGAGCGGAGCAGCACAAAGCAAGCGTCTTGTCATTTTTCACTTGTCTCCACATGGTAATTTTGTTGTTTCATCAAAGATGGGAAAGGCACTTTCACTCAATAAAGAATTTCAAATGTTAACCTTAAGTTAAATTATCTGCAAACAAAATCCTACACCTGGTGTTTGCATAAAGCTACTCTGGTTTTGAGGTCCCTCAGACCTGTCTTCTCCTGCTGGGTGAAATACAAAATTTTGTATTTGCAAATATGCCTGGTGAAGAGCAATGAGCAAGTATGGGTCAATCTTAAATTCCAGGTAAACTGAACCTGTCACTTCCAGCATACATCTGACTCACCCGGTGTTTATCAGAAAGACTATCCATATATATGCACTGTATCTGATGTTCCCCAAATATTGCCCACTTACAATGTGTGTCCAGCACACATTCAAGTATTCCTGTCCAGGAAACATGCCAGGCTCACTCTTATCATAAAATGCAGTTCCCCATGTCAGTTCAGCTTTTCACTGCATGGTTTGACATGGAATTTAAATACCAGAGAAAATGCAATATTTTTGTATCAGAACTATTGTCTTCGCTTATTCCAACCTGTATACAGAGAGATCAAGAGAAGCGTGAGCACTAATTAATCCCAGAGACCAAAATGTTAAACTCAGTAGACCTCTAAACTACAGGCAACTGTTCAGAAAACCAGTGCATGCAGCACTAGAATGTTGTATGTCCTACGAGTGGATTAAAAAGCAATCGAAAAAGATCCAAAGACAATTCTGCCTCTAGGATGAATTCATTCAGAGAAGGGAAAACAATGCTGTTAAATAAGAAATGACACAAATTTTTATTTGAACTTGAAACAAATCAGATCACAGACCTTTGGGGAACTGTAAAAGATTGTATTTGATTGTTTCCTATTTCTTACCCTTATGTTATGAAATTGTGATCAAGGCACGAAGGGCCAGCACTGAAATACAAAAGAAGAAAACATTTATTAAAAGTGTTCTCACTGTGACAGGCTAAAACATCAAAAACATTGTGAAATGCCTTTATTAAATATGTAAAGCTATTGTAAACACACACTTAAGTGCTCTATTATGCTTGAAATGCAGACTTTTGTTTCTCAGACAAGATGAAACAGAATAAAGAAAGAGAGCAAGAGGAGTTGCTTTAACTCCTACATTGCACATCTGGTAGAAGCCTCAGAGCAAGCAGTTCTGGCAGACCCAAGCACCAGGCCTGGCTGCTCGTGATCCCACAGGCAGCAACCCAGCATGGCAGAGTAAAGGTGATCCACCACCCCAGCTTGGACCTCCTGCTTTCTACAGACAAATAATTCAGCAGGCCAGGAGGCAGGGAAGGAGGCAAAGCAGGCATTGCAATGTTTGACTCTATGTCTTTCCTTCCTTGCTCATGTTACAGGCCTTATAGAAGTTTCACCCTCAGGGATGCACAGGAGCCCACTAAAAGGGCCTTCTCTGGTGGCCTGCCTTGGGCCAGCCTTTGCCTTTGGGCTCCCATGCTCTCACTCAGCCCCACATGCCTTGGAGGCTCTTCCCACACCGCTCAGCCCCTGCCATTTGCTCCTGCTATCAGAAAAAAATCACTCGTCAGTCACCCATGCCCTTTTTGCCTTTTGTGAAACAGCCTCAGCTGGGAGCCTGAGCACAGAATGGTATTTGGTAACTGCCCCCAAACATTTCCTGGGAAGATGCTTTTCTAGATCCACCAAGATCCATTTCCCACTTAGCTGTCCCGGATGCCCTGCTCAGCTATGGTAATGTCTACATCCAGGGAAATTCTGCGTTTCAGCAACATGATGCTGTATTTTGTCTCACAGATAAGATTACATATGGGATTTCCAAAATTGTTATAGATCAGTATTTTAAGTGATTGCACAGCAGCTCCATGTCTGCTATGTGCCTCTCTAGCAGCTAGGATACTTCCTAGTCCTAAATGCAAAACAAGCCTCTTGTGTTTTAACTCAAAAAGCCTAGAGAAGCAGCAAAGCCTTAAAGCATGCAAGCATAGATAGACCCACCGAGTCTATCTGTGAAGCTGGACAAGGAATCTGTCCAAAGTTTACTGACCTACTTGAAGGGTATGGAGATTACGCTTAACCCATAGCCAGTTGCACTTATTTCTGTAATTTTAATACACATCACCTCCATTGTAACAGCTTCTGAGCTCACACACACACAATCTCTAACTGACTTATCTTTACACACTATATTTTTCTTGGGTGGGTGGACAACAAAGTCTCAGAGAAACTGGATCACCCTCTTCAGAATACATGGGAATTCTGGAGCAGGGCAAGACTTTGCATACCCTCCTTCTCAGGCCCATCATCTTCCCTTCCTTTCTGAAGGATTGAGAGTCTATTTTCAGAGGATCAGAAATAAAACCTATGCAAGAGTAAATTGCCCAGAGCTGACCAACCAAAATATGAGTATTTGTAGGAATACTTTTGCATAACATGTTCCTATTCTGGCAGGATATTACACCCTTTTGGCTCCTTCCTGTTTTGGGTTTGGAATGCTTATCAGCAATGAAAATTTGGGTCATTTCTGTCTACAAACTAGATTTTACATGTGTACATCACCAGGTGCTACTGACAGTATGGGAGCCCCCTCATCATTGCTCTGGACAGATGAGGCTGTGCATGTTTTGGCATTACACACATAAACCACTTGTTTAGTACACAGTGGATATATTTTCTCCAAGGCAAATAAAACGATTTCAACTTCTGCCTGTGACTTCACAGGAGATTTGAAGAATCAAGCAAACTCATTAAGGCAATTAAATGATCTTTAAAAAGTGAATCAGCTCAGCTCTGGTTTCCTGCATTTTAAGGGAGGGAGGCAACAACAGAATTCTCTAATCTAATCGTGACTTGAAAAGAAATGAAATGCAAGAAACTGAAATAGTTGCTGCTTCTCACAGGAAGAGATAGGAACAGTGGCAGATAAGTACTATGTCACTTCAGGGACAGAAGAATTATATTTCTCTGCTTCTACATAATTGTCTCTACCTGGACAGACTTCCAATTGTGTCATCCATGCCAAGGGGAGCACTACTAGGTTAATTACTGTAGTCTACAAGATACTCAGTCACCATAGTATCTAAACATATTCATCATGGAGTATGATGTTTAAGTCAGGGAGGGAAGCACATGTAAGGCTGAGGGCTGCAAGTCTCCTCAGATAGTTTGGAACTGCAACAGCATATGAGCTTTGATACCACCTCCCCCCCATACGTCATACCCTCAGTTTCTCGCTAATGAACAGTTCTCCCTAATTCTCCCTTTAAACATACATATCCCGGGGTAACGAGGGACTAACATGTTGCAAACATTTTTATCTAGGAAAAACAAACCTGTGAATACTGTGCACCTAATAATGCAGAAAGCTTTTAAGGCTCCTGAAGTCTGTAGTATCAAGGCATCTCAGAATGAAGGTGTTCTGGCATTTTCAGCTGGATATTAAAAATCAGCCTACAATATCTAATAGTCCTCCCACTTTACTAAATTTTCCGAAACATCATTTGTCTTTTATAATGCAAAAAAAAAACCAACACAACCGTTCTTAGTGAAATAACTTTGAAAAACCAAGGCAATTTTAAGCTAAAATAAGGTTTTGTATAACAGCAGGTTTGACTTTCCTTATTTTCCTATCTTGCTTTTAAGAGTTCAGAAAACTCCAGCCAAACTCACCATTTCAATTCCAGTCAAAAAGCAGTTGCTTTTTAAAAGGCATTTTCAAAGAAGAGATTTCTGTGACCCCTCATACTGGTACCAGATCAGTGAATTGCACACAGCTCTGGGCCTTTGATTTTCAACTGGTAATAGACAGCAGAGGCCAGACCCACTGCTGAAGGAAGCACCTTGTCTAACAGCAACAGGATCTCCGACCAGCAAAGTGCTTGTCGTTTTTTTGAGAGTGACAGTGTGGTAGTAATTAATCCCACTTTTACAGGCAAAGCAAAACATACTGACGAAAGCCCAGTTCCGTTAGCAGAAAATACCATTAGCTACCCCTCGTACAGCTACACGTGCCATAAATCACTCCTTGCCCTGCCTCTCCCTGGTGGTTCGGCCCCTGCTAATGTGTGGTGTAGACTAACACTGCCCAGGTCACCAGCATGATCAGCCTATTGTGTCTGATGAGAAATAACTGGCTGGAGACAGCAGCACATGGGAAGGCACAGATGACAAGGAATGTGGATTACCTGTCTGCCCTCCCTGGAATCTGTGAGGATGAGTAGGCATGCTACAGAGCTAGCGCCCTGCAGGGAGGAACGGGCTAAAGATGATTCAAGCTGCTACACGGTTCTGAAGACAAGGGAGGAAATGACCCCAGATAAGACGTATGGCCAGCTGAGGTAATCCAACTGCAAACACCACACACCTGCTGGCTCTCAGGAGTCCTTCTGGAGGAAAACTGCAAGTCAGGCTGCAGAGAGGCCACGAAGCCCTGGAGGTGAACGGGAACACCACAACCATGGTCCAGGAAGCTCTTCAGTCTCAATTTAAATTTTAACACAGCCGTAAGTTAGAAACATCATTTGCTTTAATCAAAATAATTTTCAGAGTGCAAGTACGAAGTGAGGAGTGAGTAATGCTGGTGTGAAACATGCAGTGTAGGAGATGGAGGATCCCCCAAACACTTCACTAACGTTAGCCGGTGCTGCGTGTGCTGCATTTTTCTTTCAGTATGAATTTTTCTTCTTAGCCTTCATAATTGGTTTTTTGTGGTTTCCCAAGAAAGAAGAGGGCCCAAATCAATACTTTGAATCATGAAGCCCAGTTTCAGGACTTGGACTTATATAAATGAGTAGCAGTGATACTAACAGAGTTGCATCTGTTTTTACCGCTTCTGAATCTGACAAGCAGTCTTAAATTCAAAAGTCATTTCCCCATTCTTCACATAGTCATAAAGACATTTATATTCTGGAACCAATTTCCTTTCCTTTTTCCATAGCCATTAATACATTTTTTTTCTTTTTTGTTTCATAGCTGCCAAGTCTTGCACAGCTCCATGTGTGAATTTATGCAAATTTCAGAATGCGTTAATTCACATATTTGCAAATTGGCAAGTGATTGGCAAAGATGTAAATGAGCTCATTTAGTCATTTTCCTCTTCCCTAAAACTTCAGTTTGGGATCAGTACACCCTTTCCTAAGTCCTAAAGACTTGGTTTCACTGCAGGGGACAGCAGTTTGTAGCATAGCCTAGTGTCCCTGGATGAGGGAGGGAGAGAGGGTTTGACAGAAGGTGGCTGTGGGATCAGGAGGTACGGTGAATAAACTCTTGACTCTTCTGGTAGAGCCTAAGATTTTGCTGTAAAACGGGCAAGGAGGATGTGGAGCTGGAATGGGGATATCCCAGCTTCTAGGATTCTCCTGGCTAGGGTTGCTCTTCCCCCTCCAGGCTATGCAGCAGGAAAGAACCCATCTATGGCTGCTATGTGCAGCTATGCTCAGGAACCCATCACAAGATAATCAATCATAGAATTGTTTAAGTTGAGAGGGACCTTTAAGATCAGCTAGTCCAACCATCAACCTAACTAACAAAACTAAAAAAACACATCACTAAGCCATGTCTCTATGCACTATGTCAACCTGTCTTTTGAGTACCTCCAGGGACAGTACCCGCCAGCTCCTGGAAGCAGTTCCAGCTGTACCTGCAAATCGCTGTTTGCAGGGAGGGTACAACAGAACTGCTGCAGAGGGGCAAGCCATGCCAGATACAGGGTGGTAGGCAGCCCTCTTGCTTTTTCCTTCTCAACAAGAGCAGTTCACTGCTTTTTGCATGAAGGGCAATGGCTTGGGGAGAAAATAAATATTACTCTCCAGTTTTCCCATTGCTCACAGCCCAGCAAGTTTGGGTACAGGGTATGTCCCGCTGAGCTACCTTACTCCAGCACTTTCAAGGTTTAGGGCAATCTCTGATCTTCTCCCTTTATTTAGCTGAGCCAGAACATGTTAGAAGCCCTACCACAGTATCACTGTGCGAAGCTGTACCACTTCTAAAAATGACAGATATCTTGTCAAGTACCCGTAGTTTTGGGTGACAAAATTAGAGTAGCCTCAGGGCCGAGAAACTCAGATAAACCAAAAGGGGGGAAAAAAAAAACCAAACCAGAAAAAAACCAAACTACCACAAAAAAAGAAGGGCCGGAGAAAACAATTCATCTTCAAGTCATCTAGGGAAGCTTGCCTTAGAATCAGCTTAATTAGCTTCATTACCCTGTTTCATATGGAAATATTGTAGGAACAGTATTCTTTCTGTGGCACTCAGGTAGTTAAATCCACACAATTTGCTTTTTGAAGCTTGGATTCTGCTGACTTTATTTCAAGCAATCAAAAGTATCTAATTTGCATTCACATTCACATTAGTGGTCCATATGTTAGCCCTGTTTAAAAGCTATATGCTGCATTCATTATGAAATATTTGGCTTCCTAGCTTTATCCTTTTACTTTGAAATTATTGCGATAATATTGTAACTCTTCTATTTATGCTGTTCTCAAATACAAGGGGTTTTGTGTGATTTGATTCTTTTTCAAAGTCTTCCAAGGGTAGGGATTTTTAATTTTTGTTTACAGTTTTATGGGAATTTGCAAATTGGTGAAATAACTCACTACCATCATTTAATATGACAGTGTATTATTCTTCATACCTAAAGCTTCATTAAAACATCAGGATTTCAATCTGTCTCTGCATAAGATTTCAGACCACACACAGCATCATGAAGTACATGCCCTTCAGAGTTCATCGTGCTACTCACTGAACTGAGTCAGCCTCTTAAAATGATAAAATTTGGTTATGTTACATTATTGTTCTCTAAGTTTCTTTTTCACTGTGGAGTACAGAGTAAGGCATTTCCTTCTCACAGAGTTCATAACTCAAATGAAAGAAGAAATAAATTGACAGAATTAAAAAAACTCAAGTCACTGTCAGATGAAATATCTGCATGGACTATGGACAGGATATAAAAGGACTGTGAAAAAGCCAAGAATTAAATTAAGGTCTTCTAGGATGCTCCTCTGCCTGGACAGAAGACCACCTACCAATATACTACCATATACTATCAGGCATTACTTTGTCAGTACTTGCTATAATACATGTACTAAAGCCACCACGAAAGTATTACTTCCAGAATTTAATGTATATAAAGTTTGTTATTATTCACCGGCTTGTACATCTAATGTTCATAGTTTGGGAAAGAATTTCTTCCCATAAAAAACACTGATAAATGATTCACACAACTCGAAAGCCTTTCTCACCTCCATATTCACTGCAGCTTCCAACATCTGGAAAATCCTTTCCCACATCAGACTTTGGAAGCTCTCTGGATATCCTAGAAAATGATAAATACTGAAATGAACATCACAAAAGGCTACCTGCTGAGTATGAGACAAATACCCTGACGTAAACACCCCCAAAAAAACCCCCAGAAAAACTCCATTAAAAATCCAATTATCAGAAAAAAAATTATATCCCTCATTGGTCTTGAATTTTTACATGAAATCTGTTTAAGCAAGTTTCTTGGATGAGTGAGAGAGAAATGGAAGGTTTATGAGACAAATTGTTTCTGAAGTGTGGAGCTTGAAATTACTATGTTTGTTGTTTGGAGATCTCAACCTGACTCAATTAACAAATTTAGATGGTACCCTTGAGAACGAATTGTCACTAAGGGTCAAAGAGCTCATTTACAATTAATTCCCAGTTGCAAGAGCTATGTCTTTTGTAATAAAGGTTGTGTATGGAAGGACCACAAACAGAAGCCATTCGGTTATGATGGCATCCAGCATGAAATAAAGAATTCAAATAATAAGATCCAGATCCCATTTGGTTATTAAGAATTTTAAGAAGAGGCCCTGAATATCCTATTCTGATCACAAATGGAACGGAATGGAATAGAATAGAATAGAATAGAATAGAATAGAATAGAATAGAAAACTAAAATTCAGACATGAAATGTAATATATTGAAGGATGAAACATATGATGGTACATTAAGAAATATGAAATCACTATAGAGCATTTCTTATCATTGTGGGCATGTCTCTAGCACATAATTATTTGAACTAAATAAGAATTACTGCCTTTTATTGGTGGACTACTACTTTGCTTTTTTTTTTTTTTTTTTTTAAATGGAGCTCTTTACAACACCTGAGTAGTATAGTAATACATGGCAAATTGCAGCTTGCTTTCTAGAGGACACATTTGCTGGCTCTATGTAGTTGTCTTAGCCAGAAGCAATGTCAATGTACAGACAAAATAAATAAATATTTAGGTTAGGGAAACCACTCGCTCACATTATCAAAAAATTTCCTCAGAGACAGGTGAACTGGGGGAAAAAAAGATAAGCACGTGAAAATCAGCAGCCCCTCTGCCAATCTTCCCCCTCATTTTACTTCTGAGCATGATGTCATATGGTATGGAATACCCCTTTAGTCCCAGCTGTGTCTCCTCACAACTTTTTGTGCACCCCCAGCCCACTTGCTGGCAGAGTGGTGTGAGGAGCACCCCTCAGCAGTAGCTAAAACATCCTCTGTTATCAACACTTTTTTCAGCACAGATTCAAAACATCACCCCATACTGGCTACTATGAAGAAAATGAACTCTACCGCAGAGAAAACCAGCACCCCTCCGTTCTTCCAAGTTCCCTCCATCTGCAGCACCTTCCCTGGAGAAGTTCCTAGGTGAGCTCTGAGGGACTCCCAACTCTCCAAGCCGTTGGGACTAGATGCTTCATAAGGGACAGGAGAGAGGTAAAATGAGATGATGGATGTAAACTCTCAACTCTTAACTTTTGCAGATCCTTACTTGATCTGTAATGTACTGTGTATGTAGATTTGCATCCTTTAGGTACTTACAGTATAAATCAATTGATTCTGTCATCACATCAACTGGTATAATATCTGTATGTTATCATATACAATCCTCGATTCACATTCAAATAAATAAATGTTGACTTAATATAAATTGTTCTCTTACCATATCAGAACATTGTGTAATTAAATCATCTCACTGGTAGTGTGTACAGATGGCTTAATTTTCTGTAATACCCACTAAAGCTCAATTGACTTAAAGGGGACTACTAATCTATTTAAAGTTAAACCCACAATGGATAAATTTGTAGCTCAAAAAGGATTTCTCTCTAGTAGACCACCATTTTCTTAAATGCTTGGGGAGAACAAAAGAATTTGCCATTTAGAAATACTGGTCTCTTTAAAAAAGAAAAAAAAATAAAGAAAAGCCATTGTGACCATTTGCAGAGCAGTAAGGCTGGCAGGTGATCTCTCTCCCTCTCAATAATCTTTCTCTGTGAAACATTTCCGTCAGACTGGAACACAGCACGGAGAGAAGTAGGCAAAGTTTAGCTTTCCTTCAGACACTGCTGCTTAGTTCTACACTTCCATATAACAACAGAAGAAGAGAAAAAAAGAAAACATACATACAACCAACTGAAGTGAGTTACAAGCCAGCACATTGCATGAAAGTTTACAGCTTTTTTGTAAAGTGAAATTTAACATCTCCAGAACTTGTGCACCAAAAGTCGGTTTTCTATTTTTATTGTGTGTCAGCTTTAAAAAATTCCCAGTTAAGTCAAATTGAGCTGTTGTGCAGTCAGCTTCTATAATTACTAGCAATGGTTTACGGTGGGTTCAAGCAAATAGAGGGTGTTTTGGGTTTTGTCTTTTTTTTTTTTTTTTCCAGAGTAGTAGTTTCTTTTTGTAGAAATAATTATCATGGTAGTGCTTTCCAGAAAAGAGAAGCATAGCCTGCAGCCATCCTATATTTCATTTTCAGTCCAGCAGTTTTAGAGAGGCTTTTTGCTTTTCTGGTGAACGTACAATTAGGGGAAAACAATCCAAGGTGACGAATGAAATGTGGAGCCTCATAAAGCAGGCAGAGAGGCAGGGGAGCTGTGCTGGTCTGGATGGCTCCTTCCCCTGATTCCCAGGCTTACAGGAGCGTAGGTCTGTGTTACACCACAGAGAGAGAGGACTCTTACACAGCCCCAGCCACCCTGACAGCGTTAATGCCACACTTGAAATAATTGCAATGCAAGCCCATGAATGACAGACTTGTCACAGAGGACAAGCTAAAGAACTACGTCCAGCGCATTAAACATCCAAAATGTGCTCATCCTATGCATGTTGTTTGCAATTCCAATCTCTCCTCCTTTGAAAGAATATGGTGGAACTGAAAAGGTAAAGGGAATAGTGTCAAGGATGTTGAAGAGAAGGAGGCAGCTTTTGTGTAATACACTTTTTTTGTAAAATGAATGACTAAGTACACTAGGACTTTTCCACCTTGGCTTGGGTGATGCTGTGGATATCTAAACAGACCTATAAAACCATGAGTGCTGCTGTGTTACAGGGAATGATCTTCTGCTGTATCTTTGGTGTCAGAAGCAAGGCATGTGAAATAAAACTAGCAATGGCTGATTCAAAATTAAGGGGGGAGAAACACTTCTTCACACAAGATGTGGTTAGGATGTGGATCTCTGTGTCAGGGCTGCTGGAGATTCTGAGAGTCTGTGTGAGTTCAAAAAGGGACTGGAAAAATTCAGAGAAATAGGAAAAAACCCCACCCAACCACATGAGGATCAGTATTCTGTACTACTTTGATGGAGCTGAGACGGGAATGACTGCCCTAGCCTTGTTTTTACAGCTCTGGCATCTCCAAACTTACATGCAGTCTGCCTTTTACTCCTTGTCTAGACAGTCCTTACTAGACACCCTTGTCTAGGCTACCATGTCCAGGTGAAATAGTTACTGTATTAGGGAAAAAAATTACATGAACCTCAACATTGTACAACAGAGCAGAGAGTAGTACAAAACTGTATTTTAGGTAAGGCGCAAATCAAATGCAAAGAGTAGCAAGGCATTGGTAACAAGCAACACACAGCCCAGCACTACCTCATAGTGCTTTACACACCTTCACAGTTTCCCAGCACCTTCTGTGTTGGCAGTAAGATATTATTACACAGACCAGCTCCCGAAAAAACTCTGACATCCGCAAGTAGAGATTAGCCTTCTTTTACAAAAGGAGAAAGCAGAATACACAGATGTTAAGTACCTAGCCCAAAGGGATGTATCAGCATAGCCCAGACAGCAACCACCCCAGCTACCTCCAGTCCTATGCTTAAGCCTCTTGACTGATCTGCTTTCCAGTTGACAAGCTCTACACGGAGATCTGCACCACACTTTCAAGCAGTGCTTGCTAAGTGCCATATCCATTACCACCAAAGAGGTGCAGAGAGGGAATAAAGCATCAGAGTCAGTGGCTGCCTTGACTCCTGCTCCGAGCAGCCTGTTCATTGTGCGCCTTATAGATTTTCCACCCTATAAAGAATGAATAATTTGTTCAAGCACTGAAGGCAAAAGCTGGTGCCAGATCAGTCAGTGCCAAGTTAGGGGCTATTTCAGTGAATGTAGGTAGCCTGAGTGTGGATTGCCATGAGGACCTGTAGAATAGTCCTTCCTCTGTCTCCCTAGGAGGTGAGCTAAAGGAAATTGCTTCTGCCCTGCAGTCCTGCCACTGGCCAGGAAGATGCTTTGGCTTGCACCTGTATGCAATGTCTGCCACAATTTGGCCTTGATGCATTGAGAGATTTACCAAAGGATTATGAGGATTTTTTCCCCTCCCTCCAAGATTTTTTTTTTCAAACTATCCTAAGAAGTGCGTAACTCCAAATTGCAAGGTGGAAGGGAGAAGAACAACAAGAAGTCCATTTTTATTCTCCTTGAATTAGAAACATGAATTTTCTTCCCCTCCCACTGATTCACCGCTCAGCATTCAGTGAAGATGATCACCGAAAAAGGAAAAGCAAATGAACAGTGATGTTTCTTAGGGTATGAAATACTTTACAATTAAATAAGGTACTGTGGAGTATTGTGCTGATCACCAGTGATTGGTAGCTCTCTGCTAAGCCGCAAATGAATTCAGCACAGGACAGCATTCCAAATTGCTCTTACAAGCTTTCCTTTATTATTTTTATTTGGTTACGCTCTGACTCTCATCCAGAATTGTACTTAATGCCCTCGTCTGAAGTTGTTGAAATGGCACCCTATGGCATAGTGTGACAGTGAAAGGATATTGCCTTTGGAAGCTGCTAATGGTCCATGAAAAGAAAACAGCAGAAAACAGGAGAGCAGTTGTTCCAAAATAATGCGAACAAAAATCTTTACATTTTTAGCTCATCGTCTTCCCATTGTCAGAGGGCTGAGAATGGGCAGAACATAGTTTGCAGCTAGCAAGGAGCTGCAGATCCAGATGGGTTGCAAGGCAAATATACCAGTAATGAAAAAATAGTGCATTATAAGTAGCAATATAGTTTAATATTTTTAGTCTTCCACTTGCCACTCAAAATTATTGTTAGCTATCTGCAAGGTATCATCATTCCCTGGGTGTGGGACAGATGGCCTGAGAAAGTATCATTTGAAATTAGCAGCAAGGGTTGCAAAGCTTCAGTCCTGTAACTCCATCTTAGACAAAGTGACCCCCAAACACAAGACTTGACTGAAGCCAGAAGGAGATCTCTGCCTCAAGTTTTTTAATCTTAGAAATACAGAACACTGCTGGAAAGGCTTAATTCCTCAGTGTATGCATGTTGCTGCATGAAGCAGGACAATCACAGAGGTGAAGCAATAATCAGGCCAACAGGCAAGCTATGAGCATATCTATCTTCTAACAAAGCTGTTTGTCCTAATTCCACCTAAGTGATACATTCCCTTACTGTGGAACACACTTGTACTAGTCAAAACAAAGAAAAGAAATTAAAGGTAACAATAACGGTGGCTCATTCCTCTAACAACTCTCTCCCTACTTACAGGAGCTTTTCCTCCAGTCTCAGACTATATGGTCATTACTGCCTTAGCATAAAGTTTGGTACCTGCCTCTGCATCCCACAGACCACAACAATATGAAGGTCCTAGATGGACCTTTTCATGTCCTATCCCAGTCTACCAACTTACTGCTCTGCTTCACGAGAAACAAAGAGATGCCAACTTCTTTGCCCCAGCACAGCAGCATCAAACTGGAGTCTCTGTGTCCAAAATTACTGTAACGGCTGTCTACCTTACAGTCTATTTCATCCCAAAGTAAAGCAATGCATTTTTTCAACATAACCCTTACTTAAATAACTTACTACCATAAAATTTACCATTTTTTTCTTCCCCTCTTCAAACAACGATATGATAAAACAATAATAATAATAATCATTAGAAGGAAAAAACATTGCCCTGAGAGACAGTTATGTTTACTGTGTAGTGATTTCCCAATAGAAATTAATTCAAAACAAATTTACATTCTACATTTAAAGAAGATATAAATAATTCATGTTCTCATATCATGAGCACTCTGCATGTCATACACCGGGGTACCTGCAATTTTTCAGTTTATCCATTTAAAATTTTCATTCAGGAACTCATTATCATGTTTTTTTGTTCTTCTATTCCACAGTGGTAATTTAATAGTCTTCAATAGAAATATGTTCAATTAAAATGTATTCAGTTTTACCATTCCAAATCTTTTTACCTTTTAATTTAATTGCTGTAGGCTTCAATTTTACTAATGTACTATTAACTCACCTTGTTGACTAATTCTGCTCTCAGAAATACAAAAAGAGTAACCTCACAAAGGCTGTGAACTGGGGTTTCATTCCACTTAAGCCACATCTGCATAAATGTTACACCACCTCTTCCAGGCCCGTAACCTCCGAGAGCAGAGTCACACCCCATTGCTTCTTTTTTTTAGCAGCCATTCTTCTTCCACACAAACACAGTAAACTCCCTTGCCAGCTAGTGCTCCTCATTGTCTTCTGACAGACCATTACCCCACCAGCACAAGGTCCTATGAGTTTCTGCTTCCCCAGCTCCTGCCCATAATTATCACGCATGGGAGCTCCTCCAAGAACCTCCAAGTCACTGAGGTGCTCAAGGCCGAGCAGGTAATAGATGCTTCGCTGCAGAAGGCAGGAAAACACTCCACTTCTTGTAGGACCAAATGACATCCCATGAAAATGGACTTCCTTCCAGTCACTGGAGGTTTGGTGTCTCAAAATAGAGAAAGGGAATGAGTGACCCATGGAAAGGTAGAAAACAGTAATTCAGCCTGTCTTCTGGATTTATACAACTTTGTACCCCCACAGGCATGGAAATGGTAGACCAGGAAGAACCACCTCAGTTTCTGAGTTTCTGCTGCCAAAAACAGGTATCCTAAGCTGTACTGACATACAAACACTGAACTCTTATGAATGTAACACAAGAGTTTTTTGAGAAAAAAAATATTTTAAAAAGGGAAAAAAAAAAAAAAAGAGAAAAATAGCTCTGCATTTTCTGTGTTGTCTTTATTGGCCCTTCTCTGATCCTGTGTTGCAGGTGACGAGACACACCGCTGATAGGGCCATTTTAAGTTCACATTGTTCTGTAACTGTAACTGATTGATGTAGTTTTATAATCCAACTTTTACAGCTACTAACATTTTGTCTATTTTTGAGCTACTATTACAGACTGACTAGTGCTGACCGACCTGTATCGAGTAGTATCAGAATCGAAGTTAATCTGTAACCTCAAAAATGGATGGGCTATTTCAAATTGTCCCTTCATTATCCCAAAATAAATTACTTGCATTTATCAGCTTTCCTTTTCCTCTGCCATTGTGCTAGGTCCTGTCATGTTCCTCTGGCCCTTGACTGGCTTAAATGGCTACAAATTCTTCTACCTGAGAGTTTATTTCCCTCTTCCCAAATGCCAGTTAGTACTTCTCCAACTGCAAAAACTTTGAGTGCTCCTTTTCTCCTATACTAAAAGAAAAAAAAAATTTCCTTATTGCTATCAAAAGGAACTTTTTTCATAGGCATCTTATAGGCATAGACTTTTTTGTCAAATAAACAAAATCTCTTTAATTTTTTATGTGCAAAGACAAATAAAATCAGGAGACAATTTTTTTTAGAAAACACTGCCATCTGAAACTACTAACTTTATGATAAGTATCTTGGAAAATCATGCTGGAAAAATGGCTTGGAATCGATCAGGTATACAATTTACTGATGAAAAAGGCCAGGTAGACACATATTGTCCAACTTTGCCACCTTGCTGGTCTATGGTGTGCAAGATATGCCAGACTCAATCTTCACGTACACTTGGGTTACAGTAGGCTTGAGTCTCTTCTTTCATCTGTATGCAGACATGGTTCACCAAAAGATTAAAAATCTACCCAGATATAACTGGTCAATCAGATCATTTTGACCAGCTTTCTGTAGTCAGTGGCATGGGAAGAGGCAATGTGCTCAGCAGCACACTTGGCCTGCTTCAGAAACCATTTACATGTAAATAACCATGGATGAAATCTTGGTTAAGGTCTACAGCAGAGTCTAGTCTCACACTGTTGGCACTCCCTTGAGACTCTTCAGCCCCCCATTCACTGTGCTGTTGAGAAGAGGCAACGGTTCAAGCCTGGATCAGACCCAATGTCCAGATAGCTGACACCCGTGTCTCTGACAAGGGTCAGCCACAGAGGCTGTGTCATGGACCCTCCACGAGAGGTAAGAGATTTCCATTTAGGAAGGACAACACGGGGAAAACCTGTCAAAAATTTTTTTTTCTTCATGTTCAGTGATATATGTATGTCCACCTAGAACTCATCTGGCCTATGATACAGGATTTCTCTGCAGTCAGCAGTAATGAGTTCCTGCTATGAACTAATGCCAGCAAGATTCCATTTTTAATATTAGAAAGACATTTTTCACTCTACAAAGAAGCCATAAAGCATCCCAAAGCACTTGAACACAGGAAAGCAAAGTTTTGTGTTTTAAGTTTCAAGCAGCACTGAAGTCTAGCTGAGATTTTTGCGTGCCAAGTTTCAGCTTAAAGGGAATTTTTTTTTGGCTACAGTATAAGCCCTGGAGAATAGGAAACATTCTAGAGGAAGCATCAAATCACAGTTAACTACTGTATGGCAGAGTAAGTGGCTGTGTTACAACACAATCACTCAATAAGATAATTTCTTATGTTAGCATTTTAATTAAAATAAAGAATACTTTCCTCCATCTTACACTCTACAATTCTCCCTTCAAATTACACAGACAGAAAAAATGTACAAAGCAAACAGAAAATAGGATCACAAGTCCTAGCAGACTTGAAGGCTTTGTGAGAAATATGGCAAATAAAACCAGAGTTAATGATTCCATAAACATTTATTCTGAGGAAATATTAACAGCAGTCCCTAAAATGTTTCTAGGCAATAAAGGATAAATAACACCTATCATTAATGTAATGGTAAAAAATGTCATTTACTACACATTTGCAGTGCTCTAGTTAAATACATTATTAACCAGCATCCCAGTATGGATTAACACTGAACAGAAGCTCCAGATGCAGAGATGTTTCCCTGTGGTTTTATCAGCCGCAACATGGTTGGTGCTGGCCCAATCCTGATCCCAGTGTGGACAGGGCCTTTGGCTTGCTCTGTTTGTTTTTCGGATGAATAATAACACTTGTGCAGACTTTGCACTGGGCTTGGTGCTTTGATCAAAGCACTTTCCAGTGGCCACAAAATCTGCCTCTAATGTTTGTACCTAAGCTTTCATTTTAGAGTAAATCATTGGGGTGAGACCCTGTCAATCCACCCTTGCATACCACTCTCTCCAGCCAAACAGTTGCACAGATTGTCTCCTACAGGGTCTTGCACCAAGAGAAAAACAAGTCTTCTTCTATCCATACCAACAAATGGTCCAGGAGCCTTCTGGACCTCGACCACCTTCCTTCCCTTGTTGGCTTCTCCCGAGAGGGGTCTTTGCTCAGCTCAAAGGCAGCAGTAGGGGAACAGATATGGGCAACGCACAGCAGGAGCTGATAACATGTGAGAGTCCACTTCTAACAGTATAAAACCTCCCGAGGAAAGAAAGATAGGAGTTTCTGCACTGATCTTCCACTTCTCCATCCAGTCATGGTGCTCTGGGGTGAGAAACGGTGTCTTACCCTGCAAGTTTCTTGAGAAAGACAACCAGTGTGGCACAGACCAGCACCAGCTGACGATGGGGTTAATATTTTTTCTGCTCTATTCAGTTAAAGGTGATCTCATTGGAATTCAGATCAGATGTGTTTTATAGAAAGGCACTGCTGATACTGTCCTGGATGCTCAGGTGGGTCCATAAAGGCTTCTTTTACTCTCTCCAATCCCCACAGTCCCCAGATACCTAACAAACCAGCAGCCTCTCACTTGGGCGGCAGCACTCCAGCCTGGTTGACATCTGCCTCCCTGCAATGGGAATTTTCATCACGGATCTCCTCGTGGTGGTAGGCACGCTCTAGGTTATATGAGATCATGTCTCCCTCTAGTGACTAAATGTCTGCATTTTTGAAAGTCATGACCCCAACTTTAAAGACATAATTTTTAAAGGGGTTGTAAAGTATCTACCTATCTACATCTACCTATATATCTATAGATTCAACCCTCTTTTCTTCCAGTCCTCACTGTGCGACAAGGTGTGAACTGAATTTTGCTTAAAACTATCCAATTGTTAACAGAGTCATAGGACTTCTCAGTAGGCGTTGTGTCTCCATTATACTGGGCTTTGAAACAAAAAAAAAGGCAGTATCTGACCAGAAAGAATGGCAGATCTTGATTAAACATTCGTGCTATTTATTTTGTACTGGCAGCTAATCTTTGTCCAAACATTTAAATCCAGACAGTGATATTTAACAGCAACTCTTCTAAAACTATCACTTGTGCTTGCTACAGATATGAGGATCACTCTTTCTTATTTGGCAGGCTAGAAGACATCTACTAATCCTCACCAACAAAACAGTAGCCCAATTTGTTTTTAAAACACATAGGGAAAAAAAGGGAAAACAATGTTCAAGGTTTCATCAGGAGAGAAGATGATACAAGAAGAGACTGGAAGCTTGAAGCTTCACAAAAGGCCTGCCATCCTGGTTTCTTCTCTAGCTTATCCCACAGGCAATAACACACTTTGCACTGATAATAAGAAGCAACAACGCACAAAGCATCAGACAGGGAGGATGTCCTGAGATTTAGAAAAGCAAAATATGTTTATCTTTAGCCCCAGTAATACAAGGCATAGTACAAACTGTGGTATGTACACATCAACAAATGGAAGCAGAACACAGAATATGTGACTGACCAAAAAATAGTGCCATGGCACATATGAAGGCTGAGCACTAGGAAGCAAGGAAAGGTAACACAAAATCTCATGGGCAGTACGTCACGTTCCTCACACAGGGACAGAATGAGACAGTAAATAAAAATTACAACATACCTGAGTTATGCTGGAAAAAAAATAAAATTGCAAAACAATTTTTTAAATTCTGCTGAAAGCTGCAAAAAAGCAACATAGGATAAAGACAACTTGAGACTTACATTTCCACTCAAAATTTTAAAGCAATTATTATTATAAGAAACATAACTGAAAAAGGAAGTTAAATTAATATTTTTCTGTATGTTTTCTTTAGTGAATGAGTTTCCCATACATAGAAACAATTAAATTCCACATCTGGCATCACTTTTGTTCTCATTTTTAGTGGCACTGAGCTTGCCTAAACCCTTATGTAACCTGTGGGAACACTCAGAACTCAATTATTTCTGTGTTCCTCCTGACTAGGAAACCAAGGCCTGGTTCTGCAACTGCCAATATGTTCGGCCTCAAATTTTCATAGAATCATAGAATGGTTTGGGTTGGAAGAGACTTTAGAGATCATCTAGTTCCAAGCCCCCTGCCCTGGGCAGGGGCACCTCCCACTAGAGCAGGTTGCTCCAAGCCCCATCCAG
>BJBW01003111.1:184666-223193 GCA_004320125.1 Scolopax mira
GGCTCTCACCACCCTCACACCAAAGAATTTCTTTCTGGTATCTCACCTCAATCTCCCCTCTTCCAATTTAAAACTATTACCCCTTGTCTTTCAGTACACTTCCTGACAAAGAGTCCTTCTCCAGCTCTCCTAGAGGCTCCCTTCAGATATTGAAAGGCCGCTATAAGCTGTTCCAGCCCTCCGATCATCTTCGTGGCCCTCCGCTGGACCTGTTCCAACAAGGTCCATGTCCTCCCTGTGCTGAGGACTCCAGAGCTGGCTGGACACAATGCTCCAGGTGGGGTCTCACCAGAGCAGAGCAGAGGGGCAGAATCACCTCCCGTGACCTGCTGGCCACACTTCTCTTGATGCAGCCCAGGACACGGTTGGCTCTCTGGACTGCCAGCACACACAGCTCATGTCGAGCTTCTCATCCACCAACACCCCCAAGTCCTTCTCCTCAGGGCTGCTCTCCAGCCATTCTCTGCCCCACCTGTATTTATGCCCATGACGTGGAAACAAGAAACTTTTCTATCAATTCTCGTCATGATCTGAGTTTGACGTTATCCTGCCTGATTGCCTAGATCTTTCACCGAAAGAGGGTAAGACAATGTGATTTAAAATCTACAGAGATTGATAAAATCTGGAAGTGTGAATGGAGCCCAGGGCTAGATGCCAAGCCTATGGGGTTCCTTGAACTATTCCTACTCAATAGCAAGCGAGTATTTAACCAGTATTTTGTGTGGTCTGAAATATTTTAATATTTTGTTGTTATTATTAATAACAATCTAAATAGGACTTCAAAGCTAGAGAAGAGCCCTTGAAACTTTTCTTAAAAATTCACTTTCCCCCCCCAGACTGGTTTCAAGAATGATTTTGGTTTTCCCTCTTAGTCAACTGTAGTTTAGCTTCTCTCAGCAATATTCTGGTCCTGCTGCAAAGGATTAATTTAAACCTAGGTGCATGCCCCTCATCTCAGGATGTTTGTGGCTTCCTTTAGCTACAGTGTAAAAATATGAATTAATAGGTTGTTCTTTTTTTTTCCTTCCCCTGAAGGAAACAATTTTGTACAATATTTCCGTTTCAATCATCTACATTCCCCAAGTTACTTCCTCAGGTTCAAGTCACCAGACAGAGCAACGATATGTCCATGCTAGAAAAACCTGGAAAGGATAGAGAAATACAACCCGCTTACAAACCTTGCAAACAGCAGAAACAACCACACCGATGACAAAATCTAGAAGCTATCCCGGTGCTCCTCATCAGCAAATCAGTCCACAGCTCCACCGTTTACTTCTCTTCTACCTACAGGTGGCACTGGTTATGTTCCTAACATCCCAGCCCATGCTCGTCGGGGTTTCTGCGGACCTTGGCTCCAGCTTCTAGTTTGGTTTCTCCCGTGCTGCCGGTGGAGATGTTAATCAGAAACTTTAAATACATTCAGAAGCAGCTCCAGACAAACGAAGCATGCAATTATAAGCAAGAAAAAACTCTCCCAATGTCTGCTAGTTTACACACCTAGGCATGCATCCATGTCCTCTGGGTGTCCTCGGACATTAAGGACAACTGGTGACAAATACCATTCTGAATCATATTTTCTCAGAAACACTAGGG
Source organism: Scolopax mira (assembly GCA_004320125.1). Classification (NCBI taxonomy): domain Eukaryota; kingdom Metazoa; phylum Chordata; class Aves; order Charadriiformes; family Scolopacidae; genus Scolopax; species Scolopax mira. The sequence continues at coordinate 186,260 of BJBW01003111.1, forward strand.
CATATTTAATACTCTTCTCCATGACCTGACTCTGGTGAAGAGAAGCAACAAACCCACCAGGCTCCCATTTTTCATGGGAGCAGCATCAAACTACAGTCCACTGAAGTTCACCCAAAATTTGACAATGCAACATTGACTATCAGTTGAGCGACAGACCTTTCTAGATTGTAATCATTAAGCAAAGCCACAAATATTTTTCCTGTCACATGAGAAATTTTGCTAAAAAGACAAAAATCTGAAAAATAATGCTGTTCAAGAAGACAAATGAATAGAAATCCTTAAGATTAAGTTGTTAAAATATTTCATGTAAAGAATATTCTTATCTTTCTTATTTTTTATTTTTAACACTTTAATATAAATTAACCAAAATACTGTGATTAAAGCATTGGCTTGAATTATAAAACAGTAAACTCCTTTCAAAAATATCAAAAGGGGCCATTTCAATAAAATATATTTTCCCCCAGAAATGTTTCAGATTAGATCAGAACAATCAAAACTGATCCTTTCTAACAAGCAGATTTTATTCTTTTAATGAACCTACATTTTCCAAAAGAGACAACAAAGAATTAAAATGAAAATATCAGACTTCTTTTGTGTCCTGTTTCTTTTTCTTGTGATCTGTTTTTACATTTTTGTTGCCTTTCATTTTGCAATTCATTTAATTCATTTTTTGTTGGTTTGTTGGTTGTTTTTTTTTTTTTAAATTTTGCTTTAATTCTGAGAGCCAAAATGTTGGAGAATAGACATCTAAATACATTTCCTCCCACCCCAGACTCTGGTGTTTGATCCTGACCTTTATAAAAAGAGGTTGCCCTTCATACCCTGCTCCATCCAGAAAGAACCACTAGCAAGACCTTACTCTGGACACATGCAAAACTTCTTCAAAGACCTCAGGAATTGCCTCAGCTTACTCTGTCCAACTGTACTCCCACCACACAAGAAGAAGCAGAGAAAAGATGGATCAGTCTTATATTATCTATTTAGAGAAGGACTCACTTCACCCAACTTTAACCATCTAAAATGGAGATACCCAGTTGAAACCACCCATGCAAGGTATCTCAATACTCAGTAGAGAGTGATGATTTATCTCAGCCTGAAGCACTTTCCCATATGATGGGCTGCCCTCCAGAAATGTCTCCTGAGCAGCCTGTAGAACAAGCTTATACCTGGCATGTCACATTTAGCTGGCTTGGCTGATCTGAAGACAAAGACCCCATGAACGTACCCTGAATGCAAAGGCTGCATTTGAGAACAGAGGCAGCTGCATCTCCTTCCCCTCTGCTCTCACCAGCCAGTCGCCATCTGCATGTCTTTAAACCTTGGGTTTGTTAGGTGTTGCACTGTCCTGCCCCTTACTCTTCTTAGCCCCGAGAGCAAAGAGAAATTAATTATAAATAAAGATAAATAAATACACTGAAATCACCAGGCTTTTCTTTATTAAAACAGGCCAAGAAACATTCTGAATATAAACTACTATATTATACCCCAACGTACTCACAGAGGCTAAAGAATTAGAATTCATTATTTTAGCCCAGTTGTTTTGTTTAAATGATTAGTAATTGCGCAACGTAATTTTTTCATAAAGAAAAAAAAAAAGCAACAACAAACCCAAACCATAACAAAACAAAAAGAAAGATCTGTTTTAACAAATTTGGGATCTGTTAAACTACCTTTTACATATGAATTCATGTGAATTTTACTGCTGTTTTTTCCCAACTTATTAAAGGGCTGTACTTTACAAATAGACTATAGAATGGATTTATTATTTACAGTCCTAGTCCTAGCCTTCATATCTACTTAATATGTGTGAAGTGTTTAGTTTTCCAATGTAGTCCAGCTGCATCACTGGAATCAAACTTGTAATTGCCTCTTTGGGATTTAAAACCATTATAGTTGTGCTTTTATGTTCTCTTTTGTTTTGCCTGAATCACTTTTTCAGGTCTATGAAGTACAGCTGGCACAATAAAAGTTTGATCAATGCATAACCAATGCAGTGTATATTTCTTCCAGATATATAAAATCCAGGTGAAAAATGTCAATCTATGAAAATTATCTTTGTCAGCTACTTATTCTTGGAATTTAAATTGGTTTCAGTCTTGAGGTATATGGTTTGGCCTGGGGTTTTCCAGTCTGGGGTTTTCAACAGTTTCTTATAAAGTGTACATTTGACATATTAAAATGAATGATTGCCTGTTGTAAAGTTTCAATTACCAGGGCAGATTTTTTTCTCATACTGTGATACTTGAATGAAATTATCCTAGTACCACAAGAGTTAGCACTGGAAAAAGCCTACACAAGCAGCCTTTATTTCCTTACCAATTTAGGATCCCCTCATGCATCATTGACATTGATGTTATTGAGTCATCCACTCAAATCATTTAAGCCTCAAAGTCATGCTTTGGGTATATGGAAAATCACCAAATCCCTGACAAGAAAATCAAAAACTAAACCATTCAGTCTGGGCAACATGAAACTGGTCTTCACATTCTGGAGTATATTACCCTGCTAGACAATTAATTCTCATCCCCCCACACTGATTTAGTGTCCTTCACCTAAAGTCTGACTCTTCTGGAATTGCTGGTAGGGCAAAGTGTTCTTCAGTATAAACCAGGAATTCAAACCCTGACCTTCAGAACACATTTATTACGCTATACGCTTTTAAAGTCAAATGTAAAATAAAGTAGAAACCAGGTAAAATTTCAGTAGATACCTTTTTGATGGTAGGTTTTCTACATAACAGTGTATAAAAACATGGTAGGTACATTAACATAAAACTCCAGAGCCAGCTTAAAGGTGGTGTTGCCAGAGCTCATGGTTTTGTCAAGTTTCACAATATTTGATGTTTGTCTCTCAAAGCTCAGTTTCAGGATTTAAATGATTAAATTAGACTCAGCAACAAGACCATAAATAAAATGGACTAGATTTGTAAATAAATTCTAAGCAAACTTCTTAGTAAGAATGTTGGTAGCAACTTAGACCCCAGAATCCTCTGTTCTATTCATGTCATATGTAGTAAGTAAAATAGCCCTTTATGATCCCAGAACAAGATTGACTTTGTCATCAGGCACAATCAGGCATGTAAGTTGTCCATAAAGCCTCATGCAGCCACACTAACGTATTATGGAATGAACCCAATTTATAAAGGTGTCACAGACTAAGCAGTGAGCAAAGTGTGGTCTTCCTACACTGTAGGTCTGGTCCAACTGCGTGGGCAAGAGAGGTGCTTCTTGGAGTTGTGCATAAAGACAAAGTCTCTAGTAGTTACGAGAAGGCTTTCCCAGACACCCATCAGATAGGTATTATAACATGTCTATAGGAACAGCTGCTTCTACAGCAGACTTGACTAGCCTGATTACAGTGGAGACTCTCATATCATCCAGAGTGAGAGTGATTTTTTAGACAATCTTCAAATTTATTCTTCCTGTCTAAATAAAACTAATTATGAGATTTATGTTTCTGGAGCTTATATTCATATTTATAAATTCAAGGCTTATATTCCGTGAATGTGTTGAAATAAATAGCTAATATCCATAGGAATGCCAAGCCTTCTTTGCTATAACTTTTTGCCATAGAATGAAGATACATTGCATATACAAACATAGTCATATAAATTTCACTAGAATAATTTTGTAGTTCTCTTGTATCCTGTCATCAGAAATGGGTGTAGCAAGAACATACTCACAAGTGCAATATGTCCCATCTATTTTCTAGAGCAAAAAATATGCACAAGGAATCATGATCATCATTCAAGGGAAGAAGTCACTTACTAAAGCTACTAAACCTTCTTAAACAGACCTGGTTCAAGAAGAGGTTTTCTACACCCTCCCCAGAACTTCCTATTCCCACTACTTCCCTCTCAAAGATTACAGCCTCTCTGTTGGGACAATGATTATGTGTTTATATTCGAGACCGCTTTTTTTTTTTTCTTCCCAATTTCCTTTTACAAAACAAGATTATTTCATACAAATGAAAAAAAAGGTATTGAAGAACTGGCTTCAGCAAAGAACTGGAGCTAAGATAGGAAGGAAATTTCCTGAAATGATTTTGCAAACAATTATTTTATAAAGTAGCATTTGAAACTAAATTATTCAAGGATTGCAGGTTCAGTGACCAGCTATGTGGGCTTCTCCCACCCTCAGACCTCCTATCACCATCACGTCCTACTATGGGAGGTAGAGAATCTAATGTCATTGACACTCTGACTTATATCTCCCTCCTTATAAAAATACCTTTATCCCATCTAGCTATAGCTCTTGCTATTATACCTCCTTATAAAAATACCTTTATCCCATCTATAATAGCTCTTGCTATTATACCAAGACTTGATCTGTCAAATTTTAGGTCAAATCAAGCTTTTGCAAAGCAGTTCCCTATTTTTGACTGTAGCGATTAGGATGTGAATAGCCAACATCAGGACTGCGGGCAGAACTGCTGCTGTAATTTGGATGGTGTGAGGTGTCTCTGAAGGTTCGTGCATCCTTCTAACAAAATGTTCAGGTACGGTAGCTGCACTACATTGCAAGTTGTGCTATTTTCAAGTAATTTTTTTTTTCTTTCACAGCACAATACTTGCTAACTGTGAATATTTGCAGCCACTACAGGGGTACACATAGGAGGCAGAATAACAGAAGATTTGTCAATTTATTTTACCAGTGGGATATAATGTTTCCTCAGCACCTCTCTTCTTCTCTCCTAGAAGAAAGATGCATGAGGACATCTTTTTGCACAAAGACTGCACATCTTTCAAACTCTTACTTTCTGTCATAATTGAAATTAGATATTTGCATAAAGGCTCAAGGCATCATTTGCAACACTGCACTCTCCAGAACTGTTGCTTTTGACTGTCATGGGAAAGATCAGAGTAGCAGGCTTTGGAGACTGAAAGTCGAATGCTCAGCCATCAAAAACTCTGTAGGGAGACTCGTGTTCACTATATCTTCCCATCTAAACCACCAAAAGGTTTCCCCACCCACAGTCATCATCAAAACGGAGAAGACACTTCAACCTCCACTTTCATTGTGATCTAAACATCTGTAATGAAGCAACCACAAAAGAAGATCTTTAAAGACAGTGTTAGCCATAATTATCTCGTTGCTTGGCCAGATTTTCAAGTAACTAGGAATTCAGCTCCCACAAGATGCCAAACCACCACCAGATGGTTCTCTGAAACCCCTTTTGCCAAGCTCACAGTACAATCTGGATGAAATACAAACCTTGTGTTAGAAAGTCTCTTTGTGACAGTATCAGTACTTCTGGACCCCTCAAACTTTTTATCCCCTGCACATGCCACCCATCCATGGGAGATGCATCTCTGGTAGATGTGTTAAGACATGCTGGAGCTACCCAGAAAGAAAGTGTACATTCAGCCTGCACTGCTTCAAAGGACACCCCTGCCGCCCTATTTTGCCATGGACTCTCCTGCCCATAGAGACTCCACATAGAGCATCTCATTGGCAGATGAGGGATCAGGAGGGAAACCGCAAGGCTAAACTGCATATGCATGAGAACAAGCACTAATTATGAAAGAACGAGAGGCAGAAGTTTGTTGTGTAAGATCTGCCCCAAATGCATGAGTCTTTTCTACTCATGCTCTTCTCAGCAAGCCTGTCTTTACATCCAGATGCCTTCCTTCTCTCGTGAACCACAGCAGTGTTTGGTGCTGTGGTTGAAAGGAAATTTCTTGGGGTTTCCCCTTCGCTGGAAGTCCCCTGGTTAAGGCTGCTGTTGCTGGGGAACTCTGTGCAGCTTTTCCTCTGGTTGAGGGCTGAACCCCATAGTCTTAATCTTTAATTAACTTTCCTTTGACCCCTCTGCAAGGCTTGCCACTGGAAGGGTTTTCCCCCGGGGATGCAGAAGGCACCTGCTTGTGTAAGTAAGACATTTTGATGAATCTTTTTAGAAGTGTGCAGGCCAGGCGAGCTGCCAGGACCTGCAGAACACTCTGTCTCAGCTTCACAAGAACAGGGTTTTCTGCAGAATACTCTGGAGTGGCCACCAGTTAAGGTCATTTCAGCTTTGTCTCACTGACATTGCGTGTGTTCAGGCCATTCCCAGCCATGAAGATTTTACACAAGACAGAAGAAAACAAGAAGGGCTGATTTAATAAGTCTTTTCACAAGCAGTTGCCTTGTTCTTCAACCCAGCTAGGCACCCACATGCAAGGACACTGTCTTTCTGTTAAAGGGACATCAGCTATCTCACCCTACATAGACATGACGTATTTCCCATCAAGAAGTCAAGGAATTTTGGTGAAACTGTTACTTCAAGACAATTTGAGCTGGAAACTCCTCCAGTGCCTGGAGCAAATCTTACTTTCTGAATGCAGAGTCATGTAAGAAGAGTTATCACTACACCTTACATGAGGCAGCTTCCTACAGAAGCCACAGACCCACCGCAGAGTTGAACACACCAGGTCTTTTCATGGTCATCAATGGCAAACAAGCACTGTCAAAGAAAGGCATAGCCCAGGGCCCTACCACGAGCGCTTGGGTCTGCCCTCTAAGTGTCTCTCTCTTTGTTGACCATACCTTGGAAGATGAGGCTCTAGCTTGGCAGCTACAGAAAGCTGAGTGGCTGAAAACACACCGGTAATGTCATCAACTGCTCATGAAAGCAGCAGTTATAGCTGTGGTCTCCCTTTCCTCCCCTGGCTGGGCTTCTGTGATTGCTGCTAGTGATCTCACTCACAGTTTCTGCACTGCAGCCTGAGTTTGCATTATCAGCAGTTGCACTAATATTAGCAATTCTCTGGACCCTGGGGCTTCACTTCAGTAAATACTTTTTCTAACTGTTTTGCATTTCACCTGGGTGACTACCACATCAGCCAAATACTCTCCAATAGGGCTTTCCTCTGTTAGAAAGGAGATTTTCTTCCACCTTAAGGTCTTCAGTCATAGGAAGATTTCCTTCTCCTTCCTCCCTCCAAGAAGTTGTATTAATTTGCTTAGCTTTCCAATGCTGATCCATGAAACAGGAAACACCTTCATAGCTGGAATCGGGGGAAAACCTTTTCAGGTGTGTTGAAGTTGCTCAGCTGTCTGAGGAAACGGTCTGGCTCCTCTTCAGTCACCCGGGGTAGCCCCTGGGACAGTGTGGCAAGCAAACCATTCATTGTTTGCACATCAGACACCCACCCTCTGAAATCTTCAAGACTTTCCAGGCAAAATTTCTTCTCTGCTTTCTGGGATTACTCTTGGTAATGCAGTATCTATCAGCATTTCTTCTCTTGAAGTGCACTCAAAAAATTCTGTCTTCACTCACCGGCAGATAATTTTTCCTCCGTGTCAGGGGAGAACAGCTGCTGCCTCACTCTTTAAGGTCCAACATGTGTGCTCGAAGGTTCCATGCAGCAACAGCCCTGCCACGTGGAGCAAGCCCAGTACCTTGCGCGTTAGCTGTCAGTTCACAAATGTTGAACTAGGAGGATGTGTCTCCAAACTGTATTTGGGATAGAGGTATAATGAAGGTGTCTGCTGGGTATATTTTTGGGGGCTCCAGCCACAGCTTCTTTGGACTCAACTTGCTACACTTTCTACACTTTCTGGAGTTTGCTGCATTTTTTCTCAAAATCAAAGGGAACTTAATCTTGTGCAGATCCTCTTGATGTGATCTGTTCTTTCAAGACTGATTACATGCCACTTTCTGTTTCTTTCCTGGTAAGTGCTGCTGCAGTACCCAGGGCTGTTCCCTTGACTCTTCCTCCGCTTTTGCAACATGCTGACAGAACTGCAGTCAAGAAAAATCAAAAGAACATTTCTTCTGGGTTTGAAATATACTTTCAAGGAATACCTTCACAGATCAAAAGTGCTACAATGAAGTCTTGGCCATGCAGATGCTCAAGGTTTGGCAGGAAGGTCCTCTAGGAGCCTATGATCCGTTTCTGTGGTAGCAGCACAGCTATGTATGTGCTGATTAAGCTCTCTGTACCCAGGGACAACAACAGTAATCCTATTTTTCCATCCAAACATTAATTTGCTGTGTTGACATCTGGGTTCTCAATCCTTTACCGTGAAGCTTCTTGCACTGATGCTGTTCCAACTACTGCTTGTTAAGCACTTTCTTGTGATGGGACTTCCCTTGTTTTCATAAAGTGCTTTGTGGCAACAAGTGTCCTTCATGTTCCAGATCGCTGCTCCATCTGGCTGTTATGGAGGCCCTGTGACTCCTGCTGACCTTGGTATTAATCGGTGAGTAGTTACCCAACACATGGCTTCCAGCTTCTTAGAGGAGGTTGGTTTATGGTATTCACTTCACTGATGGATGGTGCCTGAAGTCCTTCATTCGCTATGCAGTGATTTACATTCTGCTGTCATTCAGGTTTAGTTTATGCTTCCTGATTTTGGGCTGTGTGGTGTTATTCCCTCTTGTCTTAGTTGCATACCTCTCCGTCGTCATGTCACCTCCCGTCAATCTTCATGCTTTGTGCACCCTTTTCCCAGGAAATCTCTTGTGCTGATAACAGGCCAGCAGGTGTTTCCTACCAAATACCGTGGCTGCTTTTCTCATCTTCCAGTCCCACCAGCCTCACTGAGGACGAACAGGTTATATTCAGAATATGCTGCAGAGTCCCAAAAAATAACCGGGACTCTGCTTATAGCCTCCCTGAAGTATTGAGTTTCTTCTTTTGCAGTGATCAGTACATATCCAGAATGTTATTTTCTTCCTCATTGTTCCCATTTTAGAGGTTTAGCTACTTTAAATCTACTACTTTCTTGTGTCAGACACTGCAGTTCCTTTACCTCTTTGTACCTCCCTTGTTGAAGTGGTTGCTGAAATACCTGAGCTGTTGGTACCAGGACCCTGGGAGGTGACTTATTTTTGCAGTTTCCAGGATAAAGTCCATGTTTGCCAAAAAAAAAAAATTCTTAGCTCTTAGAAAAATCCCATTTTACTTGCCTCTGCTATAAAATGGGTTGCACAGATATCAAGTTCTTTTATCAAGTAAAACCATTTTCTATCTCGGGACTGATTTGCCAGTGTGTCAACCATGGATGTAGATAGAGACATTCTGACCTTTCCCTTTGCATGTACATTCCATCTGTATCTCTCCAACACTTGGGGTGGAAGACCTCCATGTTTCATGGCTGCAATGTTAGAGTCCATCTGCAAGCTGTCTTTTGCACATCTTCCATCTCATGAATAGAGATTACTTTTTCTCCAGTTATCAGTTTTGAATGTCACAGGTTTTCCTTTGGCCCTATGCAGCTAATTAGACCTAGGAAGCGAGATGTGTGGTCTGTCTCTTTGTACTGCTCTGTAGCCAAGAAGAGTGCTGTGTCACTGCTGCTGCTCAAGTCTCTTTGGGGTGCTCTCCAACTGCAGGCACCATACGCCCTGTGCTTTTCTGTTTGCTTATGTGTCATGCTTCTGCAAAATGGTTTACTTTGTGGTTGGAATCAAATGGCCTTATCAAAATGCAACTCTTCAATAAAGCTGAAATGAAACATTTGGAACTCATGAAAACAGAATGTTTTGCTATTTTGCTCGGAGGAGTTTAGGAAGGAGGTGAACAGCTTTTTGGTTGTTGAGTCAGCATTTGTGGGGAGTGAGGGGGGAAATGATCTTCCTAAATGGCCAGAACCTTATTTTCTTTGAGCAGTGTTTTGATGGTCAGAATTGGAGACAGTGTCAGAACACAGAGCTGCAAATATGGGAAGATGATATTTCAATCTATATCCAAAAGGAAACCCACAGCTGTCTGTAAATTAAAACAAAGAGCAGCCCAGTGATTTGGGAGCTTGCAGCCACGGAGAGCGATGCATCTGCCTGCTCTTCAGGCTGACGGGGTCCCAAACCATCCTGACCCACCAGCAGGATAGCTGTGTGCATTGCGGTGCTGAGCCCCAGTAATAGTCCTTGTTAGCAGCAGTGTGTCCCACACTGGGGAGAACACCCACGTAACGTGGTGCCGTGGCCAGGGCTGCCACACATCCATCTGAGCATCTGTGTCCAAAATGACTCTCACCTGCACACGGGGCTAGGTTTTAGAGAGTGCTGAAGGATGCAGATAGACAACTCAATGGGAGTGGGGCACTGAACACAGCAGTGGGAACCAGTTTGCCTCTGTAGGTCCTGAATGTGTCTGGAGACATGGTTACGTTTCAAGCATAATAATGACTTTGGTCAAAAGTAATCTTGGTCATTTGGTCCTATAAAATACCGGAGATGACATTCATGAATGACAAATTTCATTTTCGCTCATATTTTCTCCAAATTTTTTGTAAAGCAATTGAGTATAAAAGAATTTTTGAAAAATATTAAAAGAATGACTGTAGAAACTATAACTTCACACGTAGTGGTTAAAAGAGTCTTTTAGATAACATTCTTTACCTATATTAGCTCTTTCTCAGCAAATGTCTATTCACACATTCTTTCTTACTAGTACTGGATTTCATAATTAAACAAACACTGTTTCAGAAATAATATTAACCGAAAACAATATTTACTCCTCTTGTAATTATTTTAAAATGCTGATGGAATGTATTCATTTTTTACGGTAAATGTAGAATTAAAATTTACTGATTGGAAGGGGAAAAAACGTAATTTTACTAGTAATCCCCACACAGACTTTATAATAACAAATTAGTGTACCTTGATGCAGGGATGTAAAGGAAAACCAAGGTTGTCTTGGTTCATAGGGATGATTACATTTTGAATTATCTTGCACATATCTAATATGCCAGGGGCATCTTGGGAACTAATCAACACCCTCAAATCTTACAAAAATTAATGGATTCAAGTTTATAAAATATTAATGTTGACTTTGGATAAATTTTCACTTAGATTTTACAAACTAATGAAGGGACACCAGACACCAGAGGGGACAAAGTTTATACCTACAAAGTGTACATTAGCTTAAACTCATTCCTTCACCAGAGTAGAAATACACTTTATTGAAAGTATAACTGCATCTATACTACACCTCTAACTGTTGTAGCTAAATTTTTAAGCTCACTAGCAAAAAAACCCAAAACAAACCAAAGCAAAAAAGGAGCAAAGTGACTTGGTGTGATACAGCAGAGGATCTAGAGGAAGCTGCTACAGCTCTTCAGTTCCACTGTTCTGTAAATGCATGGTGATGCAAGTGATGAGCAATACCCGTTTGAACCTCCCACAACACCTGCAGAAGTGTCAGAGAGGCACCAATGGCTAAAATCTGATCAAAGCTTTTGGACAAGGACTTTGTGAGCTTTCAGAGGACTGTTGTGAGACCAGCCCCTGCTCATCCTCCATTCCCAACCACAGTAATCTTGAAGTGGAGACAACCAGTCTTACTGGGGAAGGACTGGAGACTTCATCTAACTGTAGTGGAGAGAGCAATGTAAAGTTCCCCAAAGAGGTATCAAGACTGACCCCCATGAAAAGCAGCTCTACTCTGGCAATCCAAGAGGATCATTTGGAGTCAGCCTACAGATACTATGGCACCTGGGTGTATTATCCAACAGACACATATTTCTCTTCAATGTTCCCTCAAACCTCACTAAAACCTTACTAAAACTTGGGACAATGGCTGTTCAGGCATACCGAGTTCAGGTACACAGAGCAGATGTGTACAAAGAGGCACACCCACAAGGGTGTCCAAGGAGGAAAAGACAACAGCAAAGCAACCTGGAAAGCTAATCACTCATCCTGGGCTTTTATGGGCCCTGCTGAATTTGACCTCTCAGCATTAGAAATTCCATAGACGATGTAACAAGGAAGAGGGGAAATATTCCTGTCCCATCTATCACATGGCAAGGAGGCTCCTTACAGCTCCCTTTTGGCACCTAAATCAGGAGATCTGCAGCAGCTACACTCCCTTAAAGACGTGACTGTTCAGAAGCATCGACTAGTTTCATGGCTGCAGTGGCTCACTGCAGGAAGTAAATTAGTGGGGAAAACAGCTGAAAAGGTGATTAAAAAGAAAAAAACAGTCTTAGTATCTTAGACCACATATTTGCCCTCCGTTCTTCTAACAAAGACATGATGAGCTTGCGCGCGCACACACTCGGGCTTATTCTATGCTTTTTCGCCTCATCTGGCAGCCTCTTTCCGGTCCAGCAGACACTAACATCTAATGAGTCAAACTTCCCATTTTCAGACTAATCAGTCGGCTGCACTAATTGCAAATGCAAATATGCAAATTTATATTAATTAATTACTCTGCTAATTAGTTCTGCAGTCTTTTTGTGGTAATAAATCATTGTGCAGTGGAAGGGAAACACGTCCTGTCCCATTTCACTCCACATAAAAATTTAATGTACTCATTGAAGAAAATATACAAAACTACCCCCGTTTCTGATAGCTCTGCTTCTACTGATGAGTCCCCTACAGAAAGGTATGATTGTAAGAAAGCTTTCACATCTCCAGCAAATGCCATCACTAAGGTGCCTGTTAGCAATTTAATTATCACATTATGAGCTCCTGGAAAAGCCAGTTTGCTGTGCTGCAGGCTGTGACTCCGAGCTCTGTAGTTCACACATTTTGCAGCAAATGCTGTTTATACATACATGAAAGATAATCTGGAGGAAAGCATTTGGTCTGCTCTACCTGAATGGACCGCTAAAGCTTGCGCTCAAATCCCAGGAAGCTGGAGCTGCTAAAACCGTCATGACTTCAGTCCAGTAGTCTCACTAGAACACGTTTGAATGGGTTGTCCAGAGAAACAAAGAGTAGCCGAAGAAGAAACTGATTGCAGAGCCCTCCCCTGGCCTTGAATTTTACTTTGGCTCTGATCCATTTCATTGGGGAACTTTCAGCTCCCCACCTGGCACCACCTCTCCCTTGCACCCCTTCCCTCTCCAGCACATCCCAGGAATAGGGAGGGTCATTCCACCACCACCCTGCTGGTGGTCTGTTCATCCTCAGGGGATCTGTGGTCTTCCTTCCCCACATCCATATTTGGAAGATGCAGGGAGTTCCCCACCTTGACTTTTGACACTGACTATTGCCCCAGCAACAGCACTTGGGGCTGTCCCCTGGTGGAGGCTCAGATACTAAAGCCCATCAGGGTGTGAAGGTCCATGTGTCATGGTGGTAGGCTTATTCTATGCTTTCCTCGTTCTAGGACAGGAGAAAAATATCCCCATAGCATAACAAACCAAACAGCACCTGGTTGTGAAAAGAGAGCCACTGAGTCCCCTCATCCTATGGAGCTATACCAACCCACAGCACTCACAACTGTGGTGCACACAGGCATCCTCGCAGCCAAAGGCTTTCCCAAGAGGTTTAGAAAGGCTTTAAACAAGTTACAATCTCTTATCTCACACAAGTTAAGGCTAACTAGAAATGCAGCATCTCCCACAACTCTCAGAGAGTTTCTTCATCCTCCACTTGCTTCCTTGTCACTGCAATCTACCATCACTCCAATAAATGTGAAACATTCAGAGAGCATTTGAGAGTTTGAATGTGATCAAGTGGGTTAATCTATCTCATAGAGATAGGCTGAAAACCAGATTAAAATGCTATGAAAGTCAACAGAGCTCTTCTCTGACATTCAGGCATCTCACATGTAAAAAGTCTTCTGATATTAAAAAATAAAAAAAGAAGAAAAGAAAATGCATTAGCAAATATATTGCTTTATGCTTTAAATTATTGGGTTTAAATTGAAACAATAAATTAAGTTTACAGGTAATTAAATTCCAAGAGCCTTTCTCATGCTAGGTTTAACCAGAACTTGAGCTGTATGTTTTTCTCATAGTTTAGAACCTTAGAATAGCTTCTTTCTTATATATTTATCATTCCTATCCAAACGCTGGAATAAAGTACTGTTGAACTGATCGTCTGAAGACCCGTGACTTAGGTTCTGGGAAACAGAGGAAACTAAAAAGATTGACTGAGTAGCTTACAGAACAGTGAAAGACAAAACTTATTTTTCAAAAGTTGCCAGCTTTGCTTGAAATACAAATATGCACTAATGGCTATGCCATTTAACATCACGCAAATTATTTATTTTAAAAGCAAACCACCTTGGTAACCTTTCTCAGTTTACAGGACCCTGCAAACCATATGGGATCCAAATTGTTTGTTACAGAGTATAGTCCTCCCTGCCTGCTGCGACTTTTGCCTGGTATTTAAAAAACAGATTTTTTTTTTTTTTTAACTGTGGAAGTTTTCAGAGATTAATATGCAAAGATTCTAACAAATCTCCACAGGTAACTCTTTAATAATGAATAGGTACAAGAAAGTAATAAGACTTTGTTCTGGTTGTCTGTAGTGTTCTTTAAAGAGTTACGTTTAAATCATAATTGCACTGGGACAAAGATATAACTTAAGATATTTGACAAAGCCTCTAGACCCTTTGATGGGTTACTTTCAATTATAAAGTTTCAATAGCACATGCATCTTTTGCAAATTGCAGGAGGCTTCCTCATGGCAGGCACTGTGGACAACATTTCCTTTTCTTTTTTCTTTTTCTTTTGATTGTGTTCATAAAATTGCTAAGGAATTTTTGTTGATACTTATTTCAAAAGAATATTGTCTTGATTCAGAATACTTATATATAGTTGGAAAAAAGAGATGCTAATAAAAATTCCATCATGAGAGTCTATGCTTATCCCCTTTCAGTTACTTCAGGCTGGTATTTATTCTCCTGTCAGGGCTGTGAAATTCAGACTTTTCTTAACATATAGGACAGCAAGACCCATTTGGCATCCAAGATGAAACCCAGATGAGTGTTAAGATTGACAGTGTTTTCACCCTTATAATTAGCTATTCACACAAATGGGGTTTTAGTTTGCACTTTACGCTCGGAACATGGCACTTCTTCATACAGAGAGCAGCATTCACATGTTAACATTTTCACTTTTGTTTTTTGTTGGCAATTAAACCAGCGTACTCGCTATTGACTTCTGTTAGCATTCTGCTATATATTACTCACTATCTATTTGTGCCCTCTTTAAAAAGGCTTTAATGCAAGCAAAGCACAAGCAAGAACTACAGCGATGCCCCTTTTCTTTGTCTGGCTCTGGAGGAGGACACCTGCCTAGAGTCGCTCTGCTGCCTCCAGGTGAATGCTTACCACATGCACGAGTGCTGGAGCATCGCTTCCCAGCATCTTTTCCTTTTTTTTAAGGGTTAAAGACCCCCCTCCCTTGCTGAGGGAAGGGTGGGTGGCAGCAGAACGCGTACCACACCGAGCTAATTTGCAGCCTTGTCCTCAGTCGCACACTGACTCAGTGATGCCTGGAAGAAGGGCGCAGAAGTAGGAAACCTTATGGCAGTACAGCAACCGTTGCCAGACATTCACCAAGGACTGTGATGGGCTCTGAACAAAGTCCTGTTCATTCTAAATTGAGCAAGAAGAGTCTCAGTGATAGAAAAGAAGGGAAAAAGAAGGCTGAGACGTTGCTGTTTTGCTACATCTGAGGCGCGACTGATTTGTTCATACACATTAAGAGCTCTAAACAAAAAAAAAAACCAAAAAAAAGCATCCTAAATGGACTGCAGTCAATATGTATCGAGGCTAGAGAGCTCACTGCTATAAGAAGTGGATTACAGGAATGTATGTTTGCAAAAAGAAATTGATATGCATATCAGAGTTACCATAATTAATTACAATAACGTTTTTGGGTCATGCTTCAGGGCTCACAGAATTCAGCAATTGTTAGAGAATGGGCTGAGACTTAAGAAGGGTAATCTCTTTTTAACCTTTGTGTATGCACTTTAGGAGTCTCTCTTCAGCAATGGCTATTGCCAGAAAATAAATAAGAGATGAGACTGATCTTAGGTCTAAACAAACAGGAAAATTTCCAGGATTCTTATTTGTGGACTAAGTCCCTACCTGGTCCTTCTTCTTACGGGACTGCATGGCTTTTGGCAGTAGATTTAGTCTCTTTCCTAATTATTTATAAGGCTAGAATAAAAAGGGGATGAAAAAAAGATAAGGAAAACTTGATCATTTGAGTAGAAGTGGTGGCATAATACACAAGGTCTTCTGCACCAAACGAATTAATTAATATTGTTCATCCCTTTAGAAACAATTGCATCTACAATGGACAAAAGGACAACTATCAGGCTCCATTAAAATGAAGATTACATATAAAATCACTGGGGGAAAAAAAAAAAGAGAACAGACTAATGGTGGAGAAAAGGCACAGAGAAGCCCTAAAGGGAAACAATAGAATGAATAAGTATGGTAACTGCAAACCACCTAAGCAAAAAATAAAAGTAACAATTGCAGAAATAGTAGTAAAAGGGGAAAATCGTTTGCCTAAGATGACAGGAACCTCTTTTCATTCCCTAATCAGAAAAAGTCCCACTGAAAATAGGACTGATGTATTTGGAGTAAACTTTTGATGGGATTTCAAATGTCCTGACATTTCAATCCCATCGATGGGATTTCAAATGACAGTGGTCTCACCTGTGGCTCAGGTGTGGCTTCACCACAATCCCCACAGTGTTTAGGCAGCTCAAATCCAAAGCCTTGAAACGAATGTGCTAGTACTAATAAAGAAAAAAAAAGACTCATGGTCAATAAAAATCCCTTAAAAACATAAATCAGCTAGGGGGAATGGGAGAATTCTTACATGTTTAAAAAGGTTTGCTTTGGGAGAAAAGTTTTTGTTGTTTTTAGTTCCTCTGATTTTTAGTTCCTCTTTTAATTTCTCATTTGAATTACCCTCCAACGTAAAAAGCAGAGAGCAAAATAAGCTTTGTGTAGTTCTTCAACACTCACTACCTAGCTTACTTAGTGAAAAACTAAAATGCTGGCTTTCAGTTAAAAAAAATTTTAATCAGTTTATTTCTTTTACTGTGTCTTAATTATTTTTCTTTTTCAGCATTTTACTTATCCAGCATCAAATCTTTGAGCAATAACGTGATAGGACCTGTGAAACTTAAGTTTGTGGGTGATTCTTCTTACCCTCTTCTAGCTCACACCACTATTGCCTCAGATAAATAATAACCAGTACTATAATAGCTCTTGCCTCAGTCTATCACCAGTAAGATATTTCAGAAGGCAATCAGCCCAGCTGGAGAAAACATCAAAGAGGAAAATATATTTGTACCTGGGAACTGCTATGTTTGTACTTGGGACTTGGACACTTCAGGCTCTCGCCTGCTTCTCTGGCTGCCTGAGCACCCTTTTTTCCTAATCACTTACAGATATAAATTGGGCTCTCTGTGCATTGTAGTGGTGTACGTGGAATTCACAGCAGTGTTCACAGCATCCACCTCTGGGAACTCATCCCTCATGCTTTCAGCCCGGAGCAGATGTTTTAAATACGTAGTTTAAATCGAAGTTTCTTTATTTTCCTTTGAGGTTGAAAAATAAAACTGTTTCACTCCACTATCTTCTCACCACTTAGCAGTTAGAATTAGGCGAATGAGAAGGGCACATGTGCACGTGGGTTAGACCCAGAGAATGAAAGTTGCTGTGGTCTCAGTGTATTTCCCACTGTACATCTGATTCACCATGGGAATTCGAGCAGTAGCTCCTCTGTCTATGAAACACTGATACGAACTCACTGAACCAGCAAGAGCTGAAGCCTAATTTCAGGATGTGCAGTGCTGTGAGATCTGTATTGGACATGTGCTGGAAGAAGTGCACAATAACTTTCACTGTACCAAAGGTAAAAGCAAGGGAAGTGGATTTCTCTTGCACATTTTCAATAAGCCTTTGGTGCTTTGAGTATGTTTTCCAGCCACTGATAGGATTTCACCATTTTAACAGTAGCACACCAAAAAAAAAAAAGTTCCAAGTTTTTATTCTGCAGTGCTACTTTTGTGCATAAACAGTTATTAACCTTGCATCAATGTCTCCATGGATTAAACAGTCCCTAAGTACACATTGACAGCACGGATCATTATGGTTATGGACCCTTAGCATTTAAAATGGGAGAGGAGGGAGGTTGCATGCGTGTGTATTCATCTCCTTGCTCCCTCTCTTTCACAAGCTGTAAGGTTTAATAGCGATTAACACTAGACCGCAGCACTTCTAAATTAACGATAGCCCTGCCAATTCTAATTGGTATTCTAATTAATCTGACAATTCTACTAATTAAGAACATTAAACTTTTTAACAAAGGCTATCTTTTTTGTGTTGTGTTTGGCAAAATGGAATCGAGGGTATAGGGGAGCCTGAACTGCTACTTCATAGAATTACTAATGATTAAAGGGAAAGAAAAAAAAAAGAAGATAGAGTTATGGAGCACATAGAAACATTTATATATGGTAGTTAAATAACAGGAAGAGACTGTCTGAATTTTAGGATATAGTAAATGATAGAGAAATGGATTAATTAAGTGAAAACTGCAAATCCAGAATACATGGCTGAAAGAGGTTTGCCTTTTGGAAACACTGATTTAGCTCAGGTACTGGAGGGATTTCAGTACAACAGTCAAACTCAGACATTCCTTTGTTTGGAGAACACTCACTTCCTAGATTTGCTTTCCTTCAGATATGAAAAAAAAGCGTTCCACAATGCAAAATTTTCCGTAAATATTTGTTTCACACCAATTGAAATGTCTCATTGAAAAACATAATTGTTCTGGCTTTCATTTTATGCGTTCTATGTGATTTTGAAAAGAAATATCCTTTTGAATCTCTTTGAAATGCATTAAACCCCTTACTTTTCCTAAATGTCTTACTCTCAGAATGAAATTACATTATAATGCGCTTAATATACAAAGTTTTATGCTGAAAAGTATACTCAATCTTGTGAAAGAAAAAGTGTTCCATTTTCTGCCACTTTATATTACAAACTGCAAATATCTTGTTCGTGACTGAGATTTCTGTTTCCACTCTTTTGCACAGTCATTAAAAAAAAAACCCAAAAACAAAAAACCAAAAAACCAAAACACCAGAATAATGAAAATGAATAACAGGCTGAAGGGAAAGCAATGTTCACTCCAAATCCCACCAAACCAAACCTCATGGGTTTTACTCTTCCAACAGCCAGCCTCCGAGGCATAGTGCAGGAGCTCTGAACGTGGCAGGATTTGGCCCCGTGCTGGAACACCGAGTGTCTCCTGCCTCACTCCACCAAAGTGCTACGGCTCTGGCTGTGTTCACCCTGTGTGAGGGCTGAGAGGTACGTACGGGGAGAGACACGGGCTATTCCAGACACCGTCTGCTGGTGACAGCGAGTGTCCTCCGTGCGGCTGACTTAAAAATTCATAGCAAAGTAGCCTTCTGAGATAAATTTTACCTAAATGGCTCGACATAGCAAGATGCCTTACAGGTTCAAATTCAGAACACAGAAGCCAGCACACCTCTCCAGGCAGAAAGTGCACTTCGAATTTCAGCCCAAGCCAGGCATAAAAGTCCTGAACACAAGCAGGTGGCCTGAGCGTGTTATAGTACACTCTTCGGAATGCATATCTTTGCATACTTTGGTAAAGGGCATATTTTTTCCTCTCCTGGTCACACAGCAGTAATAACAAATTGAACTACAATAAGTATTTCTCAAAAAATAGCAATTGAATTAAAGATGATCACAAAGAAATCAAAATAAGGGCATACTGGCTGACTCTATGAACAATACCATGGAATAAAAAAAAAAAAAAAAGAAGCTCGACACTTAATGGTATTTCATAAAATAAAGCACTTCAGCTGATCTCTGCTTTAAGAAACTTCCTGTATATTTGTACATAAGAGAGAGAATTGAGATTTCATAGGCAACTGGCATTTAGTACTGTCAGCTACTCAACTTCTCAACTTTAATAATGTGCTTTCAAAATAGGCCTTTCTTTTTCCCTAAGATGTTCAGATATTATTTCAGCATGCTGCCAAAATTTGCCTGAGGAGTGCACACAAGAGAAAGGAAATGATGATTCTTAGGAGCCTACAGCTCACCTGAACCTGGATAAAATTTCATGGGGATAAAGAAAAGTCATTTCTCTAGCCTGAGGGCTTTGTCCCTGCTGAGTTTCAAAGGTCTACTGCAAAAAATGGAAATGTCAGAGTTTCTCATAAACGTTGCAAGGATCTTTTACAATGTTCCCCTTAAAAAACATCCTATAATTTCCTCAGAGGGAACTGCCCACCAGAAGTTGATGTTACTCCTAGATTTGATTTTGTACTTCCGTCAAATCAGAGTTAATTCAACTTCCTTGCATCTCACGTTTAATTTAGAGCATCTCAGCATGGGCTTTCTTGTAAGGCCATTCTGCTCTTCTGAGTCACTGCTGTCACCACGCACTCAAAGCTCCCACTGCTTCCCAGAAGGGCTTTGCCCCACCACCACCTCACCATGTGGGGCTCAGGGCGTCGTTGCTCCCCTTGCCATGGATAATCCTCGCACAGAGAAGGCTGCAAGAAGAGAGAAAAAGTACCAGAAACACCCACATGGGTGGTCTGGGAGAACATCTTATCAGGTGCCTCTTGCTGGGAGACATTTGCAGTGGGGAGATGAAAGCAGCCCATCTGCCTTAGAGATTTTGCAAGGAAGGAATGTCCCCAGTTCATGGAAGAGAAAGCCTGCATCACAGCCATGGGATCTGCACGGGGAAGGAGTGCAGGTCTCTTTTGGAGTCACACACACCCACATTGCCTCTTCTAGAAGGGACTGGCCACAAGGTCCATCCCAAAAACCATGCTTTGATGGGAACAGAGACATTCTCAACATGGAAAGACAGAGGAAGCATGCCTTCTAAAGGCTGCCAGACTTACTGATCTCAGAGCATCCTCAAGGAAGGGTAGCAGAGTGTGAGAACTCCACTCACCATGTATGAATGAAAACACTCTGTTTCTCGGATGTACCATGGGGTTCCTTCACACCACAAAGTAATAGGAATGATCTTAACCCCCTGCAGTTTCAGGAAGTGACACAGCTACATGACTGGTCTGACTAGAACACTTTTCCTCCAGAACAGAAGTGCCTTAAATTCCACATTTCTGCAAGAATACATATCACCTCTTAACCTGACTGTAAAACTTCCAGGCTATATTATGCCAGTGCTTTTCTAGCATAGAATACATTTTTATTTCTTTAATATATTTTTCATTTTAAGATTATTTGGTCTCACACTCCCTCAACTCATTTACATTAGGGTAAGCCAGGAGCAGATCAAAATTAACACAATTATGCCAAAAGTATGTCCTATCTAAATCAGACTGATTCTAGTCATGTGTTTCAAAAAATCTTAGAGCAATCTCTGGTCACAAACCCATTTTTGGTTAACCATAAGCAATTTGTATTAGAGTCTGTTTTCGGACTCTAAATTCATGTTTTACTCAAGCAACTCCCATTAAAAGAGAGTAACTAACCCCTCTGCAGCTCTTTCATATTTGTCCCTAACAGCCCATTCAAAACATAAAGCAAAGGATGTCTGATTAGAGCAAGAAGTGCATCCTCATTACAAGAGGCTTGGATAGCACAAAGCACATTTATAATATTTTATAGCATCAGCAGACGGGTTGAAATCAAGTTTTCAGACTGAATCAAATCCTCTTGATCTAATGTAGGTGAGTTTGAGTTCCCTTGAAGCTGGAGGTCCTTATTAGTGTTTTCCTTAGTCTCTCCTGGGAGAGATGTCTATTTCCTCTTATGAGGAAAGGCTGAGGGACTTGGGTCTCTTTAGTCTGGAGAAGACAAGACTGTGGGGGAAACTTAATAATTCTTATAAATACTTCAAGGGTGGGTGTCAGGAGGATGGGGACAGTAGTGCCCAGTGACAGGACAAGAGGTAACAGGCACAAACTTGAACATAGAGAGCTTCATCTAAACATGAGGAAGAATTTCTTTCTTATGAGGATGACAGAGCCCTGGAAGAGGCTGCCCAGAGAGGTGGTAGAGTCTCTGCCTCTGAAAACATTCAAAATCCACCTGGGCACAATCCTGTGCAACCTGGTTTGGCAGGGGGTTGGACTAGATGATCTCCAGAAGTCACTTCCAACTCCATATCATTCTGTGATTCAAAACCTCCTCCAAAAAACACAAAAAGCCCCAAACAGCATTCCCACCTCCTTCCTGAGTTCTGAACACAGCAGGAAACCAGGGCCAGGAGTCACTGGTTTTCATGCTGTGATCCATGTATCCCAGCCCCTTGTGGCCCGGATTTGCAATTTAGGATGTACTAGACAGACATTTTCCCCCAGTCCCACTTCTAGGTCTACAGAGGTAGCCACAGAGGGAAGCTGAGAGTCCAGCCCTGCTGCAGAAATACAGTGTGTTCATAGACACCAAACACTGGAGCCTGCCCAGAGGCGAGTGGGTTTGGGCATGCTGTTTCTGGTTCTCCCCAGGTGTTTGGGCTGTGCATTCGGGTGCTGTAGCAGGAAGGTAAACTCACACCAAGTCATGAGTGAGGAAGAGAGAGTTTGGCATTGCAATGGTCACCATGACTTTACACATATGTGAAGAGCAGAGCTGCTTTGATATTTAATGCTTACATGAGATAGAGGAGGAAACAAGGAAAACAGAAAGATTTAGCTAACTCTTCCCCTTCTGAACAGCCTCCCCCCACGAGGTCCCATTGCTACCAGTGAATGTCCCAGACTACTACACGCTAAAGGGTCCTAGGCAAACATCATTAAAGTTCTTTAATTCTGATTCAGTTCTCCTGTTACTGCACAAGAGGGAGACAGAAGCCAGGGAGGGTGGTAAAAAATGATGAAAAATAAAATTAAAGAAGAGAAGAAGAAGAAGAGGAGGGGAAGAAGAAGAAGAAGAAGAGGGGGAGGGGAAGAAGAAGAGATCCAATGATAACTTATTGAAATTATTTGTAAGGGCACCCATTGATTGCAGTGCAGTTTTGGTCAGTCCCCCAATACACTGTGGAGGATCTGCAGTCCTTTGAACTCAGTATTATTTCAGTGAATCTATTAATGTTTGGCTGTGTTAAATGTATTATAATAATATTAAATTTGAAATAGAGTCACTTATAATTCAAAACTATACAGTTTGGGCACAGGAAAAAAAAATAATTGTGGTATGTGTTCAGTAACATATTTGCTGCCACGCAGCCATTCTATAAAGTGCATCTAACTGTGTTTTATGTATTATTCTTAACATGCATTCACAGTAGACAGCAAAACAGCAGTTATGGGGTATGCTGTGAATGCATATTAACAGCAGTACACATTTGCATATCATGGATCCATAATACAAAATGCGTAGTAAAATCCTTATGAAAAGTTATTATGCATGCACAGTAGAGGCTTTTTAAACCTTGATATCTCAGCTATTTTGTTTCTCCACTATTTATTTGAAAATATTAAAAAGGTCAAATGATGGATTAAGAATCTGCAAAAGTGTAATGTTACTACTACAGAGGGAATCCTTCAACACGAACTAATTCATTTATTTTGTTTTTAGTATCAGTGAAAGAGCCATTCAAAAATGCATTTTACAATAACATTTGAGTAGCTTTAAAAAAACCAACAAGCTACTTCAGCAATAAAAAAAAAAAAGAGAGAGAAAATATTTTTATAAAAGTGTAATTTGGAGGCTGGGTGATATAACTGGAAATTTCAATGGTCCTTTCCTTGACACAGAGATACTACATTGTATTTTCAGTATGCATTGAAATGGGGTTTGATTCCTCAGGACTTTGCATATTTAGATTATCGTGCATTGTACAATGCTCTGAATATGCAAAATCCTTGGAAAGGTTGGCAACCCTCAAGACCTTCCACAATATAAAACTTAATACATAAATTCCTATTCCGAGTAATGAGATTCTACACTCTGTTACGCAGACTGTAATATTTGGGATAAAATGAAGGTCTTGCTCCTTTTGAAGAGTTGACACTTAAGTTTTAACATCTTTGTCACTTCAACTATATTTGCCTTAAAAAAAAAAAAAAAGAAAAAAAAATAAAAAGAATGAATGAGCCAATATTTCTCACTTCTGTAAAATAATGCAAAGTTTGGGTTTAGGGTTTTATTTGCTGTTTTTTTTAATTAAAGGCTCTAAAATAATTGAGCACATAAACATAGATGTAGATAACCCGCTTTCCACACATGTATCGTTCTGCTGCTGCCTTATTTTTTGTTCTCTTATCTAATCAAAAAATGCCCAAATAGATTTAAATGAAACTTTGTGAAAACAAAATAATTGGATCACAGCTGAGAACATTAATGCCAAGCTTGGGCCCAATGTGAATTAAAGCAGATGAGTTATAAACCCTTCAAAACCAGGATTTATAATCGAAATGCTGACACAGACCCATAACAATAGGAGCTCTGCCAAGGATTATTTTAATACTTAAAGCATACTCAATCACTTACTTTTTAAAATAGAGATTACTTAGTCACAAAAAAGCAGTGTTACGTGATAATATTGAAAGCAAACTTAAAAAAAAAAAAAATGTTTCTAAGATGACATGTCATTCCCCCTGTAACTCTCTCGATATCGCTTATATGTGACATGTTACTCCCTCAATAAAAAACCCCCCAAACCCACGAAGGTGGAGTTTGCCATAAGCTCCATGGCAAGGCTGAGCCGAGAGGCTTTGTCGGCTTCGTTTAACAGTTTCTAGCCCGTGGAAAGAGACAAAAGGGTTAAGGGAGGAAGAGCAGGGAGTACAGGAGAGGCAGCTGGTGGGAGAAACAAGAGCAGCAAGAAAGCAGCAGCCAGGGAGGCAAGTGGGGAAGATTTTAGGAGGAAGAAGAATGTGCTCCCAAAGGAAAAAACTCTGTTAATAAGGAGATTTGGGGGAAAGTGTTCACAGAAAGGCCAGGCAGGCAGAGAAAATTGAGCAGAGGGGGAAAGCCCTCCGAGCACCCCGAGTTGTGCCTACCAGGCTGCCGCCCCACCGGGAGCAGGGGCACCCCAGTGGCACCCCGCTGGGACGGGACTGGGACCAGTGAGCCCCGCCACACGCCGCTGAAAAAGCCCATCGTTTGTCAGACCTTCATGCAGTACATCCGGTTTCCCGCAAACGCCTCTTTTCTTTTGGGAATGTCAAAAAACCCACTGAAGGACGCAAGGGGAGTGTTTCTTGCAGCTGGCAGGAGTTTTGCTCCCGTTATCCTGCACTCGGGGGCCACGCACTGCACTCGGGAAATAAAAACAAAACCCACACCCCCAAAATTGCTCCCAGCAGCATCACGGAAAAACTACTTTTTGTGACCATACTACATGTTACAGCACTGGCATTACTGCCCCACTCCTGCCTTCCCTTCCTTGCCTTCTCTTTTTTGTTCCTGCCCACCCAGCACCCACCCCCCCCCAGGTACCAGGTGCACTGGAGGGACTCGGGTCAGTACCAGGCAGCACTTTTTGTCTAAGCAGTACCCCATTAACAACCACAGGGCAGCCATACCTGTAGGCAGGGATAGCACCAAATGTTGGCACGTCTATCCGTGCAGCTAGACTGCTAAAAAGAGGCAGCTCCAGTGGAAAGGCACCTACTGTATGTGAAATGCTGGTGCAGATTTTTTTTCTGTTCGTTCTTTTTTTTTTTTTTTTTTTTCTATCAGTCTAACCTTCTGTGTTGATACATGAATGCTGGTACCCACTTAGAGGGATGCCAGATGATCAGAGCAGAATGAAGGTCCCAGGAGAAAGGCTCACGTGGTTTTCTCTGCCCCGTGACGTCACTAGCAGATGGCATGGGTACCAGCTCTGGCAGTTGGCATCAATGTCACTTTTTAGAGATCAATGAGATAGTGCAGATATACACAGATCTAGACTCCAGGAGATGATGCGACATTCAGACTGAAAAGATTTGGAAGGCAAAAAATGAAAACTGATTGTTGAATGAAATAAAAAGCTAAGGTAATACAAATAAAGATATATTTCAGTTGGTGCTGGGTGTGCATGCAAGTGTTTAAAGATACAGTATCATTGTCTTGTGTTTTATGTATGCTATTTACTGTCTAATAACTCCTCCTAACATTTTATTCTTCTGATGCAATTGCATACTTTCATTGGTGTTATGTAATATTGCAAGTGTGTAGACAATATTGATAGAGTTAGTCTTTGACTGTTTTTTTTTGTTTAGTTTGGTTCTATTTTAAAAAGTCCCTGCATTCGTTTTGCTTTTTTCTTTGAGGACAGTGGGATTCCAGCTTTTGCTGCTCCCAAACTGCAAACGAAAGCAAAATAATTGGAAAAAAGAAATTATTTTCCCTTTCCAGGCTGGATTCTGAGCACACGTGCAGGATTGCAGTCAGAATCCACAGACCGCTCCTGTCAGCTACGGGCTGGAGGGAGACATCTGAGCCTCACAGAACATAAACATTGCTATAGCGTGCAGGGAATTTTTCACCTCCCCCCCACCACAATTGACAGGGGAGAAAAAAAAAATAAATGAAAAGGAGGGAGGAAAAGAGAAAAAGCAAATAAGTTTATTCTAACTAAATACATAATGTCAATTAGAATTTTTGCTGGGGAAAAAAAGGGAAAAAAACAAAAGGTAGGGGGCTTTTAGTTCCGAACTCTAATATGTTTAGTGTTAGATCTGATTTTTGTTTTAATATGAAATTAGTAATATGTGATTCTCGTCAAAATCCCTAGAAAACAATTTCTTCATTTTTAATTATGCCACTAGCTAAGCGATGTGGGGAGGATTTTTTTGTTACCCATTCTAACTTCCTAGAGTTTAATATCTTTATTCATAAGGGAAGAAAATGTGGAGGGGAAAAAAAAAACCAATTTTGAAACATAAGTCAAAAAGTGATTTTAAAATATTTAGCTATCAGTTAATAGAGATATGGCACTTTTCAATTTTAAGACTGCTCTCGCTCTCCTCACCCAGGGGAATTTGGATTAATGAAATTTCTGTATTGCTTTCTCATGTTTTGCATTTCTTTGAATTCCATGGTGGCAAGGGTTCGAAGGGGTTGTTTAAAAATAAAATAAATGAGCAGGGAGATAATTGACCGTTTTAAATACTGATTTAATCTATACCTATTGGTGAGAAAACTGGTGATTTAGTTGCAAGATCCTGAACGTTTTGAGTGATTTTATTTTTTATTTTATTTTTTAAAAGCAAGCATTTGAAAGTGGCATTTTTTGCAAAAGATACAGATTGTGTATTTATACAGACACACAGAGTATGCATGCAGACGCACGAAAGGTGCATGAGGATGTATGTGTAAGTCAGCAAACGTTAAAAATGGAAATATTTAAATATTGTGCTGGCATTCTTTCAGGTAACTTAAGATTATAGAACCATGCTAACACTACCGTTTGATGAGTCTGTTGTAATGCCAGAATCCCAGATGTGCAGAAAGTTTTCCAGAGAAAGTGATGACCAAAAGCAAATGAAGAACCCAGAAAGCTTTTCGAAGCAGATCGTGCTCCGGGGAAAGAGTATTAAAAGATCTCCAGGAGAAGACACAGAAAAAGAAGAGGAAGAAGAAGAGAGAGAAGAAGAGGATGAGAACGGCTTGCCTAGGCGAAGGGGCCTTCGGAAAAAAAAGACAAGCAAGATAAGGATGGAAAGGATCAAATTCAGGCGACAAGAAGCCAACGCTAGAGAGAGGAATCGAATGCACGGCCTTAACGACGCCCTGGACAATTTAAGGAAAGTGGTCCCTTGTTATTCTAAAACACAAAAACTGTCCAAAATAGAAACTTTAAGACTAGCCAAGAACTACATTTGGGCTCTTTCTGAAATCCTGCGAATCGGCAAGAGACCCGACCTGCTCACCTTTGTCCAGAACTTGTGCAAGGGTCTGTCCCAGCCAACTACAAACTTGGTGGCGGGATGCCTGCAGCTGAATGCCAGAAGTTTCCTGATGGGCCAGGCGGGCGAAGGCGCCCATCATACCCGCTCGCCCTACTCCACCTTCTACCCCCCCTACCACAGCCCCGAGCTTGGCACCCCCCCGGGGCACGGGACCCTTGACAACTCCAAGTCCATGAAACCTTACAATTACTGCAGCGCTTACGAGTCCTTCTATGAAAGCACTTCCCCCGAGTGCGCCAGCCCACAGTTTGAAGGTCCCTTAAGTCCTCCTCCAATTAACTATAATGGGATATTTTCCCTGAAGCAAGAAGAAAGCTTGGACTATGGCAAAAATTACAATTATGGCATGCATTACTGTGCAGTGCCACCCAGGGGTCCCCTTGGGCAGAGCTCTATGTTCAGGTTGCCTACAGAGAGCCACTTCCCTTACGACTTACATCTGCGCAGCCAGTCTCTCACCATGCAAGATGAATTAAATGCAGTTTTTCATAATTAATGAGGAAAATGAAAATAAACAGTGGTCATTCACCTCCCCATCTAATTAAGAGCAAGCAGATGCTTGGGCACTGTGTAATTGGCACAACTCTATTTAACGTGTTTACTAGTTCCTAAAGTGTGTTTCAACTATTGTGGGGATTTTCTATGTATTAATAAACCCTTTTTCTGATAAGTATTTTTCCTTTCTTTTTTTTTTTGTGTCTGTAAACACTGTGAGGTTATGTTTCCTCACAGTGGTTATTTCCTCCTCCTCCTTTTTTCTTTTTAATTTCCCTATTTGCTTGATTTGTTGAGCAGTGTGTCTGAACAATATCGCCGAAATAAAAGTATACACACTGTGTAAAGTCAATGTCTATTTTGATTGTACAGTAATTATACAAATGCATGTTATTGAAATCAGATTAATAAAAATTATGTATTTATAATTGGTAGAAAATATATATTATGTATTTGAGGAAAACCGAATTAAAAATATTCAGAACTTTAAAGAAATTATCTCAGAACTGAGATGGGCTTGCAATATGCAGAGGTGAGAGTGTAGCAATATTGAAAGCTATGCAAAAAAAAAGAAAAAGCAAACAAAAAAACATAACAGGTTTTTGGGTTGTTGTTTTTGGGTAAGCTAAGGAAAAACAGTGATTGTCACTGACATTATTCAGCCTGACCTTTAGAGTGTTACTGGCAGAGGCCACATGCTTATATTTTAGAAGATGTTGTTGAAATTTTGCCTCAGTTATTTTGATCATATATAATCAGCACTTTTTTTTTTTTGTATTATTCTGACTTCAGATGTAAAGGTTTGTTTAAACAATGTATGACTGTGGTTTCTCACTACGTACTTTAAATGCAATTATAGATGTTTCCACTTTTAAAATACATCTATTAGCTGTGATACTGTACTTTGCCTGATACTTATTATTTCACAGTACACAGCTGCCTTTGGTGTTGCCTACACAGCTTTCTTCCCCGCACCCCTGTAGTGTTTGAGCCTGGGGATGGAAATTACAAATTATCAGGGCAAACCTTGTGTTATTTTCAGAAGGATGTATTAGCAACCCGACAAAAGCAGCCCAGAAATATCACAGAAACAGCTGTGTGCCAAATGAGAGGCAGGTTGGAGGAAGGAGGTCACTTTATAGCTCCAGGTAATGTCAAATTTCAAAGGGGAAAAGGCCCCGGGCTGACACACAGGCCACTCTCTGCCCCTCCAGCTCTGGCTGCAGGAAACCAAAAACGCTGCCGAGAGACCTCCCCGAACATTGCTGAACTTAGTCCTGGCTAAAAAACAGCACCCATGGACTGCAGCTGCCTCTGCCACCCCCACGGGGTCAGCGGCCCCTCGCGCCATCACAGAGCTGAGCCTCCGACATTTCCGGGCTGCTCGGAGCGACTACTCGCTGGGTACAGGGGGACGACAGGAATGAACAGTGGAGCTAAGGGCCAGCAGTCCTCAAACCTGGGAGCGAGCAGGGGCTCCTGATCCTGAGGGACAAACAGCAGCTACCTGAGAAGCATTCACCCCAAGCACCAAAATGCTATGCTGTGAATGAGCAGGGAATCCTTTTTTTTTTTTTTTTTTTTTTTTTTTAAACTAGGTAAAAAGCCCCAATTCCACCTGCAAGTTAGAGACCCCTGGCTGGATCACAGTGTGTTAAGGACACATCAACCTCACACCTTCACTTGAGTATGCAGCCTGACAAAAAGGGGATGGGCAAATTTTTCCTGATAATTTGCCTAATTTCACAAGCGGGACTTGTTGTAAACAATCCATCCCATTAAGCATTGCAGCTCCTTCAGGACAACAGCAGCCTGACATTCATCTCTTCTAAATAAGACTACTCCAACCGATGGAGAGGGGGAGAAACTCCCAAAGTTTAGATCAGGGTCTAGATGCTTCCAAGCTTGCAGAGGGAGGGGGTCAGACATGGGGGTTTGCTCAACCAGCAGCCTCTCTAGACACAAGTATCAGGTCCAAAATAGAGTCCCGTGAAGCAGAGTCTTGAGCCACTCAAGGTTCAGGGGGTTTAGCTCAGGTTTATCCCACCTTCCAACAGAGCGAGAATTGCAGAAAGTACAGAATATTTTCTGCCTCGGATGGAAGATGGTGGTGATGTCTCAAAAGCATGCCCAGGTGTTTTGCATCAAATATAGGAGGGGTTTGGGGAAAGAGAGGAGGGTAAAATAGATTGCTTTTGCTGTTACTCAGAATTAGCCGATATTTAGCAAAGCACAGAAGGGTGACAGGAGGGAGCAGAAGGTGGAAGAAGGCAGTCAAGGAGAAGGAAGCCTGCAGTCCCGGGCACAGATTCACACAAAGAGACGCAGGGAGACACTAATATGTCACAAGAAGCTACAGGTAAGTGAAACAGGGGAAGCTCTGAAGGGGGGCAGATGCCCTCCCACTGAGCAGTGGCAGCAAACTTATCTAACCAAGTTTTGTAAGAGAAGCCTCCTCCAGGAGTCTGAAAAGTTAGCCCCATGCCTCAGAGCAGTGTTCCTGCATTTGCATAAGTTGAGAGTGAAGAGAGGAGGCAGCTGTGAAGACCTGCACCAAGGGAAGGAAATGCCTGCCACAATACATTCAGCAGGCACCCGAGGGGTGTTAAGACTTCAGGCTCTGCAATCTGGGGGTCTCCAGCTCTGTGGCCCTATATTAACTCAATAACTCATGGGCCAGTTCCAGTTTCCCCTTCTGGCAGCAGAAGCAAAGGGAAAGGGGAAAAAACATCCCTGCCAGTTCAGATCTTTCTCGCTCAGTCCATGACAGATGGGGAGGCAATTCACAGCCAGATTCCCCCTCTGGTAGCTCAAGGCGGGCACCACACTTGCTCAGGGCATTGCAAATTGGAAAGCCAGCCCAGAATAAATAACGGAGCAAGTAATAGAAAAATATTGAGACTGCACAAAAAAACCCTGACGTTCCCTGACTAGGAGGGTATGGATTATTTAGAGATACAGAGGCAGTGGATTCCCTTGAGAGCAGGCTCTCTCGAATACCTTCCCTATCTCACACATGACAAACATTTCTGTGCTCCTTCGCCGACCAGCCAAAGAACAGAAGGTGCTCCGAGCTCT
This sequence comes from Scolopax mira, assembly GCA_004320125.1. Taxonomy (NCBI): domain Eukaryota; kingdom Metazoa; phylum Chordata; class Aves; order Charadriiformes; family Scolopacidae; genus Scolopax; species Scolopax mira. The sequence continues at coordinate 217,394 of BJBW01003111.1, forward strand.
GACATGATTTATAAAAGTCTTTGAAGTCACCTTATTTTAGAGAACAAATCCAAGCATCGAGAAAGTTCTGATGCTTTAAACTCACAGGAATAAAAGCCAGTGGGTTTCCTTTACCCAATTTCTTCTTTACAAGGCTTGTCTCCTTTCAACCCCATTCACACAGCAAAACAAAGCTGCCCATCCCTGCCTGCCTTGTTCTCCTCTTAACTGCCTTCACTTCCTTGAGGATAGAAATTTGTAAAAGGGCAACTGCTCCAGAAAAATTAGGTGAGAAGTTTCTATTCTCCTCTGTCCTCTAGCACAAGAGTAATGAAGCCTTCTGTCAATTTTAGAGGTGGGAGCCTCAAAGCTGGCAGAAGAAAAGCTATTTAACATTTGTTACACAGTGGAACTCTTTGCCATTTATTATTTCCTAGAGCAAAATTTCAGTAAGATTTTTTAAAAGCACTGTGTGTTTTTTATGGTGTCAGAAATACACTAGTTATTTAGGAATGGCTGTAATGCTCCAGATTAAACATCCATCTAACATAATAGACTTGGGGGGGGGGGGGGGGGGGGAGAGGGGGGAGAAAGACACCCAAAGATGTCAGAACAGGGTAAGGAAAAAAAAATTTTAAAATACAAACGCCGGAAAAGAAACTAAACATCATGTATGTTCCAGGATTTCAGCCAGCCCTGTTGAAGACAGGGATGCTCCCGAGTTGGAAAAAGGGGTGGGAGGCATGACGGCGTGCTGCAGGGGGTACACCCTTTCCTCTGCCACAGTGGGCACACACCAGTCACCGCTGAGTAGGATGGACCGGGTAGCCCTAGGCTGTACCTCTGAAATCCATCTCAACAAAACCCTCATCAGGAGTAAAATTTAAAAGCCCGCAGTCCTACAAATCCCAGTGTAGCTGCAAAGAGAGAAGGAGGGGTAACCACTGCTTCAACAGAGCTCAGAGGAGACCTCAAAGCTCCTCTGTGTGACAGTAGGAATACACCCAATTTAGCACACGTCCTGACTGTGCTTCCTCTCAGAATGTCTGCATGCTTTCACTTCATAGCTATCTGCACAAAGATATTTACAATGTATGGAGATTGCACAGGCACAAATGCGAGGTAAGGTTTATTCTATATGAGCAATTCCCTCTCCCGTTTTTACCTCTTCTCCCCTTTGCCTGTAGGGCTCTCAAATGGCAGCAAATTAAGTGAAATGCTATCAATAAAGATGAATGAAATCCCAGGGAAACACATGACGGAATCTTTCCTTGCAAAAGCAAATAATGCTTGCCTAAATTAAGAAGGGGCTGCATGGTTTTGTTTATCAAATTGTGAATCTAGCTTAGATCAAGCCTATGGTTATATTTTATGGTCCATAAGCAAGGTCAAAGCAGATTTAATCCTGGCAACAGAACCCTACAGCTTTTGATGTACAAGTAGCAGAGGTGGTACTGCTTTGTGCTGAATTGTCAGGAAAGCAGGTCCCCTTATAAAATTTCAGCAATTTCCAAATTAAAAGCAAGACCGAGCAAGCGAGACCCCCCCACCCCTCAGTAATCTGTCTGTGAGTCTGACCCCAAGCTGAACCGCGGCAGCAGGTTGTGATGTTGCTCTGGAGAGACACAGATCAGCGTGGCGAACAGCTGGCACTGTGCCACCGCCGAATCTCAAGGGCAGAGCTGTCGTGTCCCACTGATACCAACCTAGCTGCCCCGTGTGGGGCTGTGGGGCCAAGGCCCACTCCCGAGCCCTCTCTGCTGCACAGTCAAAGTCCCATTGCAGAATTCCGACACGTTTGGCCAAGAAGATGGCCTGTTTTCCTGCACAGCCTTCCCCCATACCCCAGGGGATGTGCAAAAATGAACGAGGAAAAGGGAAAGGAAAGCCAAATTCACAGGTAAAAGAGCTCTGGGGAAAAAAAAAAAAAGAAAGAAAAAAATTTTTTTTTTTTTTGAATGCCTGAAGTGTAGTCACTACAACTGGCTTTGAATTGACATCATCCGCTGTAAAGATGTTTCCTCCTCTTTCTCCCCCAAAACAGTTTTCTCTTGGCTGTTTTCCTTTGTCACTACCTCCTTAGACCATCACATTTATCCCTGTAACTGGCACTATTTAATTCTAGGACACCATGTATGTAGTACATAATATAAAGAAACAAGCCAGACCTAACTATATCTGAAATTCTGGATTACTTCATGAGGTTAAATAAATAATAAAATTAGTTCAAAAAAGCAACCTTTACGATTTATCATTTTTCTAAGAAATTCAGTGTACCCCTGCCTAGTGAACATTGTACTTTCTAATATATATGGGAAATAGTATTTTTCAAACCGATAACATTTCCTAGTCTGTAAGTCTACCCATATGTAAAAGGTTACAAATTCTGAAGTGCTTGGATATTCTGTTTGCAATGAAAATGATAATAATCAACTGAGCTGGAGGTCCTTGTACAGATAGAGAATCCAGGGTAAGTAGGGGATTATAACATAAATTTCATACTCCCAAAAGTGGGAATGTGAGGGCTTAGGTCTGCTCTTTTTCCATGTGAGTTCAGCAGCTACCAGATTGGATTCTAAATCACACGGGAAGCTAAACGTAGCCTTATCCACTACGTTATTTATTTACAGCCACATGAGCAGATGCATAATGCTTAGATGCAACTGAAATGACATTTCTGTTGGGCAGACAGCTTGTAAACAAAGAAACTATGATGGGATCTTCCTCAGAATCCAGGGGGAAGCCCACATGAATACTAGTGGATATGTGTCCCACACCAAGAGAACCGCACACAGGAAAGAAAAGCATTGTCCAGACACTGAAAACAGGAGGAGCAGGGCTCTTGCTAATTTTAATAATTAAGCAATTGAAATTCCATCCCCAAATTCTGAGGGAGAGCCCATGTCAGTCACGATGCAAAGCCCTTTCCCCCTAGATTTAAGAAGAGAGCTGTTCTTGTACTTTGCATCTTGATAACAGGCATTTCTTTAGAAAACTATTGATTCCCCACAATAGATATGATATCCATTTTGGTTCACTTCCCACCCATCAGTGCACACACAGAGGCACACCCATACCCACTGGGATACGGACTTGGTGAGCCCTCATGGGGAAGTGGGGAAATATTTGACTGAATGCATATAGTTTTATTAATCTTGATGCCAAAAGAGCATAAAATTTAGGGAGTGTGATAAGACAGTGAATGAGTAGCCAGTCAATATGTCCACTCACCAGTTCCCAGGTGTTTAGCTACACAGATTTTCAGCCCACGGATTCAAACTGGTCATAACCATGGTGTTCTCTCAACTCCTAAGTTTCATACACTCTTTCTACACACCCAGTTTTTTCCCCTTATTCAATTAAATAATAGAAGCTTAGCTAAAAGGTTAACCCTGTCCCCATGTGTCATCTCAGACTCTCTTTTTAGGAGAGGCTTAAGATAACTAAACCCATAAATCAGAATGACAAAAAGCTACCACAACCATGGAAACACAGCCCCAGCACAACAAGTGCTGCTGGATGCAAATAAATGCCACCAGAAGTATGACCAAAGATGTCCTAGTGGATAGAGTAATGCAGTACAGGACGCACCGTTGCTTCCAGTGGAAACACTGATAAGGAAGCACTTGGCTTCTGCAGGAAAAAAAGCAATTTCACAGCCACAGCAGATTCAGAGAATTACCTCCTCAGGAACAGGCAGGTTAAACGTGATCTGGAGTGCTCTGCCTGGACAGCAAGTGTGTCCTGGCTACAACTCTCTCTGTCCCTATTTTGAACAACGCATTCGCTTTGCACAGCAGGTCATCTACCCCGTGACAGTTACTTCAGCCTTCACTCTGGATTAATAGGCACTTCACAACAGCTGAGCCTGCAAAAGATGCCCTAGAGGAGATACGTTGCTCTACAATACATCCACATCTTACTCAATCACAGGTTCCCTCTACCCTCAGGTACTCACACAGATGTCAGCAAGTTTATAAGATGGTGACTCCCACCATGAGTAATGGCCTCTACCACAGGCACAGCCTTATGGAAAAGCTCTTCAGTGGTTCATTTAAGCTGTATCTAGTGGCCTACATGAGAGGCTAAAAGTACATGCTGCCCGAGTACAATATCTCACTGCTACTGTGGTCATATTCCCTATACTCAAGTGTTAGGATGTGCCCTCCCTTGAAATTCAGCACCGTTCTGGTCAAAAATGACACTGGCAGCATCAGTATTAATATATTGAATACGTTATTAATGGGCCAGGGCATGCGAGAAGATATATTATACAAGACACACACATTTCTAGCAATCCCAGGCTGCAAGTGTACACTCACCACCATGCTCTGCCTTCCTACAGACACCAATGAGATCGCTGGGAAGCAACTTCTCCTCCAAAAAGGTTAAGTTATTGCCAAGGAATTACAGCACATAAGGAGGGATAACTCCTGTCCTCAGATCCCCTGGATCAGTGTTATACCTGCCCCTTCTCTCCTGCAGGCCAGTATGTGTGAAGGTAGCAGCAGACAATACAGTCTTTGCTTAGTTTACCTGTTTTGCCTGTAATTTACCCCAGCTTCTTTGTTGTGCATAAGTAATCTGGTCTCACCATCACTCAATTGCTATGGGACATTTTACTTTGAAATATCTACAGAATTATGAAAATAAACTCAGTCCCAAATGATAATCTAGCATTATTTTTTTTAAGATAAAAAAAATCCCAAGATTTGTTCCTAAATGTATTTAAATCTTACCAGTGAACATGATGTTGGTTATTAAAAAGTAATTCTGGAGAAATTAGCTTGCAGCTACAAAATTAATATAATTCATTTATTACTTGCAGCCACAAATCAAAATGCTGTTAACACTGCTGCATGCAATTTAATATGCACAGTAAGTTTCCATATGGCTTCAATTTTGGGTTCCCTGGTCACTACAGAGGCTCATTTGCAGAATGCTCTATAGGCATGTGAAGTCAGCTTGTGCTTACTGGCAGAAAAGCAGTTCTATATGTTTCCTACATAGGCACAACAGTCCAAAGAGGTCCAAAACCATCTGGGATTATCACATCCAATGTAAGACTGAAGGAGAACTAGCTGCATTCGTAGAACCACAAATATAACCAGAGCTTATAAAAAAGGCATCCATATCAGACACCTATTACCAGCTCAGCCTCCTGACCACGAAGGCACATTTTTAAAAAGCCCTGAGCATCCAAGACCTCTTTTGGAGTCAACAGGACCAAATCATAACAGCAAGACAATACAACATCAGCATTGAACGCCAAGCTTAAAAACAACCAGAGCCTAAGTTTCAACAGTGACATATGTCACTGCTAGTAAAGTACAGTTGAGTTTTTACATAATGGTACTTGGAGCTGTGCATATACCGATTAGTTTGAAGAGATGAATTAGAAAAAGGCAGTATGTTGAACATACATTTAATTTCATTTGGCTTCTTGCAGAACTTTGTCATGTCTGAACGAGGGACAGCACTTGTTCAAAGTTGTCTCTCTCTCTCTTAACCCCTACAAGAAGATTGCACCAAACTCCAGCAGCACCAGGCTCAGTGCTGCCTGACAAAGCCCACTGAAGTGTGATTACAGTGGATTTATGCCCCTAGATTCAAGTCTGATTGATTGATTGCCTGACAGAGAGGAAGAGTGATGAACTGAGCCCTTTCGAAACAAGAGCATGTCATGAGCATGGTGTCCCATGCCATAGCTCTAGTCATTAGGCTGCAAGTCCATGCAGGTCACTGTAATACACATTCCACTACCTTTCCCTCTCCTCCAAAAAAATCACAGAATCTTCATGGTTGGAAGGGACCTCTGAGA
>BJBW01003111.1:223213-302289 GCA_004320125.1 Scolopax mira
AGGGCCTGACCACTCTTTCAGTAAAGTAATTCTTCCCAAGATCTAATCTAACCCCTCTCTGCCCCAGCTTCAGACCATTTCCTCTACTTCTGTCATGATTCCCTTGGGAGAAGAGGCCAACCCCCATCTCTCTACACCCTCCTTTCAGGGACTTGTAGATGGAAAAGAGGTACCCCCCTCAGCCTCCTTTTCTCCAAACAAAACATGCCCAGTTCCCTCAGCCTCTCCTCGTGTGACTTGTTCTCCAGACCCCTCACCAGCTTGGTGGCTCTCCTCTGGACACACTCTAGCACTTCCAATCTACCCAATGATTTTCTTTCTCATAACCAAAGCAAGATATTTCAAAGCACTTTTGCTTAGTTGGACACTTTCTGACCAGCTTGGCTAATAAAATTGCCAGAGATTCCCAGCATGCTTTCTCTGTTTCTTCCAATGGGCAACTGGTATCAGCTGTGGCACGGTGGTCAGCACCAGGTCAACAGCAAATAAGGCCAAAATCATAGGCACAGAATTATCTTTTTTTCATTAACAACACTTGCAATTGAACCCTTGCCACTTGTTTGATAAGTCAGCAGCTGCTTTGGTTCAACACTGTTCAGCTGTGCCTGGGTTCCACTTATAGCTGGGAAACCACATCAGGCACAGCCCCGGTCATATCCAAACTCGGAATAAGAGGGTGCAGGGCTGGGCCAAAAAAGAGTCTGTCACATCCTGAGAACACAGTACATCAAATAACACCCTGAAAGCGTCTAACAGAGACATGAACACCAACCAGGACTAGGAGGTCAGGCTCACCAAATATCCACTGGGCTAGTCAAAAAGAATGAGAAGGGGGTGTGGGGACGTATGTGTCTTGGTTGTAATTTCTGAGAGATACCTTTGAGGCATTATTAGCTGTTGTTTGTTTAGAGTGGCTGATGTCAATACAGCCCCTCACCTGGAAAACACCGTTGCCAGATCTCTCCTGGGTAGCAAGGCATCAGCATGCCATTGCAGCCCAGCTAACCACAGGTGAGATAAAAACCATTAGAGATCAAAACATTAAAAATGCTGAAGACCTGATTCTGAATAGATGCAGTGACACAAGTCTCTGATTTAACCTCTTCTAGGATTTCAGGTTATTGTGACTAATTTCTAGCTGATGCTTTTGTGAGAACCCCAGGCTAAATTACTGTGAAAGAAGGGAGACAGATGGAGGGAAATCAATAGAAGCAAGCAGCCTACTATAACTTGAGTCCTACTCTTTCTACCCTCTTCGACATCAGTAAGTTCTGTCCACCAGAAGGGTGTTGTGTTGGAAACTGGGCTCAGAGAAATATTTCATTGCATTTACAGAATGATTTCCTAAGACAGGAGGGAGAGGGGGAGCTGCCTTCTTTATTTCAGTACTGTCAACTGTTAGTACAGAGAGTCTCTCCCTGGCGTGTTATGTTCTCGTGAGCTGGCAGACCTGTTGGGAATATAATGAGGCCTGTGTATGCACCTCCTGGTGTGATGTTTAAAAAACTCCATTTCTAACAACTTATTCCTCAGATGCTCTCCTGATTTTCTCGAGGCGTAAGGACCAGTTGACTATGCAAATGAAAGAAGAGAATGTAGGAAATGAGTTCGACACAAAGGGAGTTGCTGGCAAATGCCATTGCTTCCTCGGGGCATAATGGTAAGAGACAGCTGCTACTACCAGCCTAGAAGCGGTAGCTGGGGGGGCTAGCACAGCTCTGTTGAAATCTTTAGTCTGACGAATAACGAGGCAGAGGCTGCCTATGCTCATGAGGCAGGACCCCCAAACCAAGATCTTTGATTCTTTCTCTGCTCTTCCCCATTACCATCCACTGTAAATGCACACAGAAGTGATAGCAGATTATTGTTGTAGCAGTTTGCGAGTTCATTGCCTGAAACTTCTTTGTGACAGGAGGGGCAAGACAGGAAATTAACTGCAAGTATGTGAGCATTGCCCTTAACAACTTCTGAAGCTGTTATTTTAAGACTACAACGACCATTTTTGCAGCAAGACATCAATTTTCTGGATCAAATATCTTAAAATATGAACCACCTCCATGACTGTAGAATAAATCATTCCACACACGTTCAGTCACTGTACACAATACTATAGTGTTATTTTTACTTTTCATTACGAAGCGATTCCCTCGAGTAATTATCACTGCAATTGTAACTCTGATACACGTATTTTGCCATTCTGCTGAATAAATGGTAGCACAGTACTGTAACTCATGTGCATACGTAAATATTTTAGGACTCTGCTTCTTAAATTGTTTGGAAATAGTTATAGTAAGCACTAAATACTGATACTCTTCTTTCGCCTCCGAAAGAATCTGTCACTTGAAGAACTGGCACAATGCTCTGAGTAGAACTTTATGGAAAAAATAACACAAATGTTTATTGATAGTATTAAAGGAAATGCTTGATGTTTTTTAGCTCTGAGCAGAATAGCTGCCTGGAGTGCCACACGTTATGATCACCACACACAGAATAAAATTCCTTCCACAGGGGAACACCCTGATTTCAAACAAGGGAGAAACCAAACCTCTCAGTATTAAATGATTAAAAAGAGTATCCTATTTTTAAAAAATGGACATTTGTGTGCTTCTCCTGGGTATGTGATAGCTTCCAAAACACCCAAAGAGAGCAAGTGGTAAGGAAAAAGCACATTTCCTGATTCTTCTGCTCTTCCTGCAGCACTTCCCAAGAACTGTGATAAATCTCAGCTGAGGTTAGGCATGCACACCACAGAAGGTCCCTATAGGAAGATTCTGCCTTCATTTATAACAGCAAAACCCCTTTAAACATACTGGATTTACTCAGGTATTAATGTGGACGAGCATCAAAACTTTGCGTTAAACAGCCAGTTCAAGTTACTCCACACTTCTACCCAGCAACAGATGATAGAAACATCGTGCTCCTATAGCATTAGCATTGCCATTGCCATTCCCCTTCCCCTTTCTCCACACCACTATCACCACCCCCAGCTTTTTCTACTCCAAGGCACTTTGTGAGCTGGCACCATTACAACTGCTACATGCGTGAGAAAATCAAGATTAACAGTCGCCCAAAGAAGTCATGAAGCGAGCAGAAACCTGACAACTTACCTCCTGAATGAGCAAAACCCAGATTCCTTCAATCAGATTTCAGACATGTGACCAAGCTACCTTGATTTAATGGCTGCCATGCATCAGCTGAGCCCCAGTGAAAACAGTTTAAATTGGCATGTGCTACCTTACATTTGCACCAGCTCAGCTGTTACACAGGAACTCATTAAGCTATGGTAACTTGCTCAAGTGTCTGAGACCTCAATCTGATGCTTTACCCAGAGGCCCACATAACTGCCCAAATCATGCTCTCTGCCTCATGCCAATAAGCATCCTGAGCCCATCTTTCACAAAGTAAGGACATGCCCAAGAAAATAAGCTCAGTACAATTTTCCAGTGAGATGCTTCAGAAGATTTCTTCAGATAAGGAGAGGGCCCTCAAGGACGCTTTTATTTCATCTCTCCCTGGCCTAGATGTAGACAGAGCTCTCTGAAATTCAAATAAACTTGATGGACAGTAGTAGGATTGTCTTCATGTCCTGTCTTTATCTTCTGTTTCATATACGTTACTTTCTTCAGCCCACCAACACAGCTATTCATTCTTCTTACCTTTACTATTGCAGTTTCTTCACCTTATGATCTCTTCAAGACCTGCTTCAAACACCTGTTTTTTCCTAGGGGAGAAAATAAAAAAAAATTAAAAATCAGCTATATAATCCTATTTTAAACTCTTTTGACTCCTCTTTCATTTAAAAGTCAAGTTCCAAAATATCTCTGTCCTTCTCTCTTCCTCTCTAAAACATCTGTTCATCTGCTGTCTACCAGAAATGCTGTGCAGGAAACCTTGCTTCAGCTGCTGCCGTGTGAAATGCACATCCTGATCCCTGAGCCATTTTGGAAAGAAGGTTCCCATTAATTCTTGCTTGCTTCCTAGGATTCACATCATAGTAAAATGTTTTGCAAAATTAAGTTATATTTTATTGTCTTGTATGCATTTCTTGTTATCTTGCAACATGTAATATCTACCAAGAGAAATATCTGTGAAGATAATTAAATTATATTAAATGCAGACTAAAAGTGAATATCCCTATATTCCTAACCCAGTGTAGCTCAGTATCGCAAATTTTCTAAGTCACCAGTTTAAGCCCTGAGGCAAGTGTTATCTCACTCTTACCTCTACAGGTAAATAAAATTGGATCAAGACAAGAAATTTTGGGCACCTATAAAATTTCCACGATAAGACTTTCAATTTTTCATGAAAGATCAAATCAATTTATACAGCCACAAAGTCATATTTTGGAGGGGGTAAACAGAGGGAGAGCACTTACTCTCCAGTGCCACAATCTTACCAGCTCAAGAAAAAGCAGTCTAGCTGGTCTTCTATCGAAGACTATGATTTTGTCATAGCAATTTCAACAGGTAAATACGGTTTAAGCTTTGTGCTGTAGCACAAAAGCATTGACCGTCTGTGGGCGAGCCCCAAACATAGTGTAGCTTTCCCGAGACCTGTGCCCCCTGAGCTTACAAGCATCCAAAGTCAGGCTCAGCTCTGGGACCATCTCCCCAGGCTGATGGGTTGGCTGTGTTAGCATAAGGTCTCCTAAGGAGTGCAATTTCCTGGCTGAGGGAAGAAGTAGGAAAGGGAGGGTTGCTGTCGTTGGGCTGAAACCTTGCTGCTTCCTCAGCCCTGCCCCACCAGCTGTGAAATAATGGGACTCTGAAGGACCCATTGTGGTTACCATTCACTTGTTCTCTCAGGTCTCTGAGGGGATGTCTCTTATTACTTCTATAGACAGGCAATGTCATGGATTCAATGGTCAGCCTGTCCGTTAGGGCATCATGCAACCTCTCCGCTGTCCTACAGGAGAGCCAGGAGGTCTCAAACTGGGCAGCAATGGTCAGGAAAGGGGAAGCCTCAGGCTTGCTTGATATAGACTCCAAATGACCTTCCCTGGTGGCTCTTTGTTCAGCTCATTGGCAGGTTTTAAAGCTGTGTATTCACAGCAAAACCTCTGGGAAAAGACAATGACAATTTTGTTCTTTGGCATCTCCATGAGGAAATCCATACTTTAGCTCAATCAGTAACTGCTGGAGTGATGGAGGAAATGAGATGCAAATCCTTTTCAGTGAGAGGGGAAAGGGTGTCTGTCCCCCAGTACTTATGTCTAGATTTCATGCCAGCAGCTGAAAAGAAAATAACTGAAAATGAACACATTTTATAAAAAAAAAAAGAAAAAAAGGCAAGTGGGGAATGTTCCCCGAAACTAGGAAGACCAGAGTAGCTCAGTGCGCTGAAAAATTGCTGGAGACAAAACCAAATGCATCCTATTGCATTTTCCCAGAGCTAGGAAGAAAGTAACTAGTTCATAAATTCCATCAGGAGCTTGGGGATTTTTGATGTAATGAGTTTTACAGTTTCAGAGGAGACTGCTTTGCTAATAATTATGTAACAGTAATTAAATCTGAAAAAGGCTGTACTCTAACTATGTTGATTTATTGCAGCTCCAACAAAGTACTCCTAGAGTGTGCTTTGGAGCGTGCACCTCCTCCCTCCAGTTTTCTTTAAATTCTCACAGAGCACTGGGTCACAGATGGTCTGAGATGTGATATTTTCCCTATTAAATTCCTAATAATCTTTTTCCGAGGCTGAGTCATGGAAGCCTGGGGATTTCTCATTTTAATTAGAAGGTTTAAGGAGCTAACTCTGTTTGAAATTTCCTCCTAGGAGATATGGGTGCAGGTGATCCCATTCAGAAGAATGACACAATATCAAGGCCAACATCTCATTTCCATATTAGATTACAGCTAGTTTGGCATAACTCCTGATCTGGATGCTGATGATGTGCCACCTGAGCAGGAGGCACGAACTTTTACCATTTGAAAACAGGATTATTTTAGGATTATGTCTGAAGACATTTTAGGCTCTAGCTGGATTTTTCCTAGCCTACCACAACGCTTTGTCACCCCATGTAGAAACAATTTAGAAATGTGAATTATTTATTAGCTTGATTGAAACAATAAGTCTATATCATTTGGAAAGCATCCTCTTAAGGATGCTCATACAAAGAGATTTACCATATTGTCCAAAGGGCTGATCCTCACAGTATTTAAGATATTAGTGTTTCAGAGGGATTTTGTCTGCAAATATTAGAAGCTATATAAACAGAGCATTCACCCAGCAAAGTGTTTTATGTACGGCTTTAGCATTTGTAGTGCGCAAAGAGCAACCTCCCACCCCTGCCATCCAAAGGAGGTTATTCTTAGGCGCTCATAGCTGAGTTTGATCATCTGTAAGAATGCCTGTTGTTTAAGAGTTAGTCTGGTGTACTATTCACATGTCCCCTGATAGTCTGTTGTGAAAAAAACCTGCTTCTTAGAAGACAGCTGTTGAAGTTTCGTCAGCCTACACCTTACAGCCAATTCCTGTGCTTTATGAAAATAATGAGCATCTCTTATTCTTCCAGCATGGCATGCAATTGTCAAGAAGTCAGATGAGACATTATTTGCCTTTTATAACACTAGGTAGCTTCACAGCTTTTGAAAGACAGAAGTGAGTATGTTTTGGGAAAATAAAAAATTTCACCCACTCTAAGCTGCACCACTTAAACAAGCTAAAAATAGGATTTTATTGGAAGTAGTACTGCAGCATATAGACTTGGCTGTGAATAGAAGGAATAACCTTTTCCATATTAAATCGTGCCAGTTGTACTGTCACCATAAATGGGTTTTGATGAGCTTAAAGTTTCAACTTTGTTATGCATTTTTAAAATGCTCTGCATGTAATTGTTCAAAAGCTTAAGCTGTCATAAATTGCTTAAAAGGTTTACTTTCTGTATTTAATGCATACATTTGTACATGCAATTTTTACACCCTTTGGTCCTGAAATGCTCTAAAGATTTGGTATTTAATTTAATGGCAGGCATTTTTCTTATGCATCATAGAAACAAAAATCCACAGACACAAAATAGGTTTTAAACTGTTTTCCAAGATCAAATCCATCCTTACTGCCATATCAGTCTGCAAATGCCCCACAAATAGGGTTACTCTCAGTAAAGTGCCACTCCACTCAAGAAAGAGGAAGAAGCCATACCGGTAATGAGTAAGAAAAGCCAGCCCTTGCCTGGGGAATTGGAAGAAAGAAGAATTTGACCCAGCCCTACATTGCATGTAGTATTTTGTCCGTGAAACATTCAATGTGTGAACTGAAAATCCAGCCATTCTTCTAAATGCCTGTGAGCCAGGCCAATGCTGTGGGAACTGGCTGGATTTGGCCACTTGCTTCACGACACCTTTTGTGAAGACCAAGAAGGAGGTGGCTAGTGGTATCTGCCTTGCCAAGCCACTGGCACAGATGTAGGTTGGCCTCTGTGCTGTATGTTTATAATTCCTTTTCTTGAAGTAAGAAGGAAAGTACACCCAGTTCCATAATCGTGTGGAAACCCCACTTGCGTTAATTTCCCCCGAACCTGATGTAGGGAAGAGCAGGTCCTGCCTTTCAGGCCCCATCATGTAATGCTTGAGATGCCAAAGGAGCTCCTCATTGGAGGGTCAGCAGAAAGGGCAGGCAATGACAGCTTTTCCCGAAGCCATCAGACTTCCAGCTCAACTCTCCCCCTTGAAGGCCCAAAATACGAAAACACAAGGAAAGGTAGATTCAAAATACTCTGTAAAGCAAGGAGTTAAAGTGGCAGATGAAATCAGGTTCTCTGGTGAGTAAAAAGGGAAAATGTCTCCGAGTTCTGATTAATGACCAGGGACACCTAGAGCTGCTTTGCCTGTCTCAGCAGTACATGACTGGTGCAGCAGGGTAATGTTTAATAACTAATCTTTGACACTAGAATTAAGTCATTTTGCAAGAAAGCAGGTCATTAGAAGCTAAATTGAATTATAAGTAATTCTATCTCTATGGAGGATTGTAAATTAATTGGTTTTTAACAATAACATTTCTGTATTTTATTAAAGCAGTGTAAGAATTCAGCAAAGAAAAGAATGTAGCAGATAAACAGGGCAGGTGTTGATGATGCAAATGAAATAGATGACAGATGGTTAGTAGCACGATCACTCACTGTGTGTGTATAATGGATAGAGGTAATCAAATTCCTTTGTGAATTGGTGACTTTCTTTACATCAAGAACTTTAACTGTGCCATGCTTATATAGCTTCTCCTTAAAAATTAACTCCACTCCTTGTCATTATCTGGAGGTGCAGGATCTATTTGCATAGTCACAAACAAAAGCCAGGCATGCAAATAAAAACCCCACCTGGGCAACCAGCTACATTTGCAAAGTGGTCATGGGGCTCTGAAGAGCCATCAAAGAGCAGCCCACCCCCCAGGCAGCTCAGGTGACCACCAGTGTACAGGATTTTCTCCATCCCTGTGGATGAACCTCTGGGCTGAGTATGACCCCATGACATGGGTGCTGCCCCCCAAGCCCCAGTTAATAATTCTGTCTCAGAATGCAGAGAGAAGCTACCATTGCAGCGCAGTAACACAATGATGCTTGCTGATGGGTGCTAAGCTTAGCTCAGCCCAATGCACGATGGGTGTATTGACTTTTGAGGGGCATTTATTGCATGGCACCACACAGCTAAGTCTGATGATTTGACACAGGCTGCAAGAGAAAATCACCAGGCTCTAGGCGCAGACATATCTCATCATTATGTATCCACCACACACACATGCAAACACACCCAGGGAAAAAGCAGAGAATGCTTGAGCCAGCACTTACTTTACAGAAAGCTGTCTTTGTTCCGAGCCAAAAAAAAAGAGCAAAAATAATTGATCAAGGACTGCAGACACCATATCAGGAGCCAATCTATCAGCAGAGCAGTTTCCAGGATGAGTACAGCACAGGCTGCTGACAGGGTAGATGGGAAATATTGTCTACACATGGTGCTTCCTTAGCACTCCGCATCTCACCAAAACAAAACCATGCATTTTCCGTGGAAGTACCTTGCACACAGCAATGTTGGGAGAACCCCTGCAAGATATTTCTAGGATTGCTGATGAGGCCAGGTTGACATCGCCTCCGTCCTCACTCTTATGGTCACAAGCACAGCACCACTGCACCACAGCACCTCTGGCTCTGCGGCAGAGCAGTGCCGTCAGGGAGCCGAAAGAGTTGCTAAAAGGGCAATGGGCTTGCTTTTGTGGTCTAGCAAGGTACTCCTGAAAGGATCTTTTCTGCTGAATGCCCACTCCTTCCTCACCCTCAAGGAGCAGAAGACATGCCTGCAGGAGGACAGAAGGGTGGTGGGATCCTCTGCAGCATCCTGCCAACACGGCTAATTCTCCTAAACAGAAAAAACCTCTCATAACCTCTAAAACTGCTCAGCAGAAGTCTTCGTTTGCTCTAAGGCTAGAATGGTTTCAGGGCCACAATGTCAGCTGCTTGTACCCTCAGAATTCTGAGCCTGGATAAATGGAGATCACTAACCATGCTTATGGAGATCTTCGCAATATGATGAGCTTTGTCCAAGTGCTAAAATCTTCTGGTCATGGGTGTCCTGCTGCACACAGCTGTCTACAGCGTTGGAAATCTGGGCAATATATTTGACGATTTGCTTAAAGTAGAAAATATTTGTTACATTTTGCCGAGTTGTGTAACGTTTTCATATTTTGAATGTGTTCTTGAAACCCTGACAACTTTAAGTATGGGAAATGAAAAATTAAAATAGCTAACAAAATACCATAGAAAGGATTCTTTTCTTTCTATTTTAGTTCTTTGTAGCAGGAGTACTGTGTATACTTACTCAATTTCTCTTACCAGTAGTGCCCTATACAAAGTCAAGGAAAATAACCCATGCAATGCATCTGTTTATGAGTCAACACGGAAAAGTGACACAGTCACCTTTTAATAGAAATAAATACACTTTCTTTGGCTGTTAAGAAACACATTGAAGCATCAAGAAAAGAAATAAATATGGCGCATGGTAAATACTGTGCTTGAAGATAAATGTCAAGAATTCTAGCAAGCTTCTTGATATTGTTTTAGTGCAAAATATTTTCTACCCAAAAAACCTACATCTATTCCCCAATAAAATGAAATCTTGGTGGGTTGCTGTGGCATTAGAACAGGGGAGATGCATGCACAGTCCAGAGATTACCATATGCAACAAAAAACTGGAACTACATTCAAGACCCCTTGATGTTTTAGTTTATTCATGCTGTATTTCTGTTTTATGATTCTTTAATATTACACAACCATTATTTTGGTTTATTCATGTCTATACTTATGACTGTCACCTGCAAACAATTTAACAAAGTTATTTGGTGATTTTATTATTTTTCCTATGGGAAAATTGCATATGGCACAAAAGAAAGAATATGTGAAAATATTATTTATTTTGGGGAAGGTAAAACAGACAACCTTCATGTTGTTAAGGAAACTATGCATATGTATTTAGAATAAAGAAAATAATTGTTTTTAAAAAAAGACATTTAGAAAATATTTTACTTCTGCCTTTAAATTATATCTGCTTAGGCATCAAATTTTTGTGGTTGCTATTGTTGCTTCTGCTCCGTGCCTGCCCTTCAGCGACGAAACATCAAAGAATGAGCTGGTTATGTTTAGGAAGGAGCACTGAGAACCAATTTCAAAATACACAGACCTTGAATGAAAAGCTGTGGCAGAGGAAAACATGACCTGTTGCATTTTCACTGCTGGTGATGGTTAACAACTGGAGAAGAAGGTATTTGGACTTTTGAATGGCAGGCTGAGCTTACAGGAATATTTGTTCCCAAAAAAAGCATTTTAGTATAGTGTATACAATACAGAAACGAGCAAGAAAAAAAGCTACATGCAGGAAATATTCACACATTATTTTTACAATCAAGCTTCTGAGATGAAGAATAATTTAAAATTAATGAGGTTAGATCCCCTAACCTATAGAGGTATTTAACTGTCCTGCACTTGAACTGTTCTTCACAAATATGAAGAAAGGTACCAAAACCAGACAAATACTACATGTGACCAGAGATTTGTATGCGTCGGTTAAACAACAACCAAAAGTTGTAAAATAAGATCCCTATGACAAGACCAGGTCCAGGTATATGCTCCAAGCTAGGGTCTTAGTTCATCAGAGGCCAAGCAAATAAAGCATTTGACTGTTGCATATGTTAAAACAGCATTTGACCACCACTATTTTGAGAAACAGCTGCATTTCTCTCATCTCACACATCTCATTTTATACAGATGAGAGATCTTAGAATCACTTCCCACTAGGGTGAGAGTGTCAGGGGGATGGTGCCAGTCTTTTTCCATGGTGCTCAGTGACAGGACAAGAGGTAATGGGCACAAACTTGAGTATAAGAAGTTCCACCTAAATATGAGGAGGATCTTCTTCCCTTTGAGGGTGTCTGAGCCCTGAAACAGGCTGTCCAGAGAGGTGGTAGAGTCTCCTTCTCTGCAGACATTCAAACCCCACCTAGACATGATCCCGTGCAACCTGCTCTGGGTGGACGTGCTCTGGCAGGGGGTTGGAGGAGTTGATCTCCAGAGGTTCCTTCCAACCCATATCATTCTGTGATTCTGTGAAGAGTCCTCTTCTATGGGACCTGGAACTGTTTCCATGCTGGTCAGAAGCTGCTTTAAGAGGCCACATAGTTAACCAGGGTTCACATTTCTGCCTTGGTACCTAAAGTCACTGAAAATTCTGAAGAATTATATGCTTAGCAGGTATAAGAATTTGATTATTCATCAGTTGTAGCTGCCCCTTTCCCCCCCACCTCCTTTAGGGTCATTTGAGAAAGAGTTACAGATTCCCAAAAGCTGCAAGAGACCTCAGTCATGCATTTCATTTTGGCAACTATATGCAGTCTCTGCTCTATTCCCATATTTCTGAGAGACACCACAGAAAACCTGTATGGATTAATACAGCTCACTCACCAGTCTAGGGCACGTAATGGGGAAGGTAAGAAATATATCTTATAAAGTTAAACTAAATTAAGGTAGACTTCAGGTGAGTAACCCCTAACTATCCCTGCATATGTTGTGAATGTGGAAGGACAGCAGAAATACCTGACTAAATTTACCTTTGTGAATTACGGGTTTGTGAGTTTACTATGGAATTACTGGTGTTGGAAGGCTGAAATACAGAGGAAACTTAACGAAGGGGAGAAATACACTTAGAGCATTTTGGTTTCCTACCTTTTCCATATCCCTGCTACCAAAGAGGATCTAGAGAAATAGTGTGATCATCAGTTGCTTATTCATCAAAATCCTTACTCTGTGGGGAGGTGGGAGAGGGAGAAAGCATAGAGCAAATAACAGCATATACCTTTCATTTGAAGAATCCAAAATATCAAAAGAATTCCTGTTTCTTTATAAATTATATGGGCCTTCTTTTTTGAGGTATTTTGGAATATCCAAGAGCTCTCTCGGGTAAAATAATGGTCTGCATTCAGAGAAATGAATGCATCCTTAGTCCAGTAATAAACCACAGAGTAACTTGAATTTACAGTATGCAGCAGTTGCAAGGATGAGTAATTCTGCATCTCTTCTCTAGTGTGTTTTCTTCGGTGGCAGCTAAGCATACTTGAGGTGAAAAAGCACTAAATTAACACTTTTTCACCTTGACCCCTGCCACGCCCATGGGACTGGCCCTCACACCATCATATTGGTCTTGGGTTTTCATTAGTGGCAGGCAGGAGCTAGTTGTGTTTTGAGATGGGAACAGCAAAAAGCCAACTTGTGACAAAGGCTAGTTCAGAGAGATTTTGGCTGCCCCTGAACTTCAGATGTAGATGTGCCTGTGGCCTGGGAGGCTGCCAGCCACAGAGAACCCTGGGAACTGGGAAATGATATTGGAGGAAACTGAACAGAAACAGCCTTTAGATCAGGCTCCTTGGATCTCCTAAAACTGATATCAGATTTTTAGAAACAAATTTAAAATTTCTAAGTAGGATTTACTTTGTAAAGCTGTTACTGAGAAGTAAGTGGCTTTTCATTTTAGATTGGTTTTTTTCCTACTAGAACGCACATAATTTCGGTTACATTAACCTACTTTTGTGGTAGTTACATTATGTATGTTAGATAATGAACTTTCCATGTTTGGAATCCATGTTCCATTCTTTAACTGGAATATTGACCAGCTATCTTGTAAAGATCAAACATTACTTCTTCTGCTAGGGCCAAAAGACTCAACAGCTGGTTTAGAACTGCCAAGAGATTTTAGAGAGAAAACAGTGTTTGCTGAAGTGCGTGGAGCTTCTCAGGATTTCACTGGACAAGGACAGAAAGAACTGGCTGCCATGGCTTTAGGGGACAGCAAATGACCAATAAAAAGGAAATGTTACAGTAAAGGAATCCTTCCTTCCCACAGAGAAGAAAAAAACCCTCTCCCTATGCATGTGAGAGGCTTTAATGAGAAAATGGAAGTCAAAGATATGGAAAAATAGGCACAAAAGATTTGTCACAAGCTAGACCTAAACCATTTCCAGAAAAAATTGGCGGTCAGAGTAGCCAGGCGCCAAAGGAGAAGTTAGAGCTGCACAAGTCACAGAAAAGCTTATTTGTTCCTGAGAAAATCTGCAACCAAAATTAGCATCAGGCAGCACAATCCAGTGATTTGAGATGCATGTGTGATCCATCATGTCCATAATGCAGTCACTCAAATATCTGATGGAAGGATTTTGAGTTGCTTTCACGGGAGCTTGACTGTTGCAGAGAAGTCAGCTGAAGGGACATCCGGAAAAGCTATTGCCGTAGGAAAGTGCACAGGAGATGGGAGGGAGAAGGTGACAATAAGCATAAACTTATTTTCTTAACTGCTTCATCCACTCAAGCTCTTGAGTGCAATTACTCACCGTACTTGGTTTTAAACACATTACTCAAGTTGAATCAGGTAGCTAAGAAAGATGGTCAATTCCTCCATCACACATGATGTATATTTTAAATCTCCATATTTGTCATTATTTATGTAACATTTCATGTGAATCTGGAGAATATTAGTAAAACTAGCCTTTTAGAACAACTCTCCAGATAAAAGAGCCGTATTCTGTAAAATCTGAAAAAAACCCAGAAAGCTAAAATAATCTTGCTCCTGAGGACTAAGAAAAGCCCAAATGTCTTTGGAAATGCCGTGCTGTCTCTCTTTCAGCTTGTTACCAAAGAAGAACAGATTTTGAATTATTAGCCCCAATGAGTGAACTGCCTGCTGGGGTTTATAACACTAAAACACATTTCATTTATAAATGAAATTTTTTTTAGCTTGCTTTCTCAAAGCAATCCCTATGCTCTGCTGTCTTTATGAAAAATCAAGCTTTAACATGTTGCTGATGTTTTATACATACTGACAATCTTGTTTACTAAATACATGTATCATCAATTGTGTTATCCCTAACCACATTATAATCTCTGTTTGCACCAATCTAATTGGTACTGCTGCTAAGCATTCTCAGTATTAACAACAGCAACTAAAGCATGGAAAATACAGCAAATGTTTCCTAAGTTGAAGGTCACACTCTCTGTTGACTTGCTCCCCATTTTATGTTACTGAATTTAGGTAATGCATGAGCAGAGAAGTGCAAGACCACTGAATTTGTAGCTGATTTTGTGCTGTGCCACTTCTCCAAGTCCTGCCCTACTTCACTCACAGGCAGCTTCGTGCACAAAGGATTTACGTGCAACTCCATTGTAAACAAAGGTCTACTTCATTTTGCCCCAAAGCCCGTTGCAGCCAGAGAAGGTCCACTGACAATCTCCTGCCAAACCTTATTGTACATAGCACATCTATAATTATTAACCAGCAGCAGCACCAGCCAAGGCTGTTTGAGCAGAAAAGCCCTAGAATTTCATAGGTAATGAAAGCCCTTTTTATATTAAAAAAACAAAAAAAACCAGTTCTCCACTGTAGTTCATAGGATGTTTAAAAGAAACTACAGAAATGGTACCATTCTTTATTAAATGTTGAGTCGTTCTGAAAGACTAGTTTCAAGGGGGGGCATTTAATTTCTAAACAGTCCCACTGGGTTTCATCTCTTCTGAATTCCATGGGGAAAGACACAGAAATTGTTTTAAAAAAAATAAATAAATCTGAAAATGAGAGGGGAAAACAGCTTGTAAGCACTGTACTCCCCCCCTTCCCTCCCCCTCCCCCACAGAAAAAAGTAAAAAGGATGATTTAAACAAAAATTAAGGACAACGCACATTTGAATATTATATCTTTGGGCACAGAGCCACATGCAGATGCACCTAGCCATGTTTTGGACCAAGGCCAAATTCTCTCAGTCCCAGTTGTTCAATTTTATTGCAAGTGAACAAAGAGGGGGGGTGTGGTATAATACGGTCGTTTGGTAACCAATGTTTGGGGGCTTGTTAAGGTGCGAGTGAGGGTGTTTATGCGAAAGGGGGGCATAAAATTAACACTATATTCTTCAATCCAAAGGATGATCTGTGTCATGTAGCACTGTATTTTGTGAATATTTCTGATAGCAGCAGGGCAGCTCAGCACAATGATTTACAAGCTAAGACGTTGTGTCAATCCACTGGGTTTCACTTCACAACCATCTTGAGAAAAATAAAATCTGGACACGATATGCAGTGACAAACCCAAATATACCAAGGCAATTGTGTTTCTATTTACAGGCAAACAAGCATCTACAACAATGTTTTCATTTTCTCTCATAGTACTGCTAAAAGAAGTCAAACCTTAGCAAATCACAATGACTGGGAATATTAAAAGGTTAATACTGGGGGAGGGTTTTTTCTCCAAATTGCAATGCATTCACTGGGCCCCTGCGACCCGACAGACATCAAGGGAACCCAACAGCTCTGGACCAGGATGGAGAAGGAGAGGTGGTCACCAGCAATGCCAGGGACACGTAACCCTCTCCCCTCCAGCCATGGTGTGGAGGACCACTGAGTGGGGAAGCGACAGCTGCTGAGGCAGCACCAGCCACCACTGACCCATGGGATATTAGCAGATACACGAAGGCTGATCCTTTCATCATTAATTTCCAGATTGTCCTCTCTGCGATGTGAAACTCTTCCTGGAAAGGTTTTGGGGCAGCAAAAGGGAAGCTGTATATTCTAGCGGGTACCCAAAGTGACTGGGACCAACTGAGACAACAAAAGGCCTCTGTGCCACCAGCCTGGATCTTCATCTCTATGACAGTTTGGGGTAGCTGCTTCTCCAAGGGAGGAAAAGAATCCCTTCCTCTCAATGCCTACTGAGAGCTCAGTTAAGTGAGTAATAGTAATGATTAATAATCCTGGGGATTTATAGCTTCAGGAAGATAAAATAGGTGGCCAGGGGGAGAATGAAGAGTCTTTCTGATATTTGTGATACTTACAGTGGTCAAAAATAACCAACCAACCTCTACAAGGGGAAACGCAGAGTCCCAACCTGCAGGGTTACTCTTGGTCCAACTGGAGATGCAGCCAAAGGGTGAGGATGGGCGCTGGGGTATGAGTGGAAGCAAGACCACCCCATCACCCAGGGCTGGGTCCAACCCAAAATTACTCTACCTCAGAAAGGCAAGGCCAGCCCATCCATCACTGCTGTGGCCGGCCCCAGTGGCTCAGTTAACGCCTGCAACACATCCTCACTCACAGGCAAAGACAGCCACAGGTCTTGGAGGATCATTTTGAGTGCTCTCCAGGCTGTTCTTGGGCACACTTCTCTAAGTCTAAATTCAGCTTGAGTGCGGGCGGCTGCCTCACAGTTGAAGTCCATGAAGTTGCACCCACCTACACCGGATCTGAATTGACTCTATGAATAGATATGTACAGGGTAGGATATTCAAATTCAGTGGTTGCCAAAACTAGACATCTGTGTCAAAGCATTTGACAAGTGCACTGATATATGTCAGCAAATTGCCTGAGGTACTTGCTAAAAAACTACAGTAACTTTCTCATCCTGAAATACTTCATCTGCACAATGATTAGAAAATGGCTACAAAAGCAAAATGCTAATAACTTCTGCCTGAGAATTTAACTGTATGCTCGTATTCAAGAAATGAGACCGCAACTTAAATTTTGTTATGTTCAAAAGAAAAAAAAAAAAGAATAAAACATGTTTCAAATACGGGACCTTCAAAAGCAACTCTACATGTCAAGGATCTCCCTAGGATCTGACGGTAAAGAAAGACTTCTGCAACTTACAAACTCAGGCTATAACCAGCGCAAGAAACTCAAGACTATCCCAATTACCAATTCCGGGCAGCAAAGTAGCATTGATGGGTCAAGTTTCCTGTCCTGTTCTCTGGCTTAATAAAAGAGTTGTGCACCAGATTGGTGCTTGAGGAATCCATATGCTGACATTCTGCCTCACTCGCTTGAGCCGCTCATCGCTGGCATATCTGGACACCACATTCGAGCAAGAAAAAAAGCCAAATCAGAAAAGAAAATCCCATTCTGTCTCCTTGTATTATTAAGGCAAGTCAAAGCTTCTAAGGCGTGGAAAGGGCTGTAAGCAAATTCTGTGGAAAGGAATATCTGAGACAGAAAGATAACACCCCTGTTTTTCAGGGGAGGAGGGGTGTAGTTTGGATTCCAGCAACACACAATATGTATGTTCTGTTTGGAAAGGAAGATGGCTTTACTCATAAGTATATGTCAATAAATGCGAGCTGTTAAACAACACCAAAGCAGCCCATTCAGCTCTTTGCTCATTGAGATTTGTATTATAAAAATATATTTTCATTTTTCCTCTAGTAAAACAAAAATCCTTAACTTGGAATTCCTGCAAAATGATAGTTCTGGGGTTTTTCTTAAATAAATGAAACATTCAAGAAAAAGCAAGCAAACAGCAACAAAAAAAAAAACCACACCACAAAACCAGCAGATATTTTGAAACCAGCATGAATAATTAAACAAATTATGTAAAAATAAAAAGATAGTCACATGGAATAATTAAGAACAGGAGCATATTTTATAAAACAACTGAGATAAGGTAGTTCTCCAATACCAAACACAAAAATAAGACAGTTTTTCTAAAAATATGAACCCAGCTGGAAAAAGTTAGTTAGAAACTCTTTAACAACCCTGAGGAGCAGAGCCGATTACCCCAGTACATTGCAGTTGTAAAGTGACTGTATCCATTCTGAATAAGAGGTAGTATTTCTTTGCAGCACTGACACTGACAGAATTTGACATTAGTTTATTTAGAGCTGCATTGCACAGGATAGCTGCATTCCAGAATTTACTGTAGCTTAAGCTATGTTATTGCGATAGCTGCAAGATTTAGTTCAGTAATTTTATGTAATTGGCAAATAGGCAGAAAGAGTATAATTTAACATTTATGAATTGCCAATCTCCTCATATAAATACTGTAAGGAATGTTGCAATTATCAAATTATCTAAAGAAAGTAAATTGCAATTTGGGAAGCTGCTTATTTGTTAAAGTGATTTATAAATGAATATGAGTACTTTGACTTACAGAATCTAATCCAGTGATTCAACAAAAAAGTTACTCTGCCTAGCACAAGTGGTTTTGTAATTGGGATACATTACGAAATTACACTGTGTTTGATGTGACCTCAAATTCAGTCTTCTTGAAAACAAACTATTGAGACCTTTGATGAAGAAGGGCCTAAGAGCCCGCCCTGGAGTCAGAGGTAAAAAGTAATCATTAGCCATACACACACACCCCCATATATATATATATATGAGTTATAACCTGTTTGGCTGGCTCATGTTTGGAGTTTCACTGAAGTTTAGCACAACCTGAATTCAACACCATAGTATTCATTATTTGGCCCATTAAAACCACTCTTATCAAATAGGTTATGCTCCCTACAAGATAAAGGAAGCCTTTAATTACCTTCCTTTCTCTTGCCCACAGGCAAGAGCATCTCCTTTTCTCCCATCCTATTGCCAGGGCTGTTCAGAAGCAATTGAGCAGGCGTCAAGTCTAGGACATCAGAGCAGAGATGCAGGCAAAATTAGCCCTAATTAACGCTTATAAGCATACATAAATAATTGCATTTCCTATGCTAGCAGATATACTTTATCACAAGGACAAACTAAGAATTTCAGTGGAACACACTTACACATTGTCATCTATTGTCTAGTTACGCAAAAGCTTTTCTTGGAGAACTATATGTGAACCTGATGAAGTTCAATGAGGCCAAGTGCAAGGCCCTGCCACATGGGTTGGGGAAATCCCAAGCACAAATACAGGTTGGGTGGAGAATGGCTGGAGAGCAGCCCTGAGGAGAAGGACTTGGTGGATGAGAAGCTCAACATGAGCCAGCAATGTGCACTGGCAGCCCAGAGAGCCAACTACATCCTGAGCTGCATCAAAAGAAGCATGGCCAGCAGGTCGAGGGAGGTGATTCTGCCCCTCTGCTCTGCTCTGGTGAGACCCCATTGGGAGTACTGTGTCCAGCTCTGGAGTCCTCAGCGTAAGAAGGACACAGACAGAGAGTCCAGAGGATGGCCGTGAAGATTACCAGAGGGCTCGAGCACATCTCTAACAAGGACAGGCTGAGAGAGCTGGAGTTGGTCATCCTGGAAAAGATAAGGTTTCAGGAAGACCTTATAGTGATCTCTAGTACCTAAAGGAGGCCTACAGGAAAGATGGCCCCCATAAAGGGTCCTCATAAAGGGACTCTTTATGAGGTAGGTGTTCAAGGACAGGTTGGATGGGGCTTTGATGAAGCTGGTCTGGTGGGAACTCCCTGCCCATGAAAGGGCGCTTGGAACTAAATGATCTTTCTTCCAACTCTAACCATTTTGATTCTATGACATGTGGGGATCCATGTCTCATTTTGACATGAGCCCAGAAGAAGAGGAGCAAGACTTTGACAACTTTGCAAGAAGTACCGCTATTCAATCTCTTGCATTGTGATCATTACTATGAGCACCTTCCAGCAGTCATAAGCAGCACAACTAACATGTCACACCCTGGTTCTTTTTTCCTCTCCCCGACAATTTTTTGTGGTGGTTTCCTTTTGCTTTTTCTTGCACATACAGATTGCTGGAGGAAATTTGTGCTCAGGAAGCTAGAGTGAAAGACTTGCTTTAGCGTCAAAGATGATAAACTCTGTGATTGTGCTTCATCATTGTGCAAAAGCCTTACAAACCCATGCAGAGATTAACTTTGTCCTTTGACTTAATAATCTTATAGCCTTACATAGAAAGTTGTTCTCTCTTTTTGACCTGTCCTAAGTACTTACAGAGCACCTGATGAGGGTTGAGTCATCAGCATTGTAAAAAACAGAGTATTGGTGAAAACGTGCTCACAGACTTTTAAGAATTCTAATGGATGTCTAAGCTGGACTCTTCCCATTAGCAGACACACTAATCTATGTAATGAAATGTTGAAACCACTTATTCACCATGAAGAGCCTGTCAACATTTTCTGAACAAAACTTTTCCAACAGAAAAAAAGGTGCTCTGACTAAAATTAATTTTTTACAAAAAGTATCTACTTTCTAAGGAAATTTTGCCTGCTTGTTGAAAAAAATAAAAACATGAAAACTTTTTGAAGCCTATTCTCTGAAAAGTTCTAGTCACAGGCATAAACTTAGCTTCTTTTCACACATCTTGACAATGTTTAGATCTGTTGACAGTGTTGTTATCAAGAAATGTCGAGGGGACACGGACAGAAATCTGTTTTATGTAGCTCATTTAAGTTAATACCTTCTCCTGCCGTTTGCTATCCCAGCACAGCCAGTATGTCCAGAAATAGATGGAAACAACCGTGTGCAAAGGGTGGCTGGTGATAAATCCATCAAAATTAAAATTCAGGGTTCGGAAACCTTGACAACAGGAGGGATACAGATTTTAATCTGACAGCAAAATGAAAAGAGCAAAGTCCTCATTATAAGCACTTCCATGGTGATCTGGGGATTTAATCCTAGAAAGCTGCATCACAACCCGGGGCAGGTTGCACCTGCTCTCCTGTAGAACCAAGAAACTGGCTGTCATTGTTAGGGATTCATTCCTGCTTGGCTCTTGACTCCATGCTCCTGCAGCTTGAGCCCAGGAAGAGCATTAGGAGAATACCTCCCTACAGAGGACCAGACCTAGCATCACTGCTGAAGCTGATTTTGGACTTTTCTGTTCAAGGTCTGAACAATCTCTTCGTTTCTTTGCAACATCTCAGATTCAGGGTAAGTCCATCTCTAATTTAATCAGCAAGTATCCGTCCGCTTTATTTTAACATAATAGCCCCCCCAAAATATCTCATTTTTTGTTAGATTTGCCTTTTAACAAGTATTATAATGATCTACTTTCAACTGCTTATAAAAATAAAAAACCACCACCAACAACAAAATACATGAAAAGCTCACCACTAACAAAATAAACTTTACCTTGTTCTGTCTAAATCTCCCATGATGGATAACCCTTCTGAGACTCACTCTTCAGGAAATTTTAGGCAAACCCCCCCAATACGTCCAAACCCTGGTTCCTGGAGAGGAGGCAGGGGGCCCTTTGCCCACAGAGACAGGCAAACAACAAGATCAAAGGTGCTGGCCACAAAACAAAAAAATGGATGAGGTTAGGCCCTAGAATCTTGTCCCCTTCTTTTCAGCCTCTTATCAACTCTTCTCCCAGCTCTTGCTCTATCACTGTGTCAATGATTTAAACAGGTTCCACAGTTCTGGGGATAATTGTGCTCTCAGGCTCTTGTTAACTTTTTCACCACCATCACTACCACGTTGTTAGCTCTGCACAAATGAGGTTTTTTCTTACAAGATCTCCTAGGGGCTCTAAACACAGAGCTGTTACTACAGTCTACTTTCTGGAGATGTATGTGATTTCTTTGAAAATAAAAAGATTATGACTGACCACCTTGAATACAAGTGTTCAAGAATTAATAGATGTGCTCTTTATCAAGTCACCTGCTGTGGAGAGTGCCAAGCATCCACGTAACATCTCTGTTTGAATATGTTCCAGTGTTGTGTCCTACTGGTGGTTTCCTAAATACCAAACCACCAATTGCATATCTACACTGTGCTTGGTTGAACAGTGTAGAAATGCAGAATCACAGAATAATATGGGGTTGGAAGGGACCTCTGGAGATCTTCTAGTCCAACCCCCAAACATGACATGACAGAAACATATTTAAATAAGCACTGTCCAATACATACAGATGCCAAGCAGAATTTATAAAAGTCAATAATGAAAAATGAAGTTATGCGAAACCTTTCCAAGAAAACTCCACAAACATTTGCAAGTCATACAGCTTCTCAAACATCACTTCAGCCAACACTGTCCTAAAGCAATGGGTCACCACAGAAGAAAATAAAAGCCACGTGTAGTGAAAGGCAGTTGAGGGCTACACATGTCCCCTGTGTATGTCTGTTCATTGATTTTATTTTGCCTTATATTTTCCTAATACCTGTATAAGTAGATTCTGCAGGGAGAAAACTCGCCTTTATGGGACAAAGGTGCACCTCCACTGTTTTTAAGGCACACTGCAGGGAGAACATGGAGCTGGAATTGACATACCCAAAATTAGCTTTTTTAGTATGGGTTGCATTATTCCAAGTTTTGAAAGAGGATGTGAAGCTCCCTTTCTTGACAAAAGTATTGCAATTTTTGGCCTTGAGACAAGGTCAAACCTTGGCTCATCAGGTTTAGCAACCCTTCTCATGAGCCGGGGAGGAGCAGAGGCTGGAGGAAAGCCAGTGTCACTTCAGTTTTCAAAAAGGGCAAGAAGGAAGACCTCAGTAACTACAGGGTGGTCAGCCTCACATCCATCCCCGGAAAGATGATGGAACTGCTCATTCTGGTCATCATCTCAAAGAACATAGAGGAAAAGAAAGCTATCAGAAGTAGTCAACAGGGATCCACCAAGCGGAAATCATGTCTGGCTAACCCGAAGGCCTCCTATGATGGCATGATTGGATGGATAGATGAGGGGAGGGCAGCAGATGTTGTCTACCTTGACTTCAGCAAGGCTTTCAACACTGTCTCCCACAGCTTCCTCATAAGTAAGCTTAGGAAGTGTGGGTTGGATGAATAGACAGTATGGTGGATTGAAAAGTGGATGAAAGAGAGAGTTGAGAGGGTTGTGATTAGTGGCACAGAATCTAGTTCCTTCCCAGGAGTCAGAGAGATGATGAGGGGCCTAGAGCTTCTCCCTTACAAGGAAAGGCTGAGAGACGTGGGTCTTTTTAGTCTGGAGAAGAGAAGGCTGAGGGGGGATCTCATCAACACCTATAAATATTTAAAGGATGGGTGTCAGGAGGATGGGGCCAGTCTTTTTTCAGTGGTGCCCAGGGACAGGACAAGAGGAAATGGGCACAAACTTGAACATAGGATGTTCCATCTAAACATGAGGGAGAACTTGTTGACTTTGAGGGTGGCAGAGCTCTAGAAGAGCTGCCCAGAGATGTGGTGGAGTTTCTGTCTCTGGAGACATTCCAAACCCACTTAGACACGTTCCTGTGCCTGCTCTGGGTGGACCTGCTCTGGCAGGACAGTTGGACTAAATGGTCTCCAGAGGTCCCTTCCAACTGTATATCATTCTGTGTGATTTGATATTTGCAGTACAGTCTCTTTAAGTTACCCCTGAAACTGCATGTAAGTAAATGTATTATGCCCCAGGAATGCAGATAGAGAAGTGAAGACATCAGTTCTGCGATTTTTCATATCTGCACTGCTGTCAGCATGAATGCTGAAATCTCTGGAGGTAAAAGTCTGGAGTATTTTACCATCATTGCCAACAAGGTATCAGTAAACTCCATTATGAAGCCTCTAGGGGCACAGTAAATGAACAAAAATGGATGTTAGCCTTGGCTCTGTTTTCTATTGTTAGATGAATGAATTAAATCAAACGTGTCTGATCTGAGGGACCTCTTGGGTTTTAAAGTTTGAAGGGATGATAAATGAAGTGTAGCCTTCCTTTCTCTCTTCTCTGAGTTTGTGATGAGCCCAGTGGCCTGCTGAGAGAAGCGAGGCAAAGGCAGAGACAAGGAATGGACTGACACTGGATTTGCAGCGTCTTCTGCCTCGGTGTCTGTGATCAAAACTGTATCATGTGCCTAATCTCTGAGAAGGATGCATATTGTTTGGTGGCAGGTAATCTAGCATTCATACTAATGTCTTTAGTGGGGATAAATAATAGCATGTTCTTCAACCAGCCATATCAAGTAATTTCCAAGCATCAATGTCCACACTTATGAATATGTACAGACATAATACCAGTCCGACTCAGGCACCTCAGCTATATTCTTTCACTGAATGTCCCTATGAAAAACCCTCCTTCTCTGCTTGACCATGGGTGGAGCCTACAGAGATCATCTTCCTAACTTTGTCGATATGTTAAGGTCCCTAACTGCAATTTCTCACGCATTTTTCTTCCATCACCTACTTTTCGTGAATGCAGTTGGGTTTATCAACAGCATGTTTGGAAAGAAAAACTCCTGCAACAACTTCTGAAGAGGAGCCTGCCCCATATGCCAGTACCCAAGGACAGCTGCTAGGCTCCCCGGTTCCCCAGGGAGACGAGTAACAGTGATAGCTGAAGACAGCAAGGTCTACTGAGTCTAAAGCTGGTTGGGAATGCAGGAAGCCTGGATTTTATTCCAAATCTGTCATGGACTGTTGTGTGACTGACCTTAGACAAATCTTTTTTACCTCTCATTAGCTCCTTTTCTCTCCCACTCATTTTCTATCTTATCTCTTGATGCTATAATCTCTCTGAAATAGAAGCTGCACTCTTTATACATACCAGAGACCTAAGCTGGCCGTAATATGATTCAATCATAAATACAGAACTTCAGTTCTTTGGTATTCACATGTAATTTTTAAACATTTTACAATTAGTGAAACCTACTTTTACAGAGTACTAAACTGATACAGGACACTCAAGTGACTAGCCTTAACTTGTGAGAATAATGGCAAGCTATGGACTACAGCCTTGAAATCTTGTCTGCTAATCACTTGATACAGTCCTTGTTCTCTTTGTATAGAGTCTGCTAAATTGGAATTACTCTATCCTTTCCAATGATGTACATCCAAAGCGCTTGATAAAAAAAAAAATCCTCTAAACTTATATAACAAATGCACAAACGTATTTTAGCTCAAAAGTATTACAGATCGAGAGTTGTCTTTACATGTCACAATCACATTTTCTTACCCATGCTTTTACCATGTGTTGTAAGCATATGGCATGTTGGCAAGGCATGACAAGAATGCACAAAGTACGGTGTCAAAAAAAATCCTATCAAGAAGTTTGAGAAGCTGCCTACTACTCTATTTGCTCTTGAGTAAGTCAGGCATCTTCCAAAGTACTCACTTTCTTGTAACCTGAAGACTCTACTATTACCAGAGGCTTTTATTTTTACACTAAATAGAAATACGAGACTCTGGAAGGGCTTGGTATTCTGGTCTCTTGCTGACAACAGATAAAGGTTAAAATGTCAGTTGGTTCACATGCCCTGATGCTCCTCAGCCTCTCCTTCAGGTTGAGCAGATCATTCACCTGTTCACATCTTATACAGGTGTTGTCTCCGCTACCCTCCATTGCCAGGCACCAGGCTCCAGCACTCTCTGCACCCAGAGACCTACACACCCATAGGTTTGTGTGCCCACAGCTTTCCTAAACACAGCCTTCGATCTGGTAGCAACCATAGGTGAGTCCCCAGGAGCGACTGACCTTACCTTGTAGGTTGGCAGAGAGGCACAGAGCCCAGCCAGTGCACACACCAGCTCTGGTTGCTCCCTCTAAGCTCAGTCCCTGCCCTCCCTGAGGCCTTTTATCCCCTGGGGGCGGGACAAACTGGGGCCGGTCATGGCTCCGCCCAGGCTTGCCCAGAGGCTCCGCCCCCCAGCTGACAGGCCCCAGGGCAAGCAGAGGCCTGGTCCCGGCTTCAAAAAAAGTCCCCAAAAGAGCTTCTCGTTGGCCTTTTTCACTACAGATCCCCTCCCCAGCGCAGTCTTACCTGCCCTGAAGCTGGTCTTCTAGGCATGTTTAGTTTACTACTAGAGACTAGCTAGTGTGAAAGAGCTGGTGGTATCTCATCTGAAATGTTAAGGTTTAATCAAGAGTCTCAACAGATAATGAGGCTCCATACCTCTTGGTTAGTCAGTGAAAGCAACAGGTATACAAAAAAACTCCAGTCATGGCTTTAAAGAAAGCCAAGGTTCTTCCCTCTATACAAGGCTAGAATAAATTCCCTACCTTGTCCCAAATTATGTCCTAATCCCCTACTCCATATCCAGTCCCTTTGTGTAACAAAAAGGCCAACTTCTCCAGCTGACCCTTTCATATTTCTTCCAGGTGAGCTAGTCCTACCTCCACATGTCTGACAGCAGTGGGAAGGTAACCGCAGTAGATGCAGCAGCAAGAAGCAGCCAACTGTCAAGATGGTGACACCTCATGCTCACACTTCCGAGCCAAATCCTGGATAAATACTGTTTAAAGTGACTGAGAAATGGGCCCTGAGCTGCAGAACATGAAGCAGGCTGCAGCCATCACATTTAAAAATTGCTTTCTAATGACATCAAAGTGTCTATTTGTTATATATTAAAACTTTGGTTTTAGTAGGCCAAGGAACGTTTAACTCAGCAAGTGAGTTATTTTGGTATCGAATACCCAAATTCACTCTCAGGTAAGGGGATGGTACAAAAGGTAAACTGCCTCTATCAGCCACCAAACAATTTGGCACGATGGTGTAACAGACAGGTATAAATAACATAGACAGAACATGTCCAGCTAAAACCACTGAAAGGAAGTGTGAGAAGAAACAAGTTAATCTACGAATTACAATGTGCTTTTAAAGTTGGTGGTAAGCAGTGTATCCTATCGGCTAAGAAAGAGACATGGAATCACAATTCGTGGCACAAACTACTCACAGCTGTACGCCAAAGAAGTTGGTGTCAGGAATTTAGTTCAAGTCAGATAAATAGCAAGACCTATAGCAAGGCTGCCTAGCGTTGTCAGATCTATATCCTCACTGTAAGGCAGGCAATACTAAAAATACCCTGAAAAATCCTGTTGCTGAATAGCCGCAGATAGCCCAGCTCATCTTTAAGGTGCATTACAGTAAGTCTAACAATATCCCACAGGTATAAGGACAAGCGATACAGTTGTGATCAGTACAAAATCTAATCCATTTATGAAAACAGACCTGTACTCTATTTGACAACACCTCAGGCTAAACCCAAATGGCCAGTCACACATTTAGGGTACCCAATTTTTCCTCACTATTACAATCGTCACATTAGTTGTTAAGTAATTCCTCTCAACAGAAAGGCAAATTCAGACAATCACGTGCATACAAAATAAAGCAGCAACCAACACCATGCAAAGTCACTCCCTTCTCTCGTACACAATGAGCAGGGATGATCTCCACTAGATCCTGCTTCCTAATAAACTTTTGCTACATACTTCAGAAAACAAAAACATTATTCTAAAAAACATGATGTACTGTATTCTTAAAAAGTTAATTTCATTAAGTGAATAGGAAAATGAAGCCATTAGTAGTGATGAAGTGAAGTTTTTAATTAGCTAGAAAATAAAAGGGAAATCCTTTGGTAGACATAGGGCAGCAAAGGAATTAACATCGAAGGAGATTATGGGCAAAACTCTTCTTTCAACTCCATGGGAGTCTGTACTCCAATACTATTTTCCTCTCTTGTTGCCCCAAACTCTCTTGTTAACATTGGTGTGTGGAGAGGGAGCAGAGCATCAAAGACATGCAAGATCTCTGCTCCATCTGGGGCAGTGGTTTCCTTTGGCCTTTCTCCTTACCTTCACTTACCTCACACGCCTGCCCTACTTAAAAGAAGGCAAGTGGCAATTCTGTGTAACTTGGCCTCATGGTCGATTGCACTTTGTGGCCTCAGCCCCGGCAGATGTTGCTGGCTTTTACCCCATAGGGTGTAAAATGAGCAGGTCTTCTTCTTGTGTGAGTAAAGGAGAAGGAAAGCTGGAATCCTGGGTTTGTAATGTGCCACTGGGACAAGAAAAGGGGAAATCCTGAGCTCCAGTCCTGGCCCCAGGCTCTTGCGTTGGGCAGCTCTGCCAGCCTCAGCTTCAGAGCTGGGAAATTTGTTTCTCTGAATAGAAAATACATCAAGACAGCAGCTTGAGAACCATTAAAAAACCCACTGTTCACTGTCATGTTGAAGCCCATGAACAGTCTTAGATGACAAAAGGGTTTGTTTTTTTCTGAGAAGTCAAAATGCTTGTTTTAAAATTTCAATACAAAATGTTTTGATTGCTCTTTTAACTGAGATTTTCATTTCAAAGTAACCTAACTTTTTAATATTTATATATATATATAGAGAGAGAGAATTCTTACAAAGTCCCAAAATAAAAATTGTAATTTTTGTATCAAAATAAACATTTTGCCAGTGTTTATATTGTCATTGAAACTTCACATTAGTGTAAGAAGGTAAAATTGCTAATAAATAAAATATTTCGAAGTGTTCCATTTATTCTTAAACTACATGCTACAAATCCATGTGATTAATTTAGCAAAATAAGAACTTGGGTTGAGTACTCAAAAAAACACACACCCCCCTTGACCCAAAATGACATTTTTGGTATCTTCTTGTTGTAATTCAGATTAGATTACATTCTTAAGAGAAAAAAAAAAAAAATTTAATTTTTCCCCTTCGTGATCACAGAACTGACAGGATTGTTCCAATGCCTTAACAATCCAGAGCAGTTCCTATGCCTCAGTGTCCCTGCTCTTTAAGGGGTCCCACTCCAATTCTTCCTCATTTCTCTCTCGTGCTACTGCCTCAATTTGCAGGAATGTAAAAGCCGCAGTATTGTGAGAGCCTTCAAACTGTCCATCCCCATGCAGAGATGCAATTGAAAAGGTCGATGACAAATGGACCAAGCAATTCTCTCTTGACACGTGCAGTTTCCTTGAAGCTACTGAAATCCACGGACCTCTTGTCAGCCAATTAACATTGGTGAAAATATGCTTCTTGCCAGAATTAGTCATATTATATAGGCTCTATTTAAGAGTTATAAAAATGTTGACCAAGCCACAACTATAGCCTATAATAATCATCACAATTAGAAGCAATAAATATTAATAACTTTGCTTCATTACAGCCTAGTTTCTTCAAACACAGCCTAAACACAAGATCTGAATTAGCTTCATATGAAAAGTTTTAAATTACTGTTATTGTGCTGTTAGGACCATTGGGACAAAGGAAAGACTGACACGGGTGCTAAATTTTGTAAATAATCCAGTTTTTAACTAATTTTAACTGACAAACTAATTAATGGCATTATATGAAACTTTTTGGAAATTCAACCAATATTTATAAAGGTAGAACTCAAGTTTGGTGAGGGTATGCTACACTGCTCAGAGGTAAAAAAAAAGAGATTAATTTCTTCTCTACAAGCCAAATAAGAACAAGCTGTAATTTTTGGCCTGTGTCTCCCTGGTGTTAAATTTTATCGATATCTTATGTACTTGGATGGACCATAAATATGCTAGCAAATTAAGACATCTTATTTCTAAATATTTTCTAACTTATTCTTGTTATACTTTGATGGTGGAATTTCCCTGCATCAATTGAGTTAGAGCAGCTTACATTCTCAAAAGAGGCATTCTCAAAAATCGGTCATTCTCAAAAATTGATCATTTTAATACTGTTATATAGATATACTTTATGTACTCAGGTAGTGCCTAGAGATGACTGACTAACTCCAACAGGAGAGGTACAGAGATGTCCTCTTCTCTGTAACAGTTGGTTAGAGCACTTGCTTGGGTAATGATAGGTTTGAATTCCATCAGACTGAGTAGGGAATTACGTTTGCGTTTTTTCAACTTGAGGACCCAATATTTTAGAAAGAAGTGGCCACAACAGCACATTTTCTGAAAGGTCTAATCCTGTCGATATTCATGAGGCAACGCCCCTATTGTAGCCTTTCTGGCTAAAGCCACTGAAGAGACTGAAATGGTGAAACAGAGAGGTTTCTGTGTCCTTGTACTTCAATAAGCTGGAAATGGGCATTGCCTTGTTCGGAGGAGTAGTGCAGGGTGTGAGCATCCTTCTAGGGATGTGGGCATCTCAGACAGAGGCACAAAAGACAGAGGCACACAGAGGCTAACAGGTTTGGGAGTTGTGCATCGCAATGCTGGACTAATGTCTTTACCTTCCATATCCATCCTGCTTTAGGCCTTCCCATTTTTTTACCAGTGAACCTTGTAACCACCATTCAGGGAGCATATTTTTACTGTCATTGTAGGTTCTTAGGAAAATAGCTGGTATAGTACTGTTATGCAGCCTGAAACACACATGCATTGTGACATTGTCATTTGGTACAAAAGATTCAGACACACTACTTACAAGTCAACTCAGTTATAACACAGCTTGCATTTGCACCTAATATTAGTTGTAAGCACTGGAAGGACTCTGCAGTGCATGGCTGAAGTGTTTAATTTTAAAAAAGGCAACAAAAAGGCTGGTAAATGGCCGAGTTGCTTTTAAAAATATCCATCACCATCCAAAATGAAAATCATACTAAAATAATCACACTGCTCTAAAGTCAAGCGATCAGATTCTATTTGCAAATGATTGTAAAATGGGGGTAAAAAGTATAAATGGAGATGAAATGCAACACAAATAATCAACTATGTTCTAGAAGCCTCCCTTCATTTACTTTTTGGGGGGGGGGAAGGAGGGTTCTGGTATTGGTATATTATTTCCGCTCAACACACAAGATCAGTAATTAAATACATTTCTGCTGGTCTTGTGGCCATATGTCTGCAATATGTAAAAATATATTTGCTTCCTTTTTTTCTTTTTTTTTAATTCCTTTTGTTCCCAGTACTGACTGCCTGTCAGAGTGAACCCTTCAGATTCCTGTGTGCTGGTATCCATGGGCTCTTTCTTGCCAAGCTGCCAGTCTGGAGCGTCACACCTTACTGCCTTTAAAGATTGCCCTGCAGAGATAGAGGAAAATGGCAATTTTTACATGATGCAGTCTGGCGGCCCAGGAGATTTGAAGTCAGAACTGGTGCCAAGATTTACCCAGGAGAGCAAGCAAAGGCAAAACAGCGAACCTGGGCCAAAGGAAAAGGAAAAAAAAAAAAAAAAGCAGGAAAAATAAAGCAAAGAAAGAGGGGAGGGAAAGGGAGGAAAGCATGGCAGAGTGGGAGCAGATTTTCTGATAAAAGGTGAAAAGCAGGGCTAAGCAATGAACATTACATGTTGTTTGCATGTGTTTATTAAGAGGGTCAGGGTCCTAAAGAAAGTCAAAGGGAAGAGGTCGGCTTTTTTTGCATGCCCCAAATTGTAGTAGATTGCAGAATGTAAATGAGACAATTATTACACCAGTGCTCATCAAGCTGTGCTGGAAAGACTTCAATAGCCTGATGAATATGCATGCAAATTTGTTAATTAAGTTAATTATTCTGCTGAAAATTCATTTGTCTTCCAAGGACATTTTCCCAATGATTTTAACATGCTTGTGCCATTAGTCATGCTCCATGCTATTTAACATTACTTTTTGTCCACTTTTTCTTTTTTCCTTCCTTCCTTCTTGATTTTCTGTTCTACTCAGGGTTTTTTTATTAAAGCTTTAAAACCAGATGATTGGTTTTCTTAATTGACCCCTGCAACACTGGAACATGCTAGCAGCCAGCTCTGTAGGAATCCCCTAAAAGATTTCAAACACTTGCTTCCTATAGAAAAGTCCCTAAAATGTCACCCAGGCAAAGTGGGGTGCCAAGGGGAGCGGAAGAGGGGGAGAACGAGCCTGCCTGGCATCATTAGAGCTGGAGTGAGAGCGGGTGCACTCGGGGACGGGGAGGGGTACATCCGTCCCGGCTGCAGGCTTTTTCCTCAGCCACAGCCTTGGGTTGGCACCGGGAGGTACCTTGCTCTGGAAGGTGTGATCTCCTCACACCTCCCTTCCCTCTGTACAGCTACACACAGAAACATATGCGTTCAAACAGGAACAAGAACTGAGATACTTTTCTGTCACCATGAGGGCCAAAACCTGTTACCATGGCAACAGAAGAGAATTGTGAGCTTAAAAATCATGTCTAAATGGCAAAATGAGATACTTTAAAGAAATATAAGGATATTTGGTGTTTCTTCTGTGAAAGAACTGAGGTGTTGTTACAACTTTGCATGATTACACTCTCAAAAACCAGGACCTGTCTCTACCCATTCTGAAATGCCCATCATTTGAAAATGTGTCAGAATGCACAATGACTATTTTACATTTCTAATATGCATTAGACTTTTTCTGTAACTCCACGGCATTTAACTGCTGCTTCCTCTTAAGTTCATTTCTTCTTATTCTATTATTCACTTACTCTATTCTGTTGCACTTGAAAATTAAATTATTTCTTTTTTTCAGCAAATGGGGAAAGACTCAATATGATCATGGGATGCTTTCTGCCTTCCTAAAAGAACAAGGCTATCAGGAAAAGCTTAAAAGAAGAGGGATATTATAAGGAAGGGAAAATTGCAGATCTTGGCGTTTAAGAAAATTAATTGGCAAGGTTTCTTTTTTACTCAGTCCTTATACATTACACAGTCTGAATGGCACTGCAGTGTCACATAGATCATAAACCAATTAGGATGATATTTTAAACCCTGTAATTTCTGTAATTCCATCTGCTTTAGATGGTCTAATTAGTTAAAGTTACAAAAGCCAAATATATTTGAATATTTTGAAATCAAGCCCAAAGGCAAGAAATAAGAGTTACCAAAAGCAGTTGATGTGCAAGTGGGCATATTGCATGAATATATGAAAAAGGGGAGGGGAAAGGTTTTTCTTTTCAATCTTTTTTTGAAGATGAGTTAAACAGTACTAGTTGTGAAATCCCAGTTGCACAGAAGAGAGTGGCAAAATCGCCATGGACTCCAAAAGGCTGTATTCCAAAAGAAGATACTCTTTACTCCTGACCTATTTTTCTAGCAAGGATATAACCACTTTCTTAATTACCTAGACCCCATACTGCTCCTTCTGAAGTCACGTAGAAACTCCAAGCCCTTCATTTGCATACAATACTTCTAACTTTAAGATGGTGAATGGAAAGACTGCTCAATGAGCATAGCCCTTTTATTTCCAGAAGCTCTGTCCTGAGCTGCCCCTACTGTTTTATATCTCAATCTCTGCTCAGTGAATTGCTGAATACTTTGATTAAAACTACTCACTTAGCTGGGTGATTATACACAACATATCCCTGCTCTCATCTTTTCAAAGTTTATCATGGACCTGATTGTGAGAAATTAAACCCCATCATTTTCTGGTATGTTTCCAAATTGCTAACAGCAAACATCATAACATGGAAAGCCATCAGTGCTGGTATCTCTGCTCCTGCAAATAGTCCCAGAGAAGTCCGCTAGAAGTATGATTTGCACAGAAGAGGGTTACACAAACAGCCCATGAAATCACTTCAACTTACTGTAAAGAAGAATAATCTCAGTTTTTTAAAAGGAATTTATCAGAACTTTAGGAATGTCTGAAGCCAATGAAATGGTTACCACTGCCCTGTGTTTGTTTTGCGAAGGTATTTCTCCTGCACATCAGTTGTGCAAGATGATGGAGCACAAATAGCTTCAGCCACCGGAGACTGACAGCAGCATACTGAAGACAGGGTGTATGCTATTGCAATGTCTGTCACCCTCTGATTGAGACACCGTGGGTGTCCAGGGCTGTCCTTGCTCACTCTGAAATATTCCAAGGTAAAACTGTTACTCATAAAAAAGATGACTTGTCGTTCCACTTAACAGAAACACAATAATAGAAGTGAGCTATTAATTCATGGAACCTCCTACAGTTTAAACAAATCACTTCTGTTCTAGCTGTTGAGAGAAATGTCAAGTCAGTGAAAATATCTAACATAACAACAATTGTCAAACAGTGACAACGAAATAGAAAAATTAGGCGAAGCAATACTTATATAGAAGTATTTTTGTTTAAAAAGGGACTTATAAAATACCTGTGTCATTATAGGGCCACAGCTGTTTTCTGTAACTGTCAGGAAAGATTTTACTAATAAAATCAGGTGCATATTGTGCTCTCTTGCATATTTGGCTCTGTAGCCGTTTGCAATGTGGTACCTCTTGTTAAGAGGAGAGGAGAGGGGAAATGCAAAAATTTTTCCCTGCCCAAAACTCACACCCCTGACTTCAATCAAAGTCATATCAGAAGCAGCTGTAAAGACCCCTCCTGCTCCTGGGATCACCAAGGTCATTGACTCTGGCTCTGCAGAATGCAGGCAGCCAGTTTCCTTTCCTTGTCATAGCTGAAAAGTTGCCTCTGAGTGTCCCTGTGACAGCTGATAACTGTCACTGTAGGTGTGCTGTGAACACACGCCTTTCCTCCCGGTTCACAACCCCCTGCTAAGGGATGGCCTAAGACTGCTCTCAAAGTTGCTGAGAACAACTGTGTCTGTCATTTGTGGTTCCATTGCACACAAAGTATAAAGCTAGCAGACCATGGACAATAATATGGGCAAATGCCACTGAGGTCCAGAAGCATCAGTTTTTCAGGTAATCTCTTTGGGGCAACTTAACTGTGTTTGTGCTAAATGAGCAAATTTGAGTGAACCATAGATACATCATTGATATTAAATTTTAAAAGAAGAAAGCACTCTTGCTTAGCAGCTAGGAGCTTCTTTCCATTGAACAGCTCCGGGTTCCTGTGCCCTTTCTTCATCTTCCTCTTTTCTTTGGACCTCATCAGCACATTGTGCTCCTCTGCTGCCTTTTCTGGTTTTGTCTCCACTGCGAATCGTGGCTGTGACATGGAACTGGCAACTGTGGTGGAAAAGCTTTAAGAAGTAAAACACTGATAAGTGTGAACCTTCAATTGCAAAATAAATTCATAAGGAGAGTTGACTCAGCACACCACTGCAGCAATTCATTTCCTTTTTTTAAAGCCAACTTAGTCTATTTGAAAAAAAAAAAATAAGAGAGAGAGGGGAAAAGAAACGGCAATAAACTTACAGTGAATTAGTCACTGCAGATTTTGGCTTTTCTAAGACTGGCAAAGCTACAGAACGATACCTAATCCTGATGTAGTCTTAAAATTAATATTGTAGCCCACTCTCATATTGTGCACCAGAGCATTCATTGTGGTTTTCCCCTCTGCTGGAAAGACAGTACTAGACTCACAAACTGCACTCGTCAAGGAGCACGTGCCCCGTGCGAGCCCTCCTTGGGGTAGCAGTTGGAAATGCCCAGGCAGTCCAGAGGATGAGAGGTTCTTGTGACAGACTTCCAAAAGAGGGGCAGAACTTTGCTAGGATGAGATGGGCTGTCAACACCACAGTCGCAATCAGGCAGGAGCTCAGCCCTTCTGGCACCACTCGCTGATGGTTGCTGCCTTCTTTTCTCATTTGTTTCCCCTGCAAAGGCCAATCCCATCCCATTCTGACAGCACAGCTGTGTTGGTCAGAGGTGCAATGGGATGTGTTCTCTGACAGCATAAGCTGCCACCACGCTCTGGTGTGTTATTTTCCTCCAGTTATCATTAACACTTAGAGTGAATAAACCTTTCAATGCAGATTGCCGCAGATCCCCATTTGTCTTCTCTTCGGCAAAGACACACAATATGTGTCTGTGCTACAGTCACAACAAAGACGGCGAGTTCTGCCCACGGTCCAAGTTAGTTTTAAACCAGCAGCTGTGTGGAGGCAGAGCCATCCCACGGACGGCAAGAGACAGAACGGCTCCTGCCGAGCAGCCCCAGGCAGCACCAACAGAGCCAGCCCAGGTCCACCGTCACCTGGGCAGCCACCCTTGGGCAGGAACATACGCGAGGGTGTCACAAGTCCCACCATAAAAAAAAACAAAAACCACCAACCTCTTCAGCCAAAGACAACTCCTGTGAGTTTCCTGACGATTATGAGATATTTGTACTGTCAGATCATGAAGTTGTGTCGACAATTTCAGCCTCCAGTTTATAAAAAGGAATGCAAAAAGTAAATCTTTTGTCAGGAAAAAAGCCAGGAAGTGAGACCTCACTCCTCAAGGAACTAAAACGTGGCTGAAAATTGAGAAATTTTTGGAGGGCTGGACGCACAAGGTATTGCTCATCATGTTTTGATTTATTCTGTACTTCTTATGAGACTTCATCTGCTAGTCTCTGCAGTGAGTGCCAGTGGAAGTTTTGTCATGCTTGGTGCCTGCACTAATGGATGCTTTTCCATACACTTGAAATTTTAGGAAATGCATGTCTTCGAGAATCCAAAACCCAGCCACATCAACGATTTAAACTACAGGGGTTTTTATGTTTACCTCAGCAACAGAGCATTTTAAGCTAGCACATGCTGAGTGAACATCAGGTTCTCATCCCCTGACTCCTTGTTTTGATATTACTCCATTACCCAGTCCAAAGGAACGGGCACAGAGTGTATTGGAGCTTACGTGATAAAGAAATAACAGCCTTACTGGGACCGAGGGCTTCCTGCCTGGCTCGTGGAAGAACCATGTGTACACCCAGAGTGCTGGTTGAAGGCACCATGTGGAGGTGGAGAAAGCAAAAAAAAAAAGGGAAAAAAGCCAAAATCCACAAACCACCAACAAAACAATGGGTACTTTCACTCCATGGGTCACTACAAAACGTAACTGGAAGGGGCACAACAAATGAGCACATCACTAACATGACCTAGGGGCAATAATTAACCCCAGGAAGGTTACTGTAAACTGAATTCAAACTTTCCCATACAGGTATTGATCTAAATCTTCTTGACCAGACCAGGATTAATTTTAATGATTTTATGGATTTTATGACTTCACTTTCAAAGGGGAAATGGGAAAAAGACAGATGCTGAAGATATACTATACTTAGCACAGAAATAACATAATGCCGGTTAAAAAGTGGTTTTTAAAGTTAAAATTCTTTGGCACAGATTTCTTCCCATGATTATATTTTCTGTTGCATTATGTGAATTATACCTTTTAAGCTTTTTTGAAATGACTCAGAGAAATACAGCCTTCTTTGCAGAAGTAAATAGGGCACCATGATTTCAGCTTTTTCTTTCCTCCTTCCTCTTTTCTTTCCCTTCTGCTCCCTTAGCACCAGCCCCCATCCCCTGTTTACGATTTCAACTCTATTTACTGATCATCAGCAAATGTGTAAATGATGTAGTTGGGATGGTTAGCATTCTGTTTAGACAAGATCTTCAACCTTGAGCTTGCAAATGTTGCTGTGAGCACTGGTGGCTAAAGACAGAGGTTTTCAATTAGAGCCATGCAAGTGCTTAATGCGTGCATCTGTTAGGCAGAAAAGCTAAACATCTTTAAAATTTTAACAGAAGCACACTGACATTGCAAATGGAAAATCAAATGTCATTGAGAAGCGAATGGTTAAAAAGGTGGCTGAGGATCTTATTTGCATTTTTTGGATGGCTAATTAGGTCACAAGGGTTAATATGTTAAAGAATGGTCTGTCTA
Organism: Scolopax mira; assembly: GCA_004320125.1. Taxonomy (NCBI): domain Eukaryota; kingdom Metazoa; phylum Chordata; class Aves; order Charadriiformes; family Scolopacidae; genus Scolopax; species Scolopax mira. The sequence goes on from BJBW01003111.1 coordinate 260,553, forward strand.
TTGTTATGTTGGCTGTCACAGCCTATCTCAATCAAGCATAACTACAGATTATGGGGCAGCTGTCTTTGATCAAAACCTGAGTCCTTGTTTAGTCTTGGTTCAAAAGGAAAAGCCTAATAGTTAGTATTTTAAAATATTTTGTAGCCTTAGTTCCATTGTGAGTAAAATAAAAGATTTCTTACCAAAAAAAATAGGGAACTTCTCAAAAATTTATGTTGTCAGTCTGATGCTTTGCACTAGAATAAGGTATGGTGGCATAATTTTTTTCCTCCAAAATAAACAAAAACTACTCCAGTGCCACCCTGTTACAGGAACTTTCTCAATCTAAGCACCATTTGCTGAGGACTTGTGACCCTTCATTATATTGAACCAGAACAAAACCACTATTACAATAGGCATATTTCCCACATTATAGTGAACAATTACTCTGCAGTCTAGGTTATTTTAACAGACATACCAGTTTAAACTAAGCTTTCACATCTGTTCTGCCCTCTAATTACAAATGCAAAAAGAACATAATTCACAATTGCATCATAAAAAAGGAAGCTGTAAGTGATTTAAATGCATGTGTATGTTCTCTAGTGAACACAACATGCAATCTGCTGTGTTTTCCCCATGTACTGGGAACTGGGAGTCAGCTAGAAAGCCTGATGTACCAACCAGAGATTTCTCTTCCCTACTCCTTTATTCCCCAAGTAGAAGAAAGATTTCACTGTATGAATGAGTCTGTTGAAGAGGTAAACTGGTAAAAGAATCGAGTACATTCTCCCGCTTCCTTCTTATACGGTAGAGGATTGATTCAAGCTGAGCATGTACTTCACAGTTCTCAATTTACTTAAATTTTGATGTCTTTGGTCTGCAATCTGTCCCCGACCTACCTTTTTTTTTTCAGTTCTTCTTAAAGTATTAGGGAAAAATGACACACAGGTTTTCCCCCCTCTTTTTGGTCAATACTGCATTTTTAAAAATCATTTTCTTCCCACTTTTGATATTTTTCACTGTTGCAGTTACTGGAGGAATTTTTTTTCCAACTGAACATGGCTCCTAAGCAATTTTGAACAGCCATCTGATATGTCACGTTGGGCAGATTCAAGTAATTAGTTACAAGTTACTTCCTTAATACTTCCTTATCACAGTGGTTCTCAGAAGTAGGATGCGAATAAATGATCGCATTTAAAGGTCTTCTTTTTCTTCGTAATATTCTTCAATTACTTCAATTTTACAGTTCCTATAAATAAGCCTGATAGGAAATTCTTGCATGAAATCTGTGAGAGACTATGTAAATAATCAGTAAGATCATTTCGATGTCTACTCATTTCTCCCTACATAAGGAGGAACAGAGGTACAGCCGAGAAATCATTTTCTCCAGCCCATCAGCCATGCTGCTGGCTTTTCCAGTTGTTGCCACCAGGCTGAGCAGATGACATGCTGAGATTTCCTCACACACTTCTACAGCTCCATGTTCGCTTCTGAGGCTGCAAGAGTTTCCTCTGCAAAGTTGATGCTCTCACCTAGCAGTGAGCCTTATAGAACAGCTAGTGCAGCCGCTGCTATGGGGGGGGGGGGGGGGGTGGGGTGTGTTTCTCCCAAATATAAACACTGTTTGTCACAGCAAAGGAGAAGACATCAGGAGAAATGCTGATATATCTAAAAGTTTTTACCATTTTTCCCCCAGCTATGTCTGATATAAGCCTTCCCTTCCCTTCCCATCCCTGGCTGCAGCTGGCACAGCAAATGGCCTCTTTCTCACCACACAGTTGGTTTCTATTGTTTCTCTCAGCCATCAATAGGCCTCTGCCACTCTGTTTTATCCCCAAAACGTCCCAGCAAGCTGCTGCACTGTTTGTCTCCACCGGTCCCCAGGGACCATGGCAGAGACTGCTTTTTTTTTTTTTTCCCCCTCAAGAAATGGCAGGTGCCTGCTCTTTGACAAGGTGAATTTAAGTCTAGCACAGCAGACGTCCTGGGAAAAAAGCAATCCTTGCCTGGATTGTGCCTCCAGCATGAAAAGCAGGCATTTTCACAGGGTAGTCCCCGTCTGTTCTGGGCAGTTTGGTGCCCTCACGTTGGGTGGGAGGAAGGTACCCCATCAGAGGGAAGCGATGCTGAGCCCTTAAGTGGCACGGGCGGGACTGGCACCCTGAGCTTCATCTCTTCTTTCTTCTCTCTGCTCCTTCTCCCCATCTTTGGGCTCCCCTCTGCGAGGAACCGAGCAGGGCCAGGCTGCATGCCCCACTAGGTCCTCGCTTGCCTTTTTTCCTACTTGCTCTCCACCCTTCCTGATGATTCCTCCTCCCAGGAGTAAAATCTCCATTTTAAACAGACCCACGATGATACTGGGGTGGTGTACTAGAAGCAGCATCTTGTTGGCAGCCAAGTCACTGCCCTCCTCACTGCAGCAGCTACCAAAAACACCCATATCAACATTTCGGCCACTGAGAGCCTGCTCCTGACCCTGGAGGACCACAATCCCTGTAGCAGCCATCCATTTTCTGCTATGGCTTCTGAGGATTTCCCTAGTGCTTTCTGCAGGAGCATCCTTATGTCCATAATGGCAGCAGAAACCCCAAAGGTCCCAAAGGAGACACAAGGAAACACAGTTTTCCTGAGACACAGGAAGCTCCTCCTTGGGGCAGAGGAGCCAGTGCTACCGGTTGTTCTGGTGGGAGGTGAGGACTGAAACCCTCCCATTTGATGTTGGTTTTTTTTTCTACCCTTCAACATCCTGTTTCTTCTGGAGTGCTACCAGGAAGTAGGCGACCTAGAGAGGGGAACAGGTACATTTTTGGTGATGAAAAGAGAGCGAGAACTGGGAGGGTTTCTCACTGGTAAGAAATACCCTTCACAGAACAAATTTGGCAGCTCTGAGAAATCTCTCTGGATCTCTTTGTCCCATCACATACCATGGCCAAATGATAAAACATGCTGTTCTCTCGCTAAACAAGAGTGGAAAAATCCAGAAAGTAGGACATTGCTTTCTCCTGAGTGGCACCATCTCTCAGCCAAAGGCCGGGTGCGCTGCAGGAGGACTTTTTACACTGATACTATCTCCTCACCCTCCATCATAACAGTTGTGAGTAAAATCATTTGCAAAGTAATGCAGACAGATGATAAATCAACGCTACGGGAAAAAGCAGGGGTCTGTCACGTGCTGAAAAGACACCTCACAAACATTTAAGCTTGGCACTCTGAAGGGAAGACACTTGAATGGTTGAGGCTGAGCAGTTTTACAGATACTTTCTAGAAATTTCATATTTCAACAGGATTTGAATGATTTTTTTGTAGGGCTAAAATTTCCAAGTGTGCCAGCCACAACTAAAGATTTTTTTCAATTGAAATCAAAAAAGAAAATGCAAAAAATAAGGATTAAAATAAAATTCTGCTTAGAACTTTGATTCTTGGAATAACTTCATGTATTAGCAAAGTACACAAGTAGGCTCCCATATACTATGTGTGAATAAATGCATTTTTAACTTTTCCAGTGGCCACACAGCTCGGGGCTCTGCTTCAGAAGGACACGGACAGGCTTGCAGCTCTTCCAGCATGAGCTCTCCCACTGCAGCCAACCAAGATCACCACGTTCTCCATGCTAGGGCTGCCTGTAAAGCCTTTTCCAGAGGAGGCCCTATTTCATTTGATTCAACTGACCCCTGAAATTCTCATTTTTTCCCATCATCCCCTTTTTTGCAAGAAGCAGAAGAGACAAATTACCACCTCTTTCCCCCCTCCAACTAAGTTCTTCCACTCCATTAAGTGTTATGCAAACAAACTACCCACCCCCAATATACACAACTCATTTTAGGAACCTATAAAAGGCCAATTTCTTCATTTATATCTTTACTTAGTGAGTTATGGCAGTGGCATTTCTTCTATTTTTTCCATCTAACTATGTAAAACTTCACAATATGTCTTCTTTAGACAACTGTGATATTTTATCACAGCTATTTGGTCAGGTAGTAGATATTTCAGTAACTGAATGCCTGCATTTTCTATAATTTCTATTCTGTCCAATTTCTATTCTGTCCCAACTTGTTTTATTAATTGGTCATTCCCACACTGTGCTCACTAGTGCAGCTATGCTGAATCTTGTGCAAATTAGGAAATCAAAATGCCGAGAATTTAAACAGCTTGCTAGAGATCTTACCAAGCATTGGTAGCAAAGCCAGGCTCAAAAAATACACAGCATCCTTTTTGGATTTGCAATTTCTCCTCCAAGTGCCAGGCCAGTCCAAAACTAATGGGCATAGGATTGCAGAACGTATAGTATTAGATGGCTGGTGCTATTTTAAAAATAATTTAGATAAGGAAAAATAAAACAGCCAGGTTTTGCAAATACGGCAGGTTCCCAAGAGAAGGCTGTGGCTGCTGATGCCATAGCAGTTCAGGTGGGTTCTGTCTGCTAAGAAGTCAAAGAGCAGAATCAAGGCTGATATGTTTAACTACTTTTAATCTCTTTTCTAATAGAATTAAACCCATTATTCATAGAAAATTGCATATTTTGCAGTAGGATGCAAAGGTGGGATTCCCCTTTATTAAGTTACCATGCTTGTCAAGTAAAAGGGACTCCTGCCTGCCCAGCTCCACCAATATATCTATTTCTAGCCGTGGATATTTTTCCACATTTAAAGTTTTCTATGGAGGAAGGTTGGGCCAACTGTTCTTTTACTTATTCTGGCTACATATAATTGATTTACTGTAGACCATTGACAAATTTCTGTAAGCAGAATAAAATCACAATATTATGAAAATACTTTTTTGTTCACATTTTGAAATATATCTAATTTCCTAGACTTTAGACAAAGCAGCTTAAATTTCACAGGTGTTTCAAAATTCTTAGCAGACATGGAAAAGCCTAAAAAGATTGATTGCAAGTGGTACATTTTGGTATTTCTCCCCCCACCAAATTAAAACAGTACTGAGTAGTTCGTTATAGTGTTACCAACAACATACCCCAGGTTTTACTGCATTGTTCTAAAACACAAAGTAAATCTAAACTGAAGCCTTTGTGCAAAATCTTTGCAAAAGTAGCAAAAGATACTTTTGAACTGGTCTGCACAATACTGAGCCTCAGAGCTACCACCAATCTGCATTGAAAGCAGAGAGTTACCTCAAAAAAAAAAATCTCAAATCATATGCTTAAAAAATGGGAGATACTGGCAAGTCGTGCCAGAAACCTAAATCAGGTGCAGCCTAAATTGTGCAGCATAGTTAAATTCACTCCTAGAAGGAATTTACATTGAAGAACCCAGAAATCATCTCCTCCACCTGCTGAAGATGAACTCTCTCCTGAATTTAAAATAATTAACAGAAAATTGGCCATATCGATGCTTCACTTTTTGAGTGTGACAGAAGACACCAGAAGAAAAAACAAAAGAGAAAAAAAACAAACCAAAGATCATTTAATCTGAAAAAAAAAAGGCAAAAAAAAAAAAAAAAGCTGACCTGCTGGTTCTTACAGGTGAGCTTTAAAACTCAGACAGACAAAAAGAAACGGCAAGAGGCCCAAGAAGGGGCGGGGAAAGCCTCTTCCTGAGCGCCCTGAGCCGCCTGCGGCCCCCCCGCCCAGCGGGACCCGCGTCGCTCCGTCCCGCACCGACCCCGGCAAATCCCTGGCTCGCAGTGACCTCTAGGGGTAAACTCTACATCTGCAGGATTTCCCCCGCTTCCCGGCGAAAAGCGGGTTTCCTCTACACAAAAGGAGCCTCCTGAGGACTTTTTTTTTCTTTTTTTCTTTTTTTTTTTTTTTCCCAAAACTCCTCCATGAGGAGCTCGCCAGTGCACCCAGAGGTTTGAAATTGTGAATAAATATGAAAGTGACACAAAAAGGTTACTTCTCAGAAAAGAGTTTAGCGTAATGAACTGAGTGAGAATAGGATCTCAGAGTGAGAAGAAAATTAAAATAAATAATTTAGACTCGGACCCTCCATCTTTTGAATGGAGTGGTAAAACTCAGCTTTGTGAGTGAAGGACACAGTGGGTGAGTGCCTTCCATTCATTTCTTGTTACTCAAAGGTATTGCAGCCACAGTTCTAGAAGAAAAATAATGCTTTTAAAAATAAAATAGCAATCCTCGGCACCTAAAGGCAGGTTATTTGTGAGTGTTGTTACGTGAGAGCTCGTTAAAACATCAAGAATCCAATTCCCATTTACTCAGAGATTCCTTTCTCTTGCCAGACCTGTGTTACAGTCTGTAAGGCAGAGTAAAGTGTACGCTGGCAAGTGATGTTTTAGCACACTCCTCACTGCATGAGGAATTAAAAGATCAGTCTCTGTTATTTGTAAAAGTTGCGTAATTAATTTGTAGCATGCATTAAAAAGCTCCAGGGAACTGGAATGGATTAAATTAGTGATTTTACTATTGTTCAACCAAGCTGTACTCCAGTTCTCAGAGAAAAGACAGGGGACTATAAACTGGAGGTTATAATTTCTAAATCCCACTTCCAGTCTTATGCTAGCTGCCACTAAGGCCCAAACTCCGACTTTCTGGCTATTTGCGGGCTTCTCCTCAGGGGTGGCCTGGCCTGTACTGGTGTTTCGGAGGTGAACATTCATAGGGAGAGAGGTTACACACAGAGAAACAATTTTCTGGCTTTTTTTCCTGGCCACAGAGGACCCAGCACAGGCTGGAAGTACGGCTGCATACCTTTACACCCTGGCAAAACCTGAGGGCACTCTCCACAGGGTTGCCCATGATGCCTGAAGACACATCTTACAAAGCCTTATGAAGTCGGGATGTTAGATGTTTGTACCTGATGCATGAGAGGAGAGGAGGAGGAGGAGGAGGAGGAGGCAGCAGCACATAGTGAGCCCAAGGAGAAGACAGGACCTGGGGCACTCTGCGGACACAGCTGCTGAGTGTTCTTCCACCTCCTTCCACCATGGACCATCATTATAAATTCAAAGATATTTAGGGAACTGATCTGGTTATTATCCCAATGTAATTCCACTGCTATTAAAGATTCAAATAATATTAACCTCTCTGGAGGGAAAAAAAAATCACAAACAAAAGAGCAGCTAGTTAGAAGAGTAACATGATTGAATTGATTGGACACAAAACCACAGACAGGGGAAATACTGCATGGTATATAAAAAAAAAAATAAAAAGAATAGCCGAATGCTTCTTTAAGTAAGCGAGAATCAGAGGAAAACAGCCTGGGAAATCAATCATCCGCTACAAACCAGAACATATTGGCATCTCAGTCTGCAGTCACTTGGGATGGGGGTGAAGTCTCCTGATGCCAGCATCGCTCCAGGCTTGCTGAGACATCTGGTCATTGCACTGAAAGGTGAAGACTCCAAACAGAAGTGAATATACATGAAAATTAATTTAAAAGAGGAGGGAAATCCTCTCGCTAGTGCTGTTGGGGTGTTTCAGGAGGAGAGGGAGTCAGTGCGATGCAGCACCGTGACTGAGCGGAGGCGGGGGGGGGGGTTTGTGTGAGCTGCACGGAGCAAAACCAGCATCCAAAGCCATTTGGTGATATTGTCATAACCTGACTGGAAACGGGGCGAAAGAACCACAAGAGAAGTTAAGCAATGTGACACGAGAGGTCGCTCTGGAACAGGATTACCCGCACTGCACCCCCCCCCCAACCCCGCCACATCCCCTCCTGCGCGGGCAGCCACTCACATTGCGGGTTTGGGATTGGGTTTGTGGGGTGGTTTTTTGGGTTTGTTTTTTTTTTTGCCTGCGTGTGTTTTGTTTTGTTTTGTTTTGTTTTTTTCAAACATACATAATGCTTATACATCCATGGACAAAACCACTTTATTTTTTTTCCTCTTCTCTCACTGGGACTAAAAAGAAATGAGAGGGAACCAGAGTGAAGTTAATAGCAACGGGACGGGGTGGGACAAGTCGGGGGGAGAAAGGGAGGCGTCTTCAGCAGGGATGTTCATCCGCTGGGGGGAATATTATTGCCCACAATAAGTGGTGCAACTTTGCTTCACAAATAAGGGTTATCAAATTGGGGGGGGGGGGGGGTGTAACAAAAGATAACCAAAAATCGAAGATCAGTCAATGGAAAAATAATCAAATGTAGGTACAGCATTTGACGATAAGACCCACTGATGTCCCCTGAGTCTGAGTGTCTTCACTCTGTCTTCAGTAGCTTTACCTCTGCCTTCACAAATGAAAGCTCCTTAGCCGTAGCTGCTGTTCTTCTGCCCGATTCCCACACACAAGGAATTGAGTTATTGCTTGTTTTCTAGTTTGTGGAGCAACTCTGCCTTCGTTAAACATTGGCTCTCAGCTCTTGCCTCAAATTTATGGCTCTTCCTGCAGCATATGACTTTCTTTCATTGAAAGAATGCTTGTCATTTTGTTAATAAAATTCACATTTTCAAAGAAAGAAACTGAAACCTCTCTTCTAATTGCCTACACTCATATAAACTAATGATGCTAGGTTGGTAATGAATATGACAAATTCCTGTTGTAATTTGCACTTCACGCTGGCTCTGTGTGGGCTTGCAATAACATTTGCTACACTAAAAACATGAGGTGAAATCTTGGCCTCATTTGAATCAATGATTTTTTTTTTTTTTTCTCTTTCAGCCTCCGCAGGGCTGTGCTGCGATGGTGCCTACTGAATTCAGTGGCATTATCTGTTTGATTGCTGTGAACATGGCCATATGGACGTATCCTTTGCCACATGGCATCACAAATGAATATCTGGGTTTTTTTCTCCCAAGAATTGTAAGATGTTATGCTATGTGATGGTACCATAAAATATTTAGGTTAAGTCCCCGCATAAGTCTCCTTGCCAAAATCAACAATAAAGCCTTGCAGTAATCTCAAACGGATGGGATTTCACCCTAAAACATGCGGAAGGACAGCTCCCTAATGGGGGAGCACAGGGGACTCATTTAAGACTGAGTCCTGGACGCAGCTTTGGTACCCCAGTACTGAATCTTCATTCATGAAGCTATGTAAGGATCCTGCATTTGCCCTTTTGCTGCTCTTTCCCAGCTTTTGACTGCTTTGTAACACAAGCATTTTCTGCTTTTTGCTACACAAACGTAAGACCTGCTCCCCCCACTCTCCTTTCCCTAAAGTAATGAGCATCCATCAATTCAGTGATGACTAGATAAAGCTGAGCAGCTTATGACAGACATGGGATCAGGCAAGACTCCGTCACGCCTCTATTATATGAATCATTTATGGCTTCTGGCAAAATTTCTTGAGAAAAGGAGTGGGCACTCCTCTTGTTTCCTCCGTTTCCTGTTATTTTGTTAGGGATTTTGTTGTTAGAGCCATTGCAATATAATTTGAGAAAAAGAATAACAAATATGGATCGAGTAGGAGTATGGGAAGGAGGAGGAAACGTCTCGGTGTGAAAACACAACATGGAGCTGGGGACCACCTCAGGTATCTTCTGATCTGACTGATCTTCAGTCAGCACCAGGGCATTTCTCATTTAGCATTAAGAAGTACATCTCAGTCACATGCCTTCTGAGATGTGGGCCGCGTGACTACTGTAGAAAAGTGTCGTGCTTAGCACTTTTTTAAAAAATAAAGTGCACTGGGGACAGTTTATCCAATGAGCTGTATTATGCTGAGCTTTTCCCTGACTTCTTTCTCCCTCCCTCCCTCCAGTGCTTAAGGTACAGTCACTGCCCTCCTTCAGATACTTCTTTTGCTTTCAGCTCCCCAGTGAATCAAAGCAGGTCTCTTAAGGCTACGTGCTCCATAGGAATCAGCATCCCTGGGGTGTCTGCAGGACCCAAACTTCCAGCTTCATTTCCAGGCGTATCTTTGGGATGAGTGCACTGAGCAGACAGCGGGGCTGATCCAGGCTTCACCCTGTAACCCTGGGCCTTGCACACTGGTGTGCCAGTGTTTGCTGGGCTACGACCAGGGAGAATCCCCGTGGGCACCATCCCTGGGCAAGATAAAGAGAAGGGAGCAACGCGTCCCGCTTAGCTACATGGAGGACCTACACAGAACTGCTCTGGGGAAGATGCGAAATGTTCTGTGGACGTCCGCACGGACACCTGGCACAAATAACTGAAACTTCTCTTTACAGGCTTCAGGAAATTCAGTAACAGGACAGCTTTTCAACCCTGGGTTACTTTCAATGCGCTTTCTGAAGTTGATGCAAACACAATAAATGCCTGAAATGCGGAACCAGCCCAAAATCCCAGTGGCCACCAGTGCAGAAGTCCCACCCACCCTGTCCCGTGTAGCTGCTCATGCTGTGGTCACACCACTCCGTGTAAGGGAGCCCGTCTCGAGCTAACGTGATCGAGTTGAGTATAAAAGAGCTGAAAAGGGCAGAACTAATCTTGGGCGTACCTGTGGACAGCTGATAATGTGAAAGGAGTTTAGTAGGAACAATGAACACAGCATAGCTGAAAAGAGGAATTCAGTAAGTTTTTGTATGAATGTTAATTCTATGCCAAAAAATGAATCAGAAGGGAGTGACTTACTTGATGTGATGCTTAATCTAACAGAGAAACAGGACCGCTTCTTACACATCAAGGTGTCTTTCAAGTCACTTGTTCTCATAACTCTCATGCAGAGGTTACTTTCTTCCTGAAGACAGTAAAAATCATAATTTCTTTTAAGAGGTTATCTCAGCTTTTTAACAATAAAGCAGTCCAAGACTGCAGAATTTTTTTATGTTTTCTACTTCTTTTTCAAGACCTGCCCACAAGCAGCGAGTAGCTTTGTGTACACATAAACTTGGCTTTATTTGACTTTATAGGGTGTCAGTTTTACCTCCGATGTTTCATTTGGCATGTAGTGCTTGACAGCACTAGCACTGGACTGTAAAGTAGACAAATAAAGTTTTGTGGGGAGAAAATGTTCACTAGGAGATTCCATTGCTGAATATTGCAAAAACCTAAGAAAGGAATATTTAATAGAAGCCAGTGGGCAATCTTCATTCCTTTCCACTTCCAGTATTCTTTCCAGCTTCTTTCTTTCCTCAGCTACTTTCATTACCAATAAAAAAAATAGGCAATATATTAAATTAAAAAAAAAAATATCTTCAATCCCTAATGTACTTCATCCAAAAATGTCATCAGGGTCTCTTTCAGCGCAGTTGGCTAAAGCTCCAAGGCTAATGTTCATGTCCATTAATGAACATTAGAGTTGGTCTGATCTCTAATTTTACAGTCATCTTGCCTTCAATAGCCTGTAGGTTTTCTTTGGCAGGCTGCTTGTAATGATAATGAATTGATCACTGCTAGATTGCTCGAGAGCTACATGAGCTTTATAGACAGTGGGCTTAATCCTCCCTCCACTGAGGCTGTGCTGGAAGTGCTTGCCATAAAGAAATGAAAGCCTCTAAACTAAACAAGGTGGTTTTTTAACAACCTAATGTTTTAACATCTTTTTTTTTTTTCCTTCTGTCTATAATTCAAGGTCTATCCAGGTTTCAAGTAGTCTGAGGTTTGTTGTATCCATAATATAGTGTTTGAAGTCTCAAACTGTCCTAAGGATATGCCAAATGTAAAAAAAAAAAAAAAGGATCCCTGCCCCAGCAATTTGGCAGTTTCTACAGTCCCTGACAAGTCATCGATAAAACAAATGGATACAGGAAAGAGGGGGATGAAGCAGACACACAAGGCATTACAGTAAGTCACACAGCTGTTGCGGTGTTATTGTAGGCAGCACGTGAGACAACCAATTCAAGGAGATTGTCCTAATTATCCAAGGTGGCTTTGAATGCACTTGTGATTCAAATTCAGGACAAATGAGGAGAGTATCATATTAGAAGATAGGACCCATGTATTCTTAACCTAGCCTACAGTTTAAAGACTAATAGTCTTTACTGCACACCACTGCTTGGGCATAGCATAGACTCAGTATTGGGCAAAGCTGGGTTCAAGTAATTTAGATCAGACTAGTAAATATGAATTACAATGGAATCTTGTTTGATATCAAAATGTATACTACTTTAAAAGCACAGCTATCATTCAAACGATGTTCAGAAGTGAACAACAAACATCATACTAGAACAACTTGCTTTTAAATCATAGGCCAGTGTCACTGTTGGTAAAAATGAAATTTTATCTTTCAATCTTCTTTTACACTCCCTGTGCTGACCATTTTAAAATCACTGGTACAACCATTTATTAGCAATTCACGTTATGTGATTGCTGCAACACAAAGACATGGAAGAAGTCATTACCTGCTACGCTGAGACTCAAATTACAATTTCAAATTACAGTTCCTTGATGTTCTTAAGGTGGACACCTTTAACTTTCAGTCATGTTCCTGACTAGCCTTTAGCAGCACTTTAGCTTTTAGGACGGCCTAAGCAAAGAAGAATTTGTTTTGTTGCTGTTACTAGTATTGCTGATTGGCATCTGAAGGACAATTTTCCTCTGGGACCAACCCAAAATGTTTTGCTCCAGTAACATATGTTCAGGGTGGCAGCCGGGAAGGTATTTGCTATCAAGTATGCAATGGAAGAATGCTAGACAGTAAAGCAGATTATAAAGAGCTATGTCAGAAGAAGTAAAAACTTTAAATGACAGAAACAAACATAATGATTAAGTATAATTTTGGTGAGGCTTGAGATGACTCAAAATTATATTAGGAAATTGGATCTTTGGAGTACTTGCTATTGGATACTTGTGATATTTGAGATTGGGAGCCTCTTGTAGGTTTAGTCTGAAATATTAAATTTTTTTTAGAAGTAGGTTTTTGGGGAGGCAAAAGAGCTATTGGAGTAAGCCACTATCCAACTTCAAAATGGAAGACCCAAAGATTAAAACCAACCCAAGCCAGTCTACTCAGTCTTCCTTATTCTGTTATTATATGAGCTATAGCTCATCTGAAGAGTTTCCTGCCCCTGCCTTGCCAATGGAGGCCAGTTAAAAGCCATGCGGATGTACAAATGCCTGCTCTGCACCGGTGCTAAGATCCATCTCACCAAGCATCCTCTCTCCAACACTGTCTAGGGGCAGACACGAATTAAAATGAGTAAGTCAAGTGGGGACTGACATTACCTCAGTGCTCTTGTCCTGCCTCCAGTGCAAAAATCACTGGTATCTCCTGAGCCAGAGGTGACCTATTTTCTTTTAATAGCCATTAGTGGATTTTTGCATTGAAAGCATAATCAATGCTTTGCACTGAAAGCACAATCAATGAGGTAAAGTCTGAGTATTTGCCTGTGTATTCAACACATGCCAGAGCTGCCCCAATTGACATATACACACCCTAGCACCGAGGGGCAATGTGTTTTGCCAGTATAAAGGTGCATGTGTTGCTTCTTCATGAGAATGCTAGGATTCTGTACCATTATAAAAGCAGCTTAATCCATCCAGAATTCTCCACACCAGCTGTTATGGAAATACCTCTAAAATATTTACAGACACAAATATAATAAACACATAAACGTGCTGCATTTAAATCAATCATGTAGGTCTTACCTGATTGAAAAGTCATTGAGCTTGAATAGGATAGAATAGTTCAGTTGGAAGGAGCCTATAATGATCATCTAGCCCAACTGATTTAGTAAATAGTACTTGAGCGATTTCCAAGAGCCTTAGCCTAAACCCAGTGCTATTCTACCAAGAAACAGTAATATCAGGAGTTAACTAGTGAAATAAATTAAATTAAATAAAATATTTTTAAGAAATAAAAAAAGAAGTAACTCCAGATTCTGTCACAGCACTTAGCCTACACCATTATTTCCTTAGAACATATGTGGGTTTTACGTTTTGGTCATTTTAGTGAAGAAAAGATTATTCCAAGCAGAAATGTTTAATAACTAACAGTGTCCCATTCATCGCATATGACAGCTTTTGTTACCTGTTGCAAAAATAAGTAATTCTTTTTAAAAACACTGCAAAGATTTTATCACCCTGTTGTAAGCCCATGTTCTCTGCATGGTATGCCAGTACTCAGACGTACATGACAGCTATTCTAGTCAGAAAATTAACCAAATAAATCAGTTAAAATAAAATTTCCAATACATAGCAAGGCAAATTATGCTGATGATCAGATCTATAAAGAGAAGCAGATCATTCAATGGGCAATGTGCTCCTATGCCAATCTAACTGTACTGGACCAAAAAAAAAAAGTACCTGCTGAAGGTGACTTTGGCACATCCAGTACCAAATACCTGTGTGGTTACGAACTTTCAGATACTGAACATCTGGGAACATATCTATCTTGTAACATAAAACACACACCTGGCCCCTTAATTATCAGCTATAATTGACAACTTCACCATCTCAGAGCACTTCTTTTCTGCCCATACCACATTGCTGAAAGTAATTAGACAATAATTAATAGTGCTTTATGCATGATATCTTAGGAAAGACTCCAAACATAAATAAATGGGTGGTTTGGACACATAGCATGGTCAGCACTAGTTAAGACTTTTGATGAACATACTCACTGTAGTCAAACTGCTTTATGTGTTTATTATCAGTTTCAGTTGATTTCTGTTAAAATACAGAAGGCCAAAGCCTCCCAAAGAGAATCTCTCTGATTCCCTTTCAGCTCACCTAGCATGAAAGCATTACACTCCAAAGATCTACAGCTCCAGACACAGCCCTGAGGTAGTTCCCTTCTGCTCATAATAACCTTCATGGGTTATATGGGTTCCAGACTCCACAAAATGGTAGATAAAAAGGTCATGAAAATTTCATTTGTGCTAGCTAGAGTTTTTTAATGATGTCCTTTGTTATTGAAGACATCTCAGAGAGAGACCTAATAACCTCCCCAGAGCCAGGAAAGCCAGTCTTATGCACAGGTGATGTACAAGGCATTGGACAAGGAATTTGATACCTCACCCTGAAAATAGTGTGTTCTTCAGGTCACCTATATTCAAGAAAGATCAGCTCAGAACAGGAAGAAAGGAAGGAAATTATTTAAATTAAAAGATATTTGGAAGAGAAGAAACTGGTATGAAAATGACCTTGAAAACGAGGTGCTAGAATAGTCTTTTAGCAAGAATAATGAGGAAAAGAAATTTAATCTTGTTCAGTTAGTTCATGAAAGGAAATATATGGAATACTTGCTCATGAAAATAGGAGAACGGACTTGAGGATCTTCCAATCCCATGCTCCTAATGACATTTCATAATTTCCAAAAAAAATGTTTACATTATACTGAAGAGCTGAAGCTTTGGCAGGCTTCACCTCTTTACATGGTTTGTCCAAATCCAAAATAATTTTCAGTCATATACACATTTATCTAGCTATTGATCACACATCCATCTGTCTGCTTGTCTGTTTATCTACCTACCTAAGACTCTACACAGTGTTTTGATAGGGTACACTTCAACCTGGCTAATTAGTGAAATGAAAAGGAAGCTGAGGAGAGGACCACAGTGCCTGAAACCATCTCCCACAAGCCTCAGAGCTATTGATGCAGTTGGGAAAACTGGCAGATTTTCAGAAGGACAAATCTTTCTTCGGGTCCAAAACACAAGTGACATATTGCAAACTTAGTGTAAGTTGGGAAAAAAAATCACTAAGTTAGCCTTCCTGTTCAGACAAATTGAGAGAAGAGGGTAATAGCACTTAAAAAGTAGAGGAGAAACTTAACAGACCAAGTGAAAAAATTGGTATTGCCTGAAGGATGGGAGTGAGAGTGGGACAAGGCAGTGGAGTATGAGATAAGGTTATTGTAGGGTGATATGAAACCATGTCATGGACACAGTTTTGAGCTAAGAAACAGGGAAATACACTACCTTGATGTTGGCATTTGGCACTCTCACAAAAAGCTTTTATTTTCTTACACTGTTAGATGCAGTCTCTCATCCTCCAACCTGAAAATTAAAAAGCCCGTTTCTATCCAACCCTGTATACAGACTTCATGAATGTTGTACTGAGCAGGTATTGTGATCCCTTACTAGGTAATTGCTTTATTGACAGCTTCCTGTTTTGTGCCATTATCCTCAAATCAACACAGCAAAATACATAATAGGAATTTCAGCCATCAGTCTGATTATTCAAGTTAGATAAAGGTACAGGGACAGACCATGTCCAGTTCTCAATTGCCCAGCTCCATTGAGAGACTGGTGAGTACAGACTATGTCCTCCCCATGAAGTGGCCTTTTGATGGATAAATGATCACTTTTTTACTATTCCTCTTCTCTTTCTGAATATAGCATGGAGCAGCATCATTAGGATTGAATTACACAGCTCTCAGATAGCAAACCCACAGGAATTCTGTTTAAATAACAGAAATTACTGTACATTACCATTTATGCAGATTAGCGCAGAGCTTGTCTCATGATGGGTGTCCTTCAGCTTCAAGGGAGCCTGTTTGAGTCCCTTCTCACTTGTGTTAGTATAAATCTAGAATAATTTCATGGAAGTTAATACATCATATCTGAATACATGTCTGCAGCGGGGAAATCTCTGCACAGTGTTACTACTTCATTATTTTCTGATTCTTTATAGCTGTTGAACTGCTGCTTAAACTGCAAAATATTACACATCTAGAAGTTCAGGCATTAAAATGACACTACATCAAAAGCAAAGAAGAAATGAACTGGAAATCCATGAATTAATCCTTTCAGATAGTCCCAGGAAATTACAGCATGACTAAGACATGAAAAACTAATTTCCATTACTCTTTTGTTAAGATGATTCATTTCCCCATTATCAAGCTTTACTTCTGTCAAAATCACTTGCAAGTAAAATCTCCATTTTTAACCACTTAAGATGTTAAGACCCTAGTTGTGCAGGAGTAAGAAATCATATGACTTTAAATCCTTCTGTGCATCTGAATATTCAAAAAAACCCAGCTGGTTTGGGTTGGGTTGGGTTTTTTGGTTTGGTTTGGTTTGTTTTCCAGTTCTGGTAGCAAGTCAGCTGGAGCCAGAGGACCACAAGATCTATTTTGCATCTTTAATGACTCTCATGATTCTCCATAGTGATTCTGGCACTCAAAATCTAGGGTGTTATGGGCACTTAAAATTTTAATCAAATCAAAACCTCTTACCTAGGACTGCTCAGGTCAGTATCCACCCCACTAGACCCAAAAAGTCTTGGTAAGAGTCACCTACCTTCCCACCACACCAAAAGAGTCACCACACCAAACACCAGGTGTTTCACTGCTAAACCAAAAAGATCTATCAGAGGAGCTCCCTTTATGTACAATCTTAGGAGCAGGCCAATGGCCAGCACAGGAATCCCAAATGTCAGATTAACTCTGGTCCTACACGAGCTGGGCTGGGCAGCATGATAACAAGTGAGCTGTTTATTCCGTGGTAAAAGAACATCTTTTGCTTAAATTTTGATCTAGTTTTAACCTAAGTTCTTCCCTTCTTGGTGAATCTGTAAGAACCAAATCAACACAATGTTTCTGGTTTGTTTTCTATAATGAAAACATCATTAGAAGTCCTTCATCATAGAAGTCCTAAGAGGTTTTTAAAAGCCACTTTTAAAAGGGGGGGCAAAGGCAACACACAAAATCCTGTGCTGTGAAGGCTGCTGTTCTCTGCTCATTAAAGAGAAAAAAAGGCGAGGGTCCACAGAGGGCAACGTTCACTCATCAATACTCCCTTCCCAGGAGGGGACAGCCACCGCCCGCTTCTACACACACGCTCGCATTGTAACAAAAAGGTATTAATACATCTAAACCCTCTTAGCTGCTGAAGAACTAAAGCTTCCTCTAATCTCCAAAAGCAAACTGTATTGTATTCCTCCCTGCAGCATCCTCCTACCACCACTTTTGCCCAGGAATGTTTTCTTTCCCCTGAGGAAAGCTTTCCTGACTGAGAACATTAGTTTTTACTGTGAAGGATGCTACGTCTATGCCAGGACCAACATCTCCTTGGGCTCTCCTAATGCTTTTGGCTTTGTGCTATGTAAAGCCATAGTCTTCCACCAGTACATGTTTCTGCATGGCTGGAGAACATTTAAACGCTTACACAGAGGATCTCCACAGAAAGCAGAGAAGGAAGCCAAAGATGAAGAAAAGGAGACCCTGAAATTTCAGGGTTGTTTTCTGATTTTGTCTTAGGATGAAGGTTCAGGTCAGTTCATATTTACCACAGAGGTTTCACTCGTCCTCAAAATGACAAGAAAATCTCAATTGGACCTCTAACGGCTATCAAAAAATACAAAGAGGTATATCACAGCCTCAGAAATCAATCAGAAATCAAGCTTTCTCTTACTGCTTATACTCAGCTTCTACTGCCTTTGAAAGAAGTCAGCATGGTGATGTATAGACGTGAAGAAAATCTTTCCTTAGCCACTCACAGAATACAAATTCCTACAGGAAAAAAAATACGTGAAGCTAAACAATTTTACTTCCTCCAAATTAATAAAGATTAAACAGAACTCAAGTTAAACAGGTTAATACTCTTATCATAGGGCAGCACAGTATCACAATCATTTGGGGGTTTTTTAATGTTGATAGAGGAATACTGTTGAAATAGAAATAATCCTGATGTCCATTATCCACATGCAGATAAACACATGAACACACCTTTTAATTCAAACATACTTGAGAAATTGTCTCACCCAATCAACGTAAAAATACTTGAGGTGGACAAAGACAGTAAGTGAAAAAAATTATATAACTAGGATAATTTTGCAGCCACTTTTTATTCCAAAAAGTTCTATTTTTGTAAACCTGACATTTCCAAAACAGTGCAAGTGAATTAGAATACAGGTGAACACGAGCTTCTAAATACAGGTGACATCAATAAGAGTGAACACATTCTTCCAACCACAAGTTCACAAAAAGAAACATATAATTTTACAATACATAAGGAGTGACAGTCTAAGCAAAAGGAGTGACAATGGTGCGGGTACCCTACTGTGTATGCAAACCATGCTCCAAAAGCAATTATAGTCTTTATGCCAGTTTAATCAATGCACACTAAATGAAACAAGTCCTACTTTCATGTATATCTAAGAAACTCTTGCAAGTGGGTGAACTTGGAGAAACACAGAAATTAGTGCCATGACTCCCTTAATCTTTTAGTGAAAGCAATATTTAATAGCCCACACCCCATCCATATTATGCTTGAAACTTGTGCAAGACTCCAAAATGTGCCCATAAACAGAAGACATTAAAGAAAGTCAATACCAAATTTTGCCAAACATCACCTTTGTGCAGTTTTTGCCTAGTTACCTGCATATCACTGACTTGTAAGTAGGGTCCTTCCCATTCATGTGTCACAGTAGAGAAGGTTGTCCTCACTGGTACGCTTGGCATTGCAAAAGCCTTTGCCACTTTGAGATGAAAGGATTGTTTAAGTTTAGATTAGATAAGGGGAAGGATTACTTTACTGAGAGAGCAGTCAAGCACTGGAACAGCCTGCCCAGGGAGGTGGTGGAGTCACCATCCCTGGAGGGATTTAAGAAATGTGTAGATGTGGCTCTTCAGGGCAGGCTGTAGTGCACCAGATTGTGGGGGTCTTTTGTGTGTGTGTATGTATGCTTGGATTTGAGGTCCTTTCCAACTATGATGATTCTGTGATTACTTCTGTTAGCCACAATAGTCAAGTACCAGACCATACTAGTGACAGCCTTGGAGCACGCTAGCCCTGCTGTTGCTTGGGGTGAACTGATGGAAATTCACCTCCAGACCCTTGGTTTTCAAATGAAACAGTCACAAAATATGCTGTGAAAGGTGGCAAATGCTCCTGGGAAGTGAAATTCACCCGCCTGCTGTTGCCCACCAAAACTCTGAAAAGATCACATCTTGATTTCAAGATGGACATGAAATAGAATTGCAACAGCATGGACACTGCATTAAGTGAATTTTCCCTTAATTCCGCACCCCCCACACCCCCTTCCTTCCTGATCATATTTTTCTGTGAGTTTTAGGTGTTTTTCAACAACAGAAAAAACACGTATATTAGGTTTAAATACTAGCAAAACTAACTGATGTCAGAAATACCATACTGTGAGGAATTTAATAGCCTCTAATAGATCAGTGCAAAGGCCATAAGCCTTTTGGTTTTGCACTCTGATGAAACCTCTGCAGTTCTCTACAAGTGGTTATAACAGAATTTCACCTCAGGTTTTTTCAGGTTCTAGCTTAAATGATCATTTTTTATATGAATTCTGTCAAATCACTAATGATTATTTTATAAAAAACATAACTGAATAGACTAATAGCTTTTCTTGTCAAACATAGAATTAATGCACTTAATTCACTTAAAAAACATCTTCTGCCTAATGGGTGTAGATTAATAAATTCTGTAATAATAGCAGGCACTTAATGCTAGTGGGGGAAAAAAGAAAACAGGTATATGGACGTGGTGAATTTTTTAAAATTTGAACCTCTAAGGTATTTGGCAAGGAAGAGCAAGGAAAAGACCTGTTCTTAAGCAGATCTTAAGCAGATGTCTTGCATGTTCTCTGTATTCAAGTTTCCAAACTTCCAGTAGTTCTTTTACTTTACCTTTATGGAAGGAGACATACTACAATCATTCATTCCTGTTTCTCCTTCACCTTCTACCACAGAGCTTGACCCATCTTTTCCTTACATGGATTTTATGCCAAGATGACATTTACTTCTTATTTACACAAGGTGCAAAGTACAAGTAGAATTTAAAACAAATTTTACAGAGTTCCACTATTTCTATTCAGATATCCAAGAGCTTTTTGAAAAAATGTGTTTGAATTAACTCCAGCTAAGGTCTTCCTAATTCAACAAATTATTTGCTAAGGGATTACCAGTGAACAAAGCGGCAATCAGGAACGTCTGCACCTTGACTAAACTTCCTTCTTGATGCTTGAGGAAGGATGACATTCAGTACTTGGAACACCTACATAGGGAATATCAAGATCCAAAGATCCAAACTTTTTAACCCTTGCATCTACTTATCTCTCTTTAAATTATCATATAACGAACTCATGACTCGTGTATAAAATTCACAAGGCAGGCATATGCTCATAGCTTGTAGCAATTTAGCACTTGCTTTGACAGCAACAGAACATGATTATTAACAGTAGCTTTAAAATTGTCATTCTTAACATTAATATTAATATGGCTTGATTTATTTTATATATATTTTTTAATTCCAAGGAATTTGTCAATGCCATAGTGGTTGGCCTAGTTATACTCTTCTGGTATCTCAACTGTACAGTCCTAGACCATTATCAAAGTACTAGAGCCTGCAAGTGAAAATTTCACAAAGGAAAACATTCTATGGCTTTATCTGGCTCTTCAGTGAGCCAAAGGAAGCTACAGATTTTGCTACATGTCACCAGAGAAGGGTTTTCATCCTCTCCTATTCAGGCAGGGAAAGGACAGACTCTGATCCAAAACATCACGCTTGTGTAATACTTTAGGTTCTTTAGTTTATAAATCAAACACCACATTCAACTTGAAAAAAAAGACAGTGAAATGACTTTGGCTTATTGCCATTCAATGGTCTATATATGACATTGCCAAGCCTTGTGAATTAAGTGTACGAGGATTTCAGCTACTTTTATCTGAAAATCTCTTTTCTCTCTTGCATTTAAGTTTAAAAGTACAACAGGATTTATATATACATATATGTATTTCCAAGGATTTAGACAGATATCAGTGCTTGAGTGAACTATATAGCTATTCAATAGAAACTATAAAACATTGATACAAATATAAAGACATAATCAATATAGAAAGCTTATATTTATAAAAAATATTCTTAGGTAACAGTCTTCCCCTGAGGGTATACCACATAGTTGGATTCATAAATATTGCTCTGCACTGCAGCTTAGTTACTGAAGTTCAAAGTTCAGCTCTTAAATGAAGTGTGAATCGATACAGTCACCTGACATGGCCGCAGTGGTTGCCTCAGGATATGTTCCCTAGCTGCTGGAGTGATAAAGACACAGCATCAATGGGGTCTCCAGAAAATCTGGAGAAGATTCCTTCTTCCACATATGGAAGATATGAGAGCAGGACCTACAGGATAGCAAGCGCGTGCCACATGGCTGGGCCGTAGTTTTCGCAGGCAGTTCACTGATTTTTCTGGACCCAGTCCCAACTATCTTCATTCTCCTTTCTGCTCTTTTCAGCCTCAATAATTTCTTTGTACCTCCGGCGGAAGAAGCCCATCTGCAAATCAAGAAGAGATTGCAGAAGTAAGTAACAGTATCATCATCACTGAAACTTACTTCATCAGAAATCAGCGTGCAGAAAAAAATAGCACGTGTTGATATCTAATTTCTCCTAGTGCCAGTCTGAAATCATAGCTCCTTGATCACACCGACATAAATGAGATCAAACTGAGTCCCAGATCTTCATGAGTGCTCTGCTTCTTACAGATGAACTGCTGAGTCCTCCTGTGTGACACATCATCTTTTAAAAAATGCAAATAGAGTATTTCTAATAAACTCAGACCAGAAGAGGCAAATACAGGTTTATTCATTTCAAATAATGACCAATGAATGCAAAATGTGGATCGGAAACTAAAGTCACTCGACCTAAAGCTTGGGTTCTGAGTAAACGCCCCCAGAGTTTTATGAACTGTGTTCTCAGTGTCCACAACTGCACAAAACAACAGAGGTGTACGGACACCTCCCAGCACCCAAATTCCAACTAGAAGCTTTTTTCATAGCCTCTCAGAGAGAGCATCTCAGAACCTCTCATTTTAAGTCTTTCAAATAAACAAAAATTATTTCAAAAACAGACTTTGGTAAGCATTCAAGAATAACTCAAACAAATAGCAGTGCACTATTAAGACCAGTGAATCAATTTTTCGTTCATAATAGTTAAACATTTATGAAATTCCTACCACTCTAAACCTGTTTTGTTACTCCTGCTGGGTAAAACATGATGCTTTAGTCTTTCTTTATCAACCAGTTATTGCAGCCCTTTATTCCCAAACTGGCTACATATAGGGATATTTTGTGCTGTTTTGTCACTACTAAGTTGTGGTTAACTTGGGCTTTTTAGTCTCAGTTCTTCAACGACTTTAATTTTCTTCCAAGTACATTTTGACTCACAGGAGCCTGCAAGGCAGCTTGTTCACACTGCCACACATGCTTCTCCAGCAGAGCCCGGGTCCTTGCCAGTACCTCCAACTACATCCTGAATTCACAGCAATGTGACAGCAGACACACACCATCCTCTCATCACTCCTCACCTCCGCTGCTTGGGATCTGTGCAAAGGACACAGGAGCTGCAGGATTGCCTAATGGCTCCTTTTTTGGGTAACTGTGGGCCATAACCCTGGGGCATGCTCTTAATCTAGAGATAGGTGTACCCTGCTGAGTGCATAGATACACATTACGTGCACATCTAAAAGCACTTTATAAATACACAATAGGTAGACATACACATAAATCTTAGTTTTACAGAGGTCCCCATGAATAACTGTAAGTAGACCTCAAAAGTCATCTATTCATAGTCTTGTGCACAGACTATGGACATAGTCTCTTTCCCATTTACAATAAGCAAAGCTTTATCTGCCACTCCATACATGCAAATGCATGAATGATGGTGGTTCTGTTCAGAAAAAAAACCTCACAAAAGGGACACTGGTGAATTTCGGAGGACCTCGCCTCTTAGTATCTTTCAGAAGAGCATATTAAGAAAAAGAGAATTAAAGAAGAGTCTCTCTAGTCCCCTATTCTTCAAACTTGCTCTAAAAGTCAGATCAAGTTCTTTCTTTAGCAGAAAAATATAACTACTAGTAATTTTTGTACTCATACCTACAAGCTATATCAGTGCAAAGGATGTATTTTGAAAAGACATCCTCAAGATAGCACCATCATAAAATTCCAGTGAAATCTCACCATTGATGCCAATATTCAATGGAGACTTGAAGCCAATAGGAAAAGTTTCCCTGGATTTTCATGGTCTAAAATGGAGGTGAATTATTTTATTGATAATAAAAAAAAAAGCATAAGAACCTACTACTTCTCCATTGCTCTGCCCCAGTAGGATTAATCATACGTATTTATTCTTGTCACAGCAATCTGCAGATACTCCTTACATACGCTACAGGGAGCAGATATATTTAATAAGTGGGTGCCATTTTTCTATTATCAGTTTTTTTATACCAGACCTACATGTTCTGCACATTAAAAAAGAAAATTGCCACAGAACTTTGTTTCCCAAGATTAACAAGAGAAGTTCAATTTGTAGCTTTTAAAAATAGGTTTTAGACCCTTAGGGTTTACATCCTTCATGCAACCACATCCTTGGTACAATAAAATCCCCTCTTGGAGTTATAATAAAAATTATAGAAAGGCTTTTTAATTTCCTCGAGGGCCAAACAAACTAAAGCAAATTCCTTCCCACTGTTATTTTAATAAAAATTGTCCATTTGTGAACATCTGCTTCAGAAATTATCTTAAAAGTTAGTTATGATAGTTTTGGTATTTTCCTATGTTGTTACTGGATACAGAAGGCTTTTGTATACCTTTCCAGTAGGGAAAAAAAAGTGAGCTGTAGACTGTAATAAATATTAACGAAGCATGAAATTCTACATCTACAGGTGATTCCACTCTGAAGCTATATATGTTTACTTGCTGTAAATAATGTGGATAATCTAAAATTATGTAGAGGACTTAATTTAAGTGCAAGCAAAAAGAGAAACTGGACATTAAGGATTTTTTTTTTTTTTTTACATTTTTAAAAATAGTGGTCAGCGATTAGATTCCCATCTCTGGAAGGCAAGGATGTGCTTTGTTGTGGGATACTGTTCCTTAGTCTTAACACCACATATTCCCACCTAATGTGACAGAGTCCCTGTCATCACCACAAAGGGGTTTTTTTGATAATGGCTGTGAAGAAATCAAAATATGGTCATTGTCTCACAAGAGACCACACAATCAGCTCCTTACAGTAACCTGATTTCATTAAAAATGGCAGCAATATTATTCTGTATGGTGAGGGTTGATAGGTGCCTGTAGCAAGGTGGAAAGAATTTAATATACAGTGGGGAGAAAAAGGGGTAATAAATAGGACACTTGGACCAAAGCAGGAGAACTGATGCAACATAGGGCTGAGTATATTCTGGCTTTTCTGTCACAAGATCTCTTTTCTGTGGCTAATGCAAAGCCCTTAAGGGAACTCAGAAAAGCCAGTGAGGACAGCACTGCTGGGACACTGGGACTCAGTCCTTGAAGTCCTTCACTTCAAGGGAGACAAAGAGAAACCCTCAGGTTTAACAGCAGTATTTCTGTGATCTCATTTGTGTAATGGGTGTTTACAGTGGGCCAGTGGTCTGCAACCAATGTTTCATGGGCAATGAGTCTCTAATAATTGTTCAGTTCTCCCAGACTGTGCTTTCCATATACACAAACATTTTTATGTGTGTGCATACATACAGATGTATGGGTAAGCCAAAGGAATAGCCAGGTCCAAAGCCATGACCCCATCATGCAATCTGTGAGCTTACACCACCACATCCAAGGAAAGTCCTGAGGACAATATTTTGATCACTAGACCTCTGCCTGGGGAAGGCCCTCATGAGAGGAAGAGCAACAGGAGAACATATTTACAGGAAGCAAGGAGAGAGTACTATGGGAAGTTGAAGAGTTATAATGGAAGAAGCATCAGCCAGCAAAGACAATCCAGGAACTGAGAAAAGCAAACTACAATCAGCATTTCAGAGTTGGGTGAAAATTGTTTGGGAAGGCTGAGGAGGCCCTCTTGAGTTATGGGCCCTTGGGGTCAGTGTGGCTGAAAGAAAGGTCTCAGGAGTGGGACACTGCTCAGCCTTCACCACGCTTTACTCTTAACGCTGGCAGACCTCACCAGAGAAGACGCGCTATGCCAAGAACACCATGTCCTAATTTGTTTCTTCTGTGTGCAAGCACAGGAGAAGAAAAAGAGCCATTGAAGACTTTGGGAATACAGGGATAGTCCCAAAATCCCAGGGCTATGAGTGTCACTCACAATGGATTCATGCCCCACACCATTAAAAGGACAGAGCATCTTAATTGTCTGTGAAATTACACCCTACTTTGAATTCACATCTGCTTTGATAAACTGCAATGATGTCTGCTTTTTTTTAATCAAATCAAACCAAATTCAGACAAAGTAAAACTAAATGGAAAGAAAAAGCTGTCCTGGTCTTTACCAGAAGTGACAAACAATAACCAGTCCCTTCTGGAGGTGCTTCAAGTAAGTATTAGAGCTGCTATAAATAGGTGGCTCAGATTCAAAACCTGAAACCATCCATAGATTTTATACACATCCTTTGATTTAGTTATTCCAGCCTGTGAAACCTTTTCTAGCATAACCTTACTGCCATCTACAGTGTACACTGAGCAGAAAGCATGACCCTGTCAAAATGGAACAACAAAGCAACAGAAAATCTGTGTCACTTGGAGGCTGGGGAACCATCCCTGTTATTGTGACGTTATTTCTGGCCATGCAACAGCACTGTCAAGTCCTCTATTCAGTCTTGAGTATTTATAGTCTCTTTCACTAGCACACACAACTCCCTTCAGCTGTCACATCAAGTTTAAATCCCTTAAAAATCACAGGTAAGTCATATCTAACAACTTACATAAAATTGCATTCTGCAAACACTCACACAAACTGAAAACTTCAAAGTGATTTCAACATGTTGAAATAACATTACAAGAAGTTACTGTCTCTTCTGCTGCTGTTTCTGCATGTTCAAATGCTGATCACTGAATTACTGGATTTTATATTTTTCCAAACTCCAAAACTATAAACATTTTTCCAACATTTCCTGCAGTACTATCCTGTGGTTACCTCCCTAGGGTGCCAATTATAACTATATTTGAAGATTGATGATATTACAAAATAAAATTTAATCTGCAGTTGGGAAAAAACAAAGCTGTTCAGAGGGCAAGCAATACCACGGCCTTTGTTATATTCACTATTGGGTAAATGTCTAAAACATGTTTGTCGTGCCCAGTGAAGCTCAGTTTACAGTAGTGTTTCGAGACTACAACTGAGCTAGCAAGAGAAGTTTGTGAATAACAATGTTCAAACAGAATCCAAAACTGTACCAGAGACTTCTGCCATTTTTTGTACAATTTGTAAATTAAGTTTCTATAGTGTATCCTGAGGTACTAAGGTGCAAACAAAAAGTACTGATTTTTATCTTTATGGCTGTACTGACAAATGTCTTCTAATGGAGGTTATGGACCACAGCACAAACCAGCAAGTAAAAAGAAAAGAGAGCAAATTAAGTACTGACATAAGTGTAATAAAACAAAGTTTAACAACCACTGAAGAAATCTCCCATGGAACAAGGCTTTGACAAGATACTTTGGGTTTGGTGTCTTAATCGCTGCCAAGAGGGCAGGAAAAAATTACTTTTGTTTGTGCTTGCATTCGCGTGGCGCTGAGCAATTCTGACCGGCCATGGGCTCCAAGAGGATGCCCCCTTTACTTCCTCCCAATTAAAAGGCCCTTGCTGTAGAGCAGAGGGGTCACGAGCAGCCATGGTGTATCAGATTTTCCTTAGGGGGCTGGCAAACTGCCCCAGCTGGGTCCCCCTGTGAGGAAAAGGCATGTTGGGGAAGCGGCTGAGTGCCCTGCCTGTAGTTAAAGGAGAAACCATGTATTTACAGGGAAGGACGACCGTGTGACTAAGGTAAGAGATATGGCTTTGATTATTCAGTCTCCTTCTTTCTAGACTCAATAAGGCAGAGTTTGCTTCACTTTTTCACTAAAGAAAAAAAATCTGTGAATTTCTTAATATGTTTTTTTCTTCTACGTTCCTTAGTAGAATCATATTATTCTACTATATAAGATAAATATATTCAGTATTTTGATATAACTGGCTATTCTAACAGGCCATCCATGGTAATTATTGTTGGTATCCTTCAACTCTTGGCAGGAGTTGAGTGCCTGGGTGCAGGACGTGGCAGCAGAGGGATCCAAGTGCAGGGTGCTCTGCTCCTGTGGTTCCTCTTTAGCTTCATATGTCTATTAGAGCAAGGCCAGGTTTGAGTTATGCCTCTGGTTTTGCCATTCATGTATTTTGATCTGAGGACCTGTTCTTGGCTGCTGGAACATGCTAAGAATCAACTGATTAAAACAGCAAAGACTACCAAGTTGGGACTTATTGTAAACCATCTTTTTGAAGTGGTCTCTGTTTTCTGTAAAGAGAGCAAAAAACCTTTTCCCCAGAATATAATATGGCACTTTCAGAAAAATTCCTCCTTGATCCATGCTTTTTGAGAGGCAAATTCCTTAACTTTCCTGTAATGTGCATCCTCATTTGCTCAATGAATCGTGTAAAAGAAAATAAATATATATGCTTCAAACATCATCACTTTACAACTGTCTGGCATTTGCGTGTGTGTATATACACACAATATACACTGTGTATATATACACCATGCTATATGCAGCCAGGGAACTGAGGCACAGAGATCAGTACCTTCCTCAAAGTACTCCTCTACAATCACTTTGTTAAGCTACTATGAAGGATTTGATCCCCTATATCTGTATCTATCTGATCCCAATGTATTGCCACAAATAGACATGACTATGTCAAAAAAAGAATTAGCAATACACACAAAACGTCACTTAACTTTTAATCTACTTTCATATAGCCTGGCTAATTGATTTAAGCTATAAGTATGGGTACCTAGGGTGATGGAAGATCTGTAGGCCTCCATAGAATTTACGTAAAACAAGCATAGTTTTTCAACATGCATTTTATTAGGCAGTTATTTTTTAATGTTGAAATAGTAAGAAAAAATTTAAGTGCTTGAGTTTTGGGGTTTTTTTTGGCAATTCATAAACTTAGCTCAACTTAACTCAAGCAGTCATCAAATAAACTATAATTTAACCAAATGCTTTAGGTCTGTCTCAAAGGCCAAATTTTTATAAAACAACTACTAAGGCCTCAAAGGGTAGATACACAAATTCAGACTAACAGCATGCATGCAAAAGATGCATTTAGGTCCGTGAAAGGAAACTGCACATAGTTTCCTATGTGCAGGCAATGTAATTCAGTACTTTGGTTTTTTGAGTACAATGTGCCTTGCTATTGTCACTGATGCTGTCACCCCACTCTAAATATGAAGCCCAGACATCAATAACTTGTTCCTCTAATCACTTCTCATGCAACATTTCTCCCAGGACTTGTTCAGTTGGCTTCAATGGACCTACTTGCTAATGGGGTGAATAAAGCTGGTGGTTCTGGTGTCAATCCTCGGAATATCTTCCAAGGGTAAGATCTACTTTGCCTCAGACAAGAGGCAAATCCACCTAGCATTTGATTAATTTCTGCATATGTAATATATTTTGTTAAGGACTTAGTACTTGCTGCACTTGAGAAATAAAGAGAACTCCACTGACTGGACGTTTTGGACTTTGAAGATCTTTCAGTGCTGAATTCTGGTAACTTGAGTTTAATGAAAGCCTGAGCTTCTTGTAGCCTGGTAACTGTGTACAGTAACTTGCACTAGAGATGTTACAGCATACTTGCAAGTGTAATCAAAAAGCAGATTAGCCAACATTAAAACATAAACAAATAGTTTAAATATATTTTTTCTATGCCAAAGTTTTACTTAGTAGTTTACTCTTAAAAAAGTCACAGAATGAACACAGCCATCATCCAAAGTTCATCCCTGATTTTCAGTCTCAAAATTGGAAAGAACACAGTATCTACTGCAGATACGTCTGGACAAATTACTAGATACTGATTTCTCAAATCTCAGCAGGGAATGGGACAGTAATTAGATATCTCATTCCTGTAAGTGCAATTAATTTAAGACATATGTCAATCCATATTTTTCATTTCCTCTTCAAAGAAAAAAAAGAAAAACTACTGAAATATTTCTGGCTTTGTTTGAAAACCAGAGAGTAAACATTAAATACTAATTCTGGAATCAATAAAAGGTAGCTTTACAATTGTATTTTGATATATTTGATTGGCCAAAACTATTTGAATTAAAGTTGTACTATGTTCATAATTATCAGAATAAATTACTTTCATGAGTTTAGCCAAATGAGGAGGAAAGGCTATGGCTGGTAAGTAAGTCATAACACAGCATTTCCCACTGTGACACTAAGCTTAAAGACAGAATTCAGACTATGTAAGTCAGATTTTCTCTGTCCTTGGCATTTGGGTCTGAGAGATGCTAACGACTTCCAATAAATACACAAGTTGTGTTCTGGCAGTGGGGAACCTTGGAACCTTAGGTTGTTATTTGCAATTTTTCAGTCTACACATTTATTTTTTTTCCTGGTTTGGACTCATGAAAATGGTGACTGTTTTTCTACTTTTCAGAAAGATGTCCCGAACCACAACCCAACCACTGGATTCAATTTGTTCGCGTGGTGCCGGGACGAGAGCAACACAGCTACAATGGCTGTGATGTTCTCAAAGTGCCCTGGCATGCACAGCTCCCATTTGGAGAACCCTGAGAACAGACAGAATGCCCAGACAAATTTTTACTGTACATTTACATAGCTCATTTTATCCAGAAAGATAACAAAGGCATTTCACAAGTACTGGACACACACCAGCACTGAAATGTTGCCAACCTTGGTCTTGAGGGTGGTGAACAAATACTACATGGCAGCCAGCAAACTCACTGGGGAAGGCAGTATTTTGGCTACAAGAGCAGTGTTAACTATATACTTGTGTAAGAACACATAAAAGATGTCCTTGTTCTAACACAACCTTGCTCTAACATCTACTGAAAATTCAAAATGCACAACAAATAATCCATATGATCTTCTCTAGAAAACCCAACATTTGAGCCACCGGTGCCAGAATACAAACCTTTTTAGTCTTGGGAAGCCAAGGGTCTACAAACATTTTGTGATGTTCACTTTAGTCCAAAAAAAGGAAACATAATAAACACTGTTTTGTCTGTTCTTTAAAAACATAAGAAGACTTCAAATGATCCACCTAACCTCTGCCTGTTAAAAACTTCATTATTTACACAGACAGCCAAGCACTTCCACTGCCCCATTCCCTCAAGATTTTCTAGAACCATAATGAAGAACCATCCATGTATGGGAGATAATATGGGTTTGGTTTTGAATTACAGGAGATAATTATCACCTGACTGCATTTTTATTAATTGTAACAGGATACTGAGAAAGCCTAATTCTAGGCTTACTGTAGTTTCTTCAGGTAGGGATCATACTTTTGTGAGACAAGCTGAAAAATGAGAGGACTAAGTTGGGCAGGACCTCAGAAGAAACTAGCGTTGATATGGTTTTAAACTGAGGAGAAATGGTGAAAGGAGAAGAAGAAGAACAACAAAAAAGTATAGACTTTCCTTTAAAAGTTCTGAGGCAGCTGATGCATCCGTCTACATCTCCACGGGGAAGACCTTTATAATCTGTGAAATCCACTCTTCCCTAGCCCCTAGTAGGTGCTCTCACAGCAAGTTGAGCCAACTGCCCTGTTTATCTGACTATTAATTATGAATCTTAATTTTAAAGCATCACCATAGTAAATAATAGTTTATTTCTTGAAACAATATGTACAGAAAGGAAGAGGCATATGAACTCAGATATGAAACACTTCTCAGTTTCAACAGATTTCTCTGTCCCATCTCTAAACCCAACATTTGAAGTTATACAGCTGTGATAACGGGCGGGTTACACCCACCTAGAAGACTATTCTAATTGAAAAGTGTTCTTCCTGGAAAGGTCACATATATAAATAGATTATAGATATATATAGATTAGAGAGAGAGAAAACAGACTTCTCCCCTACACTGAAATCCAAAAAGGTTTTGTGCCTTAACAGTATGTGTCTATGCACCTCTGGGGAAGTGAGGGAAACAAAACCACCACCACAACAAAAACAACCCCACTCGGTAGTTTAATTTTATTGCAGAACAACTACTCCAAAACATGGCCACCAGGAACGGGCATTGGTACAGGGACTGGCCTGGAAATGGTAGTTAGCCTCTGCCACCTGAGCTGTAGATAAAAGCAAGAGAAAGTGGTTTGGGGCTTGTAACACTGGATGCAGAGCAACTACTGGCAAAGAATAAGTGCAGAGGATTTGGTGGGATTTTTTCTTCATCTGCTGGAAAATTGTAGCTGTATGTTTTGGACCATTGTAAAAAGACTTAATGTTTGAGGCCCTAAGTAAGGGAAAGTGCCTCCTTCCCAAAACAGGAAAACAGTAGCTTTTGCTACATAGGTGAATTTCAAGTTAGCTTTAGCCTTGGATAGCTTCAGGTATTTTCTGAATGCTGAAACAGTATGTGAGGCAATGGCAACTACCACATGCAAGGGAATACAAACATTTTTTCAACGACACTTGTGCAATCACAGAAGAAAGTTATAAGGCTTCTCCAAGCAACAAGCCCAAACGCACATTTGGAAAAACTGCTTGGGTTGTCTGGCTTTTTTGAAAGAGCTTCATATTTCATAAAGAAAGCTTTATATTTCAAAGTTTGTCCCTTCAAGCAGTGCTAGAAAACAGTTGCGTCCATGCACACAGCCTCTGCTTAAATGAGGATTTTGCTAGTCCAGCAAGTGGTGGGATTCACCCTCCCCACTGGAAAAAGCCAGTTCAAAGCCTGCACTAGCTCAGCTCAGTAGACGAAAGTGTCTTCACAGTATTTCTCCTAAAAACTAAAAAATCCCAAAGTCTTCAAACTCTTATTTCAAGACAAAGGGCAAAAATGTTCTGTATAGCACATACTGAAGAGACAGAACCCTCTGGCTAGTGAAAAACAACATATGTGGGTGACATTTTGCTTGTGCTTCTCCTCTCGGCAATACTGTCAAAAATCCAGGGTTTGAAGCAGAATAATGTCTTATGATATTAGGGACAGCCAGAGATCAAATCTTTGTCCCTGGAATCCAAAAGCTACAAAACAGTACTAAAAATCTCATTTTAAACAATTCAGAGCTTGGATACTACAGGCACAGGCTCAGTTCAGAAAGAAGCCTCATGTCTAGATAAATAAGTTTAGATGAAAGTCCAGCTCCTGTGTTAAACATGCCACAAAGAAACAAAATAACGTTACTGCAACGAATATAAAACCTTTGTTCTGCAAATCACTTCCACAACTGTCTCCACGGATCACTCAGCTGCCAGCCTGGTGCTTGCTTACACATCCCTTTGGTATTTCTTTTCTTTCTGTGCACTTTATCTAAAATAATATGGATCGAATAATTCACTCCACAACCCCAGCCAATGGGGAATGCAGAAACTTCAGTCCACAGCACTGTCAGTCACTACTATTATTACTAGAATATTTATTGTGTTACAATATATCATGCTTCAATTTTTCACTTGCACAGTCTATGCCAATTTTCCCCTGGTTTACACATGCATAAATCTACTAAAGCGCAAAGGGGCCTTGTGCCTGTGCAGGACTGCAGTCCTGACAGCTGAGGGAAGTGCTGTGGGACAGCAGCTCCCCAAAATAATCCAGCCGCAGCCACCTTTCCCTCCTGAATTTTTGCCAGTGCTTGTGAAATCATGGGCTCCTCTAGCACGGGAGTAGTTGGCCTAAAGCAAAGCAAACTCCTCCCCTGCTCCGCTCTCCACAAGCATCTGGAGGCCACCAAAGAAGCGCAGGCCCATTGGCGCAGTTAGAAGCAAGATATATTGCTGTGGGCAACCACAGGAGAGCCCCCTCCTGCTCCTCTTGCACACAGGAGACTGCAGGCACGGTGCGAGTGGGGAGGGTGAGCTGTGCTGCTGAAGGACCAGCAAGAGCAGGAGCACCTCCCCATGGACACCTGCACAAAGACGCTGGGAGTGGGTGAACAATACACCAACAGCCCCAAGTGTCAGGGTGAAGCGAGGCTGTTCAATAAAATAGGCAAAAATAGGGCAACTCTTGCCAGCCTGCATGGCATCTCCTGGAAGTCATGGAAAGTCATGGGCCCCTCACTACAGGAAGGACACTGAGTTGATGGAGTGTGTCCAGAGGAGAGCCACCAAGCTGGTGAGGGGTCTGGAGAACAAGTCACACGAGGAGAGGCTGAGGGAACTGGGCATGCTTAGTCTAGAGAAGAGCAGGCTGAGGGGAGACCTCATTGCCCTCTACAAGTCCCTGAAAGGAGGGTGTAGAGAGGTGGGGGTTGGCCTCTTCTCCCAAGGGAATCATGACAGAACAAGAGGAAATGGTCTGAAGTTGGGGCAGGGGAGATTTAGATTAGATCTTGGGAAGAATGGGTTTCCTGAGAGAATGGTCAGGGACTGGAACAGCCTGCCCAGGGAGGTGGTGGAGTCACCATCCCTGGAGGGATTTAAGGAATGTGTAGAGGTGGCACTTCAGGGCATGCTCTAGTGCTCAAGAGTGTTGGGTTTTATTTTAATATCATTCATTGGGTTCCATTTTAATATCACTTCGATTGACATGGATCCCTAAACTGTGAAATCCTAGACCTACAAATAATTAAATAATGACCATCCCCATCTTCTGGTATGCACAGTGACCTTATTCTGAATCAAAATAGGATTTGGGTCTGGAATATCCCTGGGAGCTCACTTCTGCTAACGCCATTGATCCTAGCAGTGCGATGTGAAATATTTACACATATTCTGATATTTTCCTGCAACTTTAAGGGGCTCCTTGCTCCACCTGCAAATACTGGCATGCTCAAGGGTTTGTGAGTTGTGTTGTACCACTCATGGCACAGTGATGGACACAGTGAGTGTTCCTTCCACATCAGCCGGCGATGGTTGCTCCCAGCACGCCCTGCTCTGCTGCCAGGGATCAATTCCCTTGGAATGGGTTTGCTCCAGCTCCTGCTCTGTTTGTGTGAACAGCTGCCTTCCAGGACCACATTTTAGCTCTAATTAATTTCTTAATAAAAATACAATTTACCTAATATTCTAGTTCTAAAATTTAGTCATTTCTAGCTCTCACTAGGGTTCTAAAATGCCCCAAACTCCATCTGATTCAAGTCTGTTCTTTCATTCCATTCATTTAGTTAAGACTAAAACACTTCTAATATAAGGGGTTTTTTTTTACTTCCTTGCACACAAAATTTAGGAATGACTATACCATACACTTGGCCAATTTTGTCTAACAACTATTTACAATCAGACAATTAAGATTCCTCTCTAGGACTGCAACTTTCCCATGTCAGTTTTATCTCAGACAACTTTAATACTGCCAGTAACTTTAATAAACATAGCAGCTAGTGAGTGCAAGTATTACTTATATATATTTATGTTCCAACTAAGACTCAAATAAAAATACTGTCTGATACTAGGAGCTACACAGTTTTAATCACTTTTCTCTAAAACAAAACCTTAAGCTATTGGTTCCTTGAGTAATCCTGCAACTCTGTGTATAAAGCACCGGAGAACAGCTGACAAAGCCTGGCTTTTTCTGTTGTCTCTGACACATCTCTGACTCTGGCAAGGCATTTCACTCTGCTTTGCCTCAGCACCTCAATATCTACATGCAGAAAGGGTGCCTGGTGTTAGTTATAGCTATTTGTGGCTGTCACTTGGGATTTCCCTCAAGGCTTTCATGCAACAAAATGGCAGCTTCTTCATGTACACTTAAATGATCTCTATAAAATTTAAAAGAGCTCATGTCTCAAGGTTAAGCCAGGAAGCAAAGGACTGTACTAATTCTAGTAAAGACCAAGAATTGAACTTGTGTCAGATTCTCATGGAGACTCTCAGTGAAAGGTCTTTTACCTTGCACATTTTCAAACAGTTCATCGAGTGCCGTCTTACCTTCAGGAAATGAGCCTTTTGAAATCAGTCATGTAAGTATCGGCAGCAGTAACTCCTATTTCAAATCTGCGTGTCACTGGGACAGAAACCCTGGGCCTCTTCCAATCTCACATTTTTCCATTCTCATGGTTACTCTGCCTGCTTAAATGCACAGACTTTTTTTTTTCCCCTTCACTCTTTCTGCCACAGAAAGCAAAAGCATTTTCCACATGCCAGAATATGGCACATATTAGAATGTGGTGAAACGTAGTTTTCCAAGTGGAAAGCACAGTCAAATTTTGACCCAGTCAGTATATGCTTAAAAAAAAAAAGAAATCTTCAAAACTGACTATAAAAATACTTTAAACCTATAATCCATATAAAATTTATATAATCTATGAAGTAGATGTATAATCTATAACACAGCTACACAGGCTTGCATAATCTATAATAGGCATCGCATGGCCAATTTTGGGCCCAGGCTTGTGAATCCATTTTACAGGCTCGTCACCTGCAGCAAGATGTCCCTTCTCAGCACATCAGGGCTCCGTTTTGGCCAGCAGAGCCCACAGCACACGTGCTGCTCAACACTGCGAATCCGGCTGCTGGACCTCTGCCATGGGAAGCAAAAGAAGGTTGGACTTGTTCCCATGTGTGCATTTGAGATTTACTTCTCTCAAAGACGGTCCCTGACCTTGACCATGGCCTTTTAAATTTATGGATTGTTAACAGGGAACCGAGGAATGAAAACACTCAAAGCTCCTTATCCTTTATATTTACCACACCAGATGTCTGCTGCTAAGTGGCAGCATCAGCCCAGTTTTACCATCTAACAGCACCTGGGTACAAGAACTTTATCTTATCAGAGATGGTGTGAGGGCTGGCTTTTAACAGGTCCCAGTGCTTCTTGCTCTGGTAATGTCCTTTACTCATCTGGGTGCCTTTCTTTGAGGGATCTGAAGAATTTATTGATGGATACTCCCCTTGTCCAGGCATTTACCTCTTGAAAACAGTAGCTACTGACTGTTTTTTGCTAGGCATGCACCGAATCTTTTAGTTGGTCAAGCAAAGTTGACCTGATTTCCACTAAACTCTGTTGAAATCAGTGAGCCTCAGTCATCAGAAAAACATAGAGATGTACCAAGTGTGAGATTACAGCAGGCTTCTAAGAGGGATCCTCCTTTGTCCTGAAACAGTATCAGAATTTTCAACTTTTAATAACCATGCCCTAAAAAAAACAAATCTAGTTTTCCATTTCTCTACATTGTGAGTCCCTTAAAAAAATCTGGATATGAAAATATTTTTGCTGGCCAATGGCTTCTGTAATGGACTGGCCAATTATTTAGTTCCTAAATCAAATGGATGTTCAATGCAAGAACAAATTTAAGCTTTTTTTTCCTGAGACCAGTCTTGGTGTTTATGTTGCATCTGTTATCTTACCTTCCATAAGAGCACAGCCAGCAACAGGAAGATGAGAATTCCCACCAGCAAACTGATGGCAATGATCCATCCAACAACATACCCACGAGGCTCCAGATTGTGCAAAGCCTCAAAGACCACCTACAAAGCAATTAGAAAAAAAAATCCTTTTACTATTGGAACTTGTATTATTTTCTCTTGTCTTAAACACGTTGCATGGTGGCCTCACTGATCATATTTCATCTGTCAAACAAATATGGAATGCATCCTATATTTCATGCTTTACATCTATTTTTCACAAGTGATTTAAAGCTTTCAAGTGGAATTTGAGTA
Source organism: Scolopax mira (assembly GCA_004320125.1). NCBI lineage: Eukaryota > Metazoa > Chordata > Aves > Charadriiformes > Scolopacidae > Scolopax > Scolopax mira. The sequence goes on from BJBW01003111.1 coordinate 297,782, forward strand.
GCTATCTGTTGGATCCAAAGGATGTCAGCTCCCGACTACAAAATAATTCTTACCCTGCCAAGTCCTTGCTCCAGACACCGAGGTAGTTCTAGTGCTGGGGCACCAAATGTGCACAAAAGCTTGCGTGAAAAAACACCATCCCTTGGATTGGGAGGGATTGCCATGACATCTCGCATGGTTTGTCTTACTCATCGTGTTCCCAGTGCTGCCAAGCACCCCGACGCCTCACATGAAACCTCGTGCATGCTGAGGTTGTTAACTTTTCTTTCACAAAAGCTGGGACAACTTGCATATATCCCTACTGAGCACAATTCGTCCCTGCTGTGCCTCACAAAACACATTGTGTGAAAGAGGGAAAGGCACATGAAGTCATGGGTTCTTCTGAGAACACAGAGAGCAGTCCCCTGCTGTTCTCTTCTCTCTTTTTGTATAGCATGTATGGCAGGGAAATGCATCCTACAAAGAGCTTTCCTTAACTATCTGCTTTAAGAAGAAAATGGGAGCAAAATAAACCACTCATATACACTGCAAATTTCCAGTCTCTTATTTCAATCAAAACCAGTTCCTCAGTGTAAAACTCAAAACAGTTCTCCTCAGTGAGGGCTATTTCTATGTTAAATTTTGCAATTTAATATCCAGAAAACGCAGAGAGACAGCAGGGATTTTTTAAAAGGTGATATGTCTGCTTTGCCTGGCTTTGTTTTAGTTTGCTTTGGAAGGCAAAGTCATGAGATTTCCTCCCTCCTTCATGAGCCACTTTTATAATCTTTGCTTAAAAATGTCAAAACCCCTTTGTAATTATAAATTGTTAAATCTTTCAAACAAAACAAAATAAAATTGGTAGGTAAAAGTGGGTGACAATCAGGAGTTAAGTGTCAGATACAACTATGCAAGCCCAGGATTATCATCTTCAAGAGGCCCATGGAAGACCCATGAAACACTGGTTTCACCATTCAAACAGTATCATTTCTGAGACAGCAAAGGGAACACAATACCATATGAGACACACAGATGCTGAAGGGCACCATTCAGGCAAAGGCTGCAAGAGGGAGGTGATGGCAGCAGTGGAGCAGGAGCCAAAGAGGCTTTGGGTTCTTCATCCTTTCAGGTTTCCAAGCCTCAGACAAAGCCATGGAGATCCTGAGCCAGTACAGGCAACTGCCCTGCTTCAAGTGGGAAATGGGACAGCATAGACTCCCAATATCCCACTAACAAATGTTTCTCTATTTCCATAACCATATGCAGCCTCAGCAAACACCCACACAAATTACAGACATAAATGTCAGAAAGCAGGTGAGCAGGGATATATTTTGTCACCATGTTCCCATAAAGAAGTACTCAAAGATCCTTCATCTCACTGTCACAGGGTAATGCTGATTAAGACCACAGCTCTTCTGGAGATGGAATTTGAACACAGCTGATTTACATACACTTCCTTTGTTCTATTGAGGAGACATTATCAGGCATTTGATGACGAGACATGAAAACATAACAAATGGACAGGAATGAAACTATACATAGATAGCATTATCCAAACATATGCCCATAACTAGTATCACAATGCTCAAAATAGCTCTCAAACACGGACCAGCTTTTCACCCACAAAAAAATAATTTAGTGTTTCAGACATCAGCAAAAAGCCTTTGTCCAACTTTTTAAGACACCTTGCTGAACAGAGAAAGTTTCCAAAGCAGCAGAGTTTCCCTTTTAGCCAGGACTAGTGTAAGAGAAACACCAGAGAGAGAGATCGAAGAAAAATATTGTGCCTTCCTTGAATTTCTGAGCCAGCATGGAAAGATGATCTGATGTGGCAGTTAATTTCTCATGGAGGCTCTAGTTAGCATGCATCTTGCGGACACAAGTCAGATGATTGTTTAGGTGATAAGGTGCTAATGTTATTTTCCTTTCTGACTCTAAAAGAAAAAACCTCCTAACATTTTAAGTATCGCCAACTTTAGTAAAGAGATCTTTCAAGCAGTCCCTGGACACAAAATGAGGTGGTGCCTTCTCTCCACTACTCAGAGAATAAATGTTAACATAACACAACTTGCAGCACAATAGACCTGTATGTCCTTCAAACTGCCAAAAGACAGAGCCAAAAATAGCTGCAGAGATCAAATCATACATCATCTCTATAGCAAGAGCCCCACATTTCAGGTTTGAAGCACACTGGCTAGAATAGCTTGGCTGTAACTTTTGCACTCACATCTTGAATTATAAGGGTAGTGAGCAAGAACAGCTTATTATCTATCCAGTTTCTTCCAGCAATCTGGAATCAATGTACAAGCACAAAAAAAAACCCTGTTCATGGCCTTGTGGTTTGGAGAGAAGCAGGGATGCTGCACATATTAATGTCCTTATCCTGCTCAAGCCCTCAAACTCTGCCTGCACTAACACACAGCCACTTGCAATGAGTTTTGGTGAAGAAGCAACTAATAACCAAAAACCCAAGTCAATTCCCAATCAAACCAGACTGAGCAGACAGTCAGTGCATCGCATGTTAGGAGCACCAGCAAGATGCCAGTACAGTAAGTGGTGGGAGGCCAGGGAAGCAAGTCATCCTGCCCACCTCGGCAGCACAGCCTCCACAGGGCAGCCAAGGCAGTCCCCAACCCAGCTCGGACACACAGAGGAGACAGGGGTGGTAAGAGTGACTGATGCAGAAGATAAGGGGGTTGGGATAGGGAAAGCATCCTGAAGAGGGGGAAGCAGCTGTCTGCTTCCGAGAAAGCACATTCAACAGTTATAAAAATACAGGGTGGATTCCAGGCTTGTTTTCAGACTCTGAGAAAAGGCCAGGGAAAGGCCGTGGAAAACAGTTGTCTTGATGATGTATGAAGAGTTTTAGTTCCATATTTATCTTCTGCGTTTTACACTGTCCTTGTGGGATCCGAGTGCAGGGAAGCCCAGGAGGCAGCGTAGCTCGCTGTTTAGCTGTACGTAGCTCCATGTCAACCAGGTTTTACACAATGCAACTTCTGTAGAATAACAGAGATCTGCACTCTATTGCTCATTTCTGAAATGTTGAACCCGCATGGACAAGGGCATCTACCAGCTCATCTCCTACCTGTGCCAAACACTTTTATATTCTGATTATTTTCAATTAATAAGACTATCAGAATTTTGTTTTTTTTTCAGTGGTTTTAAAATCCCTATTTCAATTAAGTTTGTAGACAAGAACTTAAGAAGATAACTGAGCAGGAATGTTGCAAATGCTTGCAATTCATACTGTGCTGAAGCCCTTTGCAGAACAGGCACAGGCTGCCACACTGGGACTCAGAAAAACAAGAAAAATGCTTCAGCAAAAATCTAGTTAGAATTTCCTGACTGCAAAACTTTAATTTAATTTTGCTTATGTGCACTAAATTAATTTTATGCACTTGTATCATGAACTAGAGCACCATGGGCTTATAGAAAAAGAAATGCCATTTTATTTCTGTTTTATGACCCAGAACACTTCTGGTGTTTCAAACGGCACTGCTCTGCTGGCTGACTTACCCTCAAATGCCATTATATGTGAAGGAAGTAGCAGTAAAGGCACCATTCTCCTATATATCTGTGTATATATATATATGTATATGCACCCCTTTTGATATGTTTATTTATTTACATATAAACTTGAAAAAAGTTCCTGAAAAATAACAAACCTGAGGTATCCTTGCTAGCTGCTTGTCTCTATTCCCAGGAAATTAACTGCATTTTATTGCTGCTGTGCATTGTTCTGTTCCTTTACCAACATGCATGTTTCTGCCTGCCAGCCTGCAGTGTAAAGTCGAGAAAATCTATAAAGGGATTGTTACAGTAACAGATGGAAAGGTAGAACAATGAAATGAAAAAGGAAACACAATGAAAACAGTAAAGCGGCAAAAAATAAGCCCCTGGGAAGGGAGCTGCTGGAGGACGCACGTCTGACCCTGCCCATCTCAAAGGTCAGCTGCAGAGAACGGGGGCCTTAAAACACTGAGTGTTTCCCAAAGACAAAAGGGAGGGGGTGGTGGGGTGCTGAGTGGAAGAGGTATCCCTGTGTGCATTAAGAAAAGGCTGGGATGGCATAAGAAGTCTCTGGTACCACAGGCTGCTCCCTCTACACAGATCTGCAGAACAGGAGTCCTCTGCGCCACCGGCAGACAACTAAAGCTTAGACACCTGACTATGCATTTACATCTCTTAGCATATAAGTATGCATATGAAGACGACTCAAAAACACCTTGTAGGTGTTCGCAACCAAAAACCTAATTTTTAAAAGTTTTTCTTTTTTATTGTTGTTTTCCCCAAAATATATTTGCTTATCATCAGAAAAATAAACACACTTAAATCTGGGTGTAAACATACCTTTAATTAGGGAGTGTAGCAGTAGGGTGAGGGGTAATGATTTGAAATTGTAAGAGAGATTTAGATTAGATACTAGTGTTAGGAGACCCTGGCCCAGGTTGCCCAGAGGAGCTGTGGCTGCCCCATCCCTGGTAGAGTTAAAGGCCAGGCTGGATGGGGCTTTGAACAACTTGGTA
>BJBW01003111.1:302340-319222 GCA_004320125.1 Scolopax mira
AAAAAAAAAAAAGTTAAAACCCATGTAGGGCAACCACTTGCTGGTGTTGAATTAAACTTGTAGTGACTGGGCTGAAAATGAGAGAACAATGAACTCTACAACGGTGGAGAGAAAGGTTCAAAGGATTGATGAAGTATATCTGCTGAGGTGACAGCACCAAAGAGTTATACAGCAGCCTTTGGTTTTACAGGGTGCTTTGTTGCAGAAGCTACCTGCATTTTATCTGGGGTTCCCCTTTCGTCTACTGAGCTTTGCGTTCCCTCACTTTCAAGACAGGGAGACTCAGAGGTATTTGGCTGATTTTGACATAGCGAAATCCATTGTATTCTTCCCTCCACACGGCACTCAGAGAGGGAAGGAAGTCCTTTTGCTCCTTAAGAGCACTCCTGCACACAAGCAGAGAGTGCACAACCCAAATCCTAGGATCTGGTATTTGACCACTACGGTCTCATGGAGCTTATCAATGGTTTTGCCTCACATGCAGAGAAGGAGCCAAACCTTCACTGAAATCCATACGCTCAAGACAAGAAAGTATGTTTCCTGAAAATACCACGGCACAGGCTTCAGCCAATATATACTCTTGCTAATGCAACTGTCATCACAGAGCCAGACCCAAACGCTGCTCACCTTCTTCATGTGAGTTGTTCAATAGAAGCGTTCAAACAGCCTATCCTGACCAGAGACAGAAAACATATTATTCCAAATCACATAAAACCAGATCAAATCCCAATCCAGAGAAATTATTTCTGAAAATTACATAAATACTTTTTTTAAAAAAGTTAATCCCAAAGACAGTCCACTACCCAACTTACTGATATTTACATCAGCTTTTGTAGCCGACTTAGAAATCGCCTACTACAGCTTCTGCCAAAGCTGATATTTATATGGATGATCCTGAGACCACTGGTACTTCTTACACTAGCATCACAAATACCAGTCTTCCATTTCCTTTTGTCTTCTTTACAGGTAGTTTGCACTCCGATATTGTCCAGTATATTGCAAAAAGCGCCCAGTGAAGAAAGGGCACCTGGTTCTAAAGAACCATTTAAATGGCTAATAACTCTACACACAGCTGTAGAAAACAAGAAGGCCTTTTCAAATACACCATGATAAGGTCTTCAAGAAAATATGTTTCATTGTTAGGGAACACTTTCATAAACAGACTCAAAAGAAGTCCATGCACAACAGTTCAGAAGGAGCTGGTATCCAAACAGATACGGTGCCGCAGTCCGTGGTCAGTGAAAAGAATACAGGATGAGCTTTATAAAGGAAAGAAGAGTATGAACAAAGAATTTTTTTCTCTCCTGTCTCTGCTTCCAGCTGAATAGCTGTGGCTTGCAATGAGTACTATTCCCTTCTGCATTCCACAAGAAAAGAGAGAGGGGAAAAATGAAGACCTTGAGCCAAACCACATGTCTGAAATTTTTCCCTGAACATGACCCTACGCAAAACATACAGCACTGGTGGAGCCAACAGACATATGGAAATAGCATAAAGGAGAGAGCAAATGGCACTCACATTAGAAAAGACTTGAAATTACAAATTGATGTTACATGGCTACTACATGTCAAGCATGCTCCTTTACAGCGTGGGCTTCCCAGAACTAGGAGCAAGCTCGTTTGAAGATTAATACAGCACACACACTGCACTTTATAATCTGCTCATCAAGCTCAAGGCTTGATGAAAAGCTTTCCGGGAACAGGAAAAGGACTATGTTGGCGTTTTCTGTTTGTGGGGTTTTTCTTCTTTCTTTTTTTTTTTTCTCCTCCAAGCATTAGATAACAATGAAATATAACAGAGCTTGCATTCCTAGATAAAAGCATATCTAAATTTTGAACATTAAATAATAAAATCCCACACATTTTATTTACATTGTGCCAATCATTCTCAGAGATTCTAAACCATTTAAAGTTCAAAATATTTGGCAGAGAGATCTGTCTTCCATTTAGTTGGGGCATAGGTGTTACTTCAGTCATTAATGAAATTTTGCCATAAAATTGCAATATTTTCTCTGTGCAAACTGCAGAACTAAAGAGAGATCAAGCAATGTATTAACAATCAGGGCTGCGGGTCACTTATAAGGCACATTCTTAGGGAAGGCTAGATATGCTTTTCATTTCAGCTGCCAAGCCTATTTTTTAATGCTCTTTAGAATGGTCCAGAAACCTGACAAATAAAATAAAACAGAAGGGAAAAAAATGGAGTCCTGTCATATACAAAAATTTCTTTGTCTGACAGGTCTACTAAAACAGAAGGTTATGTCTAGGGTTGCAGACATGATGATGGAGAAGACGGTAACTGCAGTGGTATTTCTACTTTCAGACAGAAGGTAGTAAGTAGAGGCAGGTTCAACTCTTCCTTAGTAACTCTTCAACTCTGCCTGTAGGGTTTTAAATCCAGTATCTCTGAGACGAGTGCTTTAACTTGGGACGTCAGTGCATTCCAAAACCACGTTGAACTCAATGCTCTCTCAAACCTTATCAGCACTCACTGAAATGGAGCCAATGAGAGAATGGTTTCATGGGCTGAGAAATTGAAAGTAGTCACCTATGATCTCATGTGAGAGAGAACTAAGAAGTGAAACTTTGAAATTTCACCAGGCAAAAAGAAGGCTGAATTTGGATGTGGCCCCCATTCAGTTTTCACATGTAAGCATTAGGCAACTTGGTAGTAGGAAACCACATCTATCACCTTCTCTTTTCTCCAGTAGATTCTGAAGGTGGTCCTGTACAGTTTTACTTACAGACAAAACTACACAGTGAATTCAGCTTGAACTTCAATATTTCCCCTTCAATTTTCAATCCAGCCTCATGCAGATCAACACAAAAAGCAGTATCAGGTCATACATGAATTCCATCAGCTCAGCACAACAGAATAGTTAAATGAGTTTCTGAAAGTTTAGACTCCTTTATCCATTTGCACAGATCCCAAAATATCACTAACACTTATAAATATTTCATACTGGCACATCTGAAAAGACTTTGCTGAGGTTTCAAGTCTCTGCTAGTTTTTCAAGGAAAATCTGGATTAGTTTAAAGCAGACGTTAACCCTAGAATGAGAGGCTAAACCTAATTTTGGCACAAATACCTCAAGGGCATTACAATTTTGGCTATCACAACACAGATCCTCCTCCTCCACATGACATCATTCACTGTGACGGCATGGTTAGCACGGAGAGCAAAACCACCAAAGTACAGTTCACAGCATTGCTAGTCTAGCCAGACAAAATTTGGGCACTCTCATGGGCTAGCCCAGCCCAAGCCCAGTCACAAGTTCCAGTTTGCATAGAGCTCTCAAAGATCTCTACCATACTGGGACCAGGAAACCTTTCTCTGTGGGTTTATTTACTGACCGTTTTTTCTTCTGGGCTCCCACCAGGCACCTCCACAACTCTGAGGTCAGGGTCCACCCGCACCTTTGCCCTTGTGACAAACTGGATGACTGATGAACTGTCCTGAGAAGTGAAAAGAGGAAGAATTGGATCTGAGGGTGCAAAAAAGCCCCAAACAACAACAACAATAAAAAAACTAAACCCCCTCAAAAAAAATCAAACATTTTCCGGTGTAATAAACACACCTAGATCATGCTTAGCAGAGGCTGGGCTGAGAGCGTAGTCCTATCTGGGTTTAAAATCCTGCTTTGAAAAAATCTACCTTCTGCCCATAACAACAGACGAAACCGAGCCCATCACCTCAGATTAAAACAAAATCAGGTATGTTGGATTTTAAACACATCATTTGTATTTGGCCTGTTAATGTTTTACCTCAAAAGAACACTGACAATCAACACAGGCAGGCCCAACATTAACCATCACAGAAAAGCTCCTATTTGTTTTTGAAGTGAACAGAAAAAAGGTATGCAAAACCTGGGATAAACCCAAGATGAAAACTTCTCAATTATCAGAACCTGTGCACTGTGATATTATCTCAAATATTCAACACATACCTTCCCTTATTAAGATTAGTAGTGTTACTAATGGCCATCTTGGAAAGGACCCAGCAGACAGGGTGAATAATGGCTATTCCCAGGACTGAATTTCCCAGAAGCATGTTCTGTGTGCACTCAGTTACTTGCTTACTATTTCAACATTCCTATAAGCATGTAGCAATTAGCTGAAACCTCTGGCGTTGCCTATGTTTTCTGTTTTCAAATATGAACAAACATTAGCAGACTGGTTGGTTTCAGCTGGAAAAGCTCAGGGCTGTCAATGTCTTTAGGAACTGCTTTCTAATAAGGGCTCTCTGCAAGGTTTTTAATCTAGCAGCTATCGAAGATAAGGTAATGTTAGCAGGCTCAGGTTATCAGCTTTCTCCTCTTATACCCTCATGATCTTACAGCATTTTGCCACAATTACACAGTGAGCGTTTTTGTAAGTAGAGGAAAACATGTCCAGACACTAGAATCACTAGAAATTTAAACGGTTTGCTGTCTCATCCAGTGGCTTCAGAGAAGACAGGAATTAGCTTGCAATCATTTGTTTCTTGTCACAAATGTCAAGCTCTGTATTAATATGGTTGTGATGTATCTTCTTGGAATAATAATCATTTTAGGTAAAAAATTACGAAAAATGCCATGTTTGTGTTCATACAGAGGGAGTGACATATAGTTGGTCACAGTTTACATGCACTTACTCTACTTTTTATTTTTCAGAATGAAGACTTTTGGAAATCAATTCAACTTTCTGAAGTCTCTAGCCTTACACTGTGGCCTCAATTAAGGCCTCATTTGTTGTTTCTCAATGTATAAATTTCTGAACTTAATTTATTTCTGCTTTAATGGCTAATGGGGAAGAACTAGGATTAACACCTCCATACACACTGTTGATAAATAGATCTGTTTTCTCTGACACCATGACTTTTTTATAACACACTGGTAAAGAGCAGAAGGAATGCAGCTCTTGAGTCTGTCGACACACATAAGCATACTTAAACTGGTATTTAAGACAAGCTACAGAGAAAGCACATACCTTCTTCAGTATCTCAGTGTTCAGTAGCGTGTAGATACTTAAATCACAGGATTCTGCCTTTGCTAATGAGCTTAAGTTGCAGCGTATAATTAAGCAGGACCTGCCTGGTCTTTCACAGTCCTACAGGAAATATGGAAAAAGCTGTTAAGCAAAGGAGGGAAAAATTCAGTGACAAATTGTTTGACAGCAAACACATCAGCTGACTAAGTTACATAGTAAAATGCTAAGGCACAGCACTCCTACAGTGAACTATCAGCAACTCTCGAGACCTGAAGACAACTGGATGGAGACCTGCATGAAATCAAGCCAGGTAAAATTAAACTCCCCAGGTGAGCACCTGGGGCCAGGAGGAGCAGGGCCACCACCACCCACCAGCCCTCTGCATGGGGGGGTGCTGAGCACAGCATGGGGTCTGCTGCCACATCAACTCCCTCCCCACTGCTCTTCCTAAAGTTTCCTATTTCCATTTAAAAATCAGACAACTAGACTACATGATCTGAAAGGTCCCTTCCAACCTAGGCCGCTCTATGATTAAAATCACTAAATGTCCCCAGAGCACATCAGTATCAGTATATATGCTCCAAACAGCTGCTCTAGAATGAACTATCTGCTCGAGTTCTTCATGCTAAGCCATGCAAAATATTTTCTAAGATATATCATATGTTCAGGTTTGCCATAAGTCAACTTCCTTACCAATACTTTCCTGCCAGATTTTGTGAAAAAAGCAAATATTGTGTGGAAAATATTTTCATTCTCTTGAGGAACCACACATGGGCTGGGGTTTCTGTGAAAAGAACAGCTTCCTTTGTCCTGACCAACCTGCAAGCACAATTATAAATCATGATTATTATTGAGTTAAACTAAATGACACAAGAAGGTGGGATTAGCCTGTCCATAAAATACAACTACATCTGGACTCTCATTAATAGTCAAAAGAGAGAAATAAGGACTTTGAGAGTCAAATAATAATAATTATCTAAATATTTAGATGTTTAGAAAATATCTAAAGCAAGCCAGACAAACTATGCTCTGGAAAATACTTGTCTCTCTTGACTGGATGGGATATTAATCCCTACGCCTAGTTCACAAGTAGGTGTCTGTGTCTTACATGTCTGGAGATAGAGAAAAATCTCAGCAAAAGATATAAATCACTATGCAATAAGTTAAGTCAATTGTGTTATCCTGTGTACCTTTTTTGTAACTGTATTATTTGATGTTTTGGCCAACTTGACTGTTTCACAGCTTCTATCAAAACTAAATGAAAACTTTGTAAATGCACAAGCCTGGACAGCAAATCTGTTCTTTTACATTCAGGATAAATAGTGCAAAATCAAACTTTTAGTAACATTAGCTTATTCACTTGTCCAGAAAAGTAAACTGTTTTACGTGAAGCAAGTAAAACATACCAAGCTTTGATAAAATGATCCTCAGTCAACCTAGAAAACCCTTCTCACTTTTTGCATCTTAGGAATATTCACTGAAGAAAAAATATTGACATTTAATACAAACTATGACAACAAAGTATCAGCAAATTCTTCTTGCCACCATCATACAGCTTCTAAGGCTGAAGGAGAGGAAGATGAGTCCTGTAAGTAAACAAGTGACATTCTCACACAATCTGCTGTTGGCTTCCCCACATCCTTCACTTTGAGAGGATGAAAACTTTTACCTTATTCAAATCACAAATCCTTGAAAAATGGAGAAAAAGAGCTGTTACAGATATGAAATTACTGCATGTTCCGAGTCCAATTTTGCATTAAACAGTCTATAGCTGAGTTAGCCAAAATATTGCAAAAAAGAAACCCCAAAGGTCTCTCTAAATCTTAAATGCTATTTTCCAGGCAAGTGATGTCTATGTCTCTTGGTAAGATAAACCTTTCTGCTTCGTCGGCCTGCAAGCTCTTCATAATCTGTTCTTTGAAATATGTATTTTTAATGTGTCTTTACATAATCTGTCCTTACATTCCCAACAGATATAGGCACAGGTAGCTTCCTGCAGTTTAGTCTTCTTGGGATCAACTGAAAATTAAGACTACAATGTTCTCCATTTGTCCAGATCACCTGGAATAAGTTTTCATTATTTATTGTAGGTAAGAGATTCACAAAGTACAATGACATTTATTTTCTTTGAACTTTCACATGGGAATTAGAGCCAGATCAACTAGAACGTTTATGTTAAATTAAGAACAGCAAAGAGTCAAGATCTATTCAGTACTTGCTCTTCCTGAAAGTTTGAATTACCAGACACTTGGACAGATGTCAGTAGATTCATGCAAGAGATAGGGAAAGGACAGTATGAGCTTCTACGCTACCCCAGCTTTTGGCGCACTGTCTAAATAGCCCTGTTTTACATCCCTGTACAAATATGTGTAAGAACAAAGAAATATCTCACAAGACTAAAAGGAATTATCTGGCATGAAGTAACATAAATCTGGTATTTTCTTCTCTAAGTGATTATCTTTTCTAAAACCGAAGCTTGGCTACATCTGGTCCTTTATAAAATACTTAAGCTGATGCAGAGAAAGGCACCTCCAGAGGACTAAGTCCAAATTTGGAAACACCCTTTCTATACAGCAATCCTACATGAGGTGGCATTAAATTCAGTGTTTCAGGTCACATTAAGAGAGACATGTGCAAGGACCGAGCAACCTCCTGTCACCCACGCTGCTCTGGAACAGACCAGCAGGTCACCTACTGTCTGTTTAGTTGCCAAAGGCAGATGCAACTTCTCGGGAGGCACAAGCAGACTCTACTGCTTGGCCTGTAGAATTTGGGGGAATTCAATCAGGCAGAAATCAGATCATATTCATCTGTGTATCTCTGATGAATCAGTGTATCCTGACAGCCGGTGGTCAGGAAAGGATTCAAGGCAGTTGAGAAGCACTCAGTTTTTTCAGCACTCTGAGAAACAAAAGCAGCACAGAACTAGGAGAAAAGTAACAAAAAACCTTTGAAATGGGTGGATCATGCTGAGGTAGAAGGAAATCCAGCCTTTCCAAAGGACTGGCCACGGGGTTTTTGTTTGCTTGATTGGGGTTTCTCATTTGTTTGTTAAGGTGACTGTCGGACATTTACATTTCACACCAGCTCTTATTTTCTTCAATTTTTATATACATAAAGGAAAGGTTCAGTCAACCAGACAGAACTGGTTACTACAGTAACTTTTCATGAAACTTTTGTTTCAATCAAAAGTTTAGCTCTGGGAAATCAACCTGTTGAAGAAATTCTAGAACAAAGCTCCTGCCTGTGTTATGCTGAGACTGAACTGTATCTCTGAAATACAAATCAGGATTTGTCCTCATGTGTGAGCCTCTCCTTGTTCAAACATGGTGCTACCCCAGTGACCTGCTTTGTGACCAACCTTGTAATCTGGTACACAAAGAAGAAAATTTCTGGCAAAGTTTAACAACTGTGCAAGTCATTGATATGGAGTAGGCAGACAGGCTCTTTGACAAAGACTTGGTGTTTCAGGGTATGTATGTGAGGTACTAGAGCTTTTTGGAAATTTCCATGTGGTCTCAGCAGCGCATAAATAAAAAAGGACTATCCCCAGAGTGCTCTTCCCAGGGCCTGGGATGTAGCGTCTCACAGAAATAGCAGAAGGGGGTTTTCAGACCAGTGCAGAGGATGTGGAAAGAGATAGGCATTGCCTTTGTACTCAGCACAAAGGCTAAACGGAAGCCACAGAGAAAAGTCAACGTCCAACTCCCGACACAAACAAAAACAACAAAACTGGGGCAGGGGAAACAGAAGGGAGGCTCTCTTAAATCCTGCATTAAGACTGCAGCTCGTGAAATAAAAAACCTGTCCTGAGTGATGTACCAAGCAGGAGGAGCCCCGCTGCCTCCCGCCCCCCCCCCCGCTTCCAAGGAGCTGTGTCAGAGCTGTCTCGGCTGAAGGTTGTTTCATTTTGTTTTCCAGAAGGTACTTCTGGAAACTTCTGGTTTTAATGTATAAAATCATTTGTGGTCTGGTGCTCTAGCAATAGAGGTAAGTCTCCTGTACTGGAAGTGTACCTAAAATCTGTAGCCAGACAGTTGTAGACAAAGTCTCCATTAGCACATTATGTAGTCCAAACATACAGACAGTGAACCAGGCTAACTGCATGGCATCCTCTGCACCCATGTTACAAACCTTTCTAACTTGCTCTGTCTGGTCCTGTGGCTGAATGTCCTGCAGCCACAAATGAGTGTTAAGTGTACTCCTTGGCTGCTCCTTTATATTTCTTTTGCCCCAAAAGGAATCCAATTTGTGAACCACAGCTACCTGCATGAGGAGGGCTGGGGATTTTACCTCAAAAGCTAACTTTTGTACTGGACTAACACACTAATAAAGGAGCACTCTAAGGCATACTTTGATTTTCAGGCCAGCAGAACATCTGCAAATGGTGATGACATTGAAAGGGTGTGAAATACACATTATACTTGCTTGCTAAAAGCAAGTTTTCAATTTTTTTTCACCCATGAATGTGGATATTACATTAAATTCTGTAAGTATTCCATTGCTATCACAGAGATGCTCTAGACCAGGGTTAAGAGGAACAACTCCAACTGTTCCAAAATGTTTTGGAACGGTCTTTTAAAGAAGCAATTAAAGTGAAGGAGGCAGGAAGGTCAGGAAGTTTCTGTACAATACACTCCCTAGAATGAATAATATTTCCTCCAGAAATCTATCTATGCCTTTAAATATGGTGCCAAAGTATGAGTATGTGAGCGTGTGTACAGCAATCACTGAAATGAAAAGACTACAGGGGGTATGACTAATACAAAGGGCTAAAATAAATCTTGCCATAAGTCCAAAATGTTCCTACACAAACCTTGTACCAATGGTGGCAACCAGCAACAGCATAAATTGCTGCTGGAAAAAAATTCTTATATCAAGTAATAACAGGAAATATTTATATTTTCACATGCTGGGACTGTATATATATGTTTTCAGAGCCAAGATCAGAAACTTCAAAAGACAGAAAAGAAACAATTTTAAACTGTCTGCCAACAAACAAACAAACAAAAATGCCTACATAACAATAACCATACACAAGTTTGCCTCTGTAGGTGGAGTGAGCCCGACAATCTCAACATAGTGTTGAGCACTCATGTGTTACCAGCACTTTGGAGAGCTTTGACAGTGCTCCTTTGCTCCTGGTTTTAAACATCAGCAGTGCAATAACATCTTATTTTTACACTGGAGGATGGTAGCCTACAAATAATAAGCAGAAATTACATTTAAGGTTTTAAAACTGCAAAGATTTCTTTCTCATTATAAAAGTGAAGAAAAACCTCAAGCAGACTGGGGCCTTCCACAGAACCAGACAGCAAGCTTTAGCTCTTCCCCTTAACTTCTTTCTGCTCCTTACAGACATTATTGTGCAAACACCAGGAAGAAAAATGACATGAGTGCTACATGCAACTGGCCTTAAAAATGTAACCTGTCATCAGCCAGGAAAGACTTGTGGCTCTGGAACTGACTTCGTTTTACTTTTTCTGCTTCAAAGTTCACAGGAAGAGAATAATGTTTATTTCATCGGTTTTCCTTACTGACCATGACAAGCTTTTCTACAGCTCCATGCTCAGGCAGCCATTAACTTAAAAGGGAACTTGGAAAAGGAATTCTCTTCAACTCCTCTACGCTGTTACTTCATTTCCAATTCAGCTTTTCTTTATTTTTTTAAATATTACTGATACCCAGCTTTCATAAACGCACAATCCAGGTCTCACCCACTCAGACAGAAGAAAGGAGAAGAGTAAAGTGAATATGCCAAGCATAATAGGACAACTGTAAGACTTCTGTTTGTCTTTCCAACAGAAGGACTTTTTATTTTGCTCCCCAACCAAAAATTGATGGGACCACCAGAGTAAGAACTTGGGGCTTGAGCTAACTGGCACACTCAAGATTAATGAGGTTTAACCCATTTTCTGCTCTCTGGAGATAATTTTCAAAGTCTAAGCTCAGACATCTAGGGAAATTCAAGACTAGATGGCTTTTGTATTGTCAGTGGAGACCAAGTGCTTCTCCAGAGTTTTTTCAATGCCTCTGTCTCTCTCTTTCGTGATTACTAAAGTAAGAGAACATACTAATTTAAAAATATTCTGTTACTAGCAATTACTAAAACGGTAATTACTACATTTAGATAGCAGAGGTTACATGCAGAGAGGGAGTTTCTCATCAGTGAGTTAAGAACACTATTTCTCTTCTTCTCCGTCCTTCCTCCAAAATGTCCTTTATTTCCCTGCCTAGACTGCAAACTCTGAAGAGATTGTCCCGCAATGTGTGCATCTCACTTTCTAACAAGACTTATCTCAGCAACGATAACAATGCGGTATAGAGGCTCTTAAACAACAACAACAACAACAAAAATCAATGCTTGCTGCCCTGCATGATACATGCAATAGAAAATGCAAAGCTCCTTCCAAAAACCCACAAGTGACACAAAATTTGCTCTGGGTTAACATTGTCCATGTTTGATTCTGGTGACAATTGTCTGACTGGAGCCTAAACACCTTGGCAGCCCTGTAGAGTTTGGTCCTTACAGAGTAGGGGTGAGGACTCACACTGACATTGACTTCCAGTTCAAACAGACAAACTTGGTTTTCTAAACGTCAGTCCCTCATTCCTCATAATTGTGTTTGCTTTCACTAGAAATAAAATAAATAGAAAGGCAGCAATCTGATCCAGTTCCATAAAGCCAGCATCAGAGTAATCCTGCACACATTGCTAATTTAGCAACAGCTTCAGGAAATACCCTGGTTAATTTGGTAGGAAGTCCCATTGTGAAAATCTTTTTGGATGCCTTGAAAAGCAGCTCCTTGGCTGGCACATCAAGTGGCGCTTCCCTTGCCCTCCAAATTAGATGGATACCCAGAGGAAATTACTAATCTTTCAGTTCAAAACCAAAACACACACAAGTATAATGAGCATGTTTTCCTTTGTGGAAGAATAGATAATGGCTTGAAGAGTGAAGAATATACATTTCTGTTAATACTAACTCTACTGTACTCTGTTTAGGTGGAGCTCTTCTGTGTCATCACCTATATTGTTCCTACCACAACACGTGTGAACAAGCTGAGAAATTTAATTTTTTATGTTTTTAACCTGGCTTGAAACCGCTGAAGAAAGCAAATGCAAAAATACATAAAAACAAACAAGTACTAATTTGTCTTATCTGCATCCAAAATATCATTTACCACTGTGGTAAATGGTATTACCGTTTACCTATTATCTATTATGTAGAATCTATTATCTACATCTATTATGTAGAATCAATATCAACGGTGAAATTCCCCAGTTCACCTAGAAATTACTTGTAAAAATTTTGGCATTTCCTTTTGATTTAAAATTTCTGATAGGGAGAAAGCTCACTAGTTTTCTTTCAATTATCCATTTTCTTTTACTTCTTTCTTTTACTGTTGGCTTGCTTCCTTTAAATATTAGGGGGTTTGTTGGGGGAAGTGCTGCAGAAACTCCCAAGACCTCTTAAAGAGAGTCTGAACATCTCTAAGGCAGAACTCCAAATGTCAAAACATCTCTGTGACCTGAATTTCTCTGGAAGAAAATCTTAAAGCAGTTTCTGCAATAAAGCCAAAAGCTAAGAGCAACAGGGACAGAGGAAGCACAAGGACTGTCATTTCCTCTAAGAGCAGCAAGATAAAAATCCCTATTAACAACTCCCAGAGATACAGACAGTTCCAGTGGGCCATATGTGACTCTCTTCCTTTTATTATTTTTTGTGCCTGAAAGACTAGATCAGTCAACACAATACGAAGGAATTAGCTCCTGGCACTATCTTGTGTGTTATGTGTATTTCAGATGCAAACTCTAGTGCCTTTATCATGCATTTTCACCTGTAGATTTCACTGCTGTACTGTATATCAGAGAAATTATTAGCTTTAAAAAAAACAAAAGCATGATGTAATCAAATACCGAATGCTGTATTAACAGTTTCAGTTACAGATACATGACAATTCTTAATCGTCTGTCCTAAATGACTGCTGTTCTGAAAGTTCTGCAATGCTGACACCTAGAACAACTAAATTATAGGTATAAAGGTATAATTGCAGAAACATCTACACTGTCTGAAATTATACTATCACCTTTACTGAAGTCTAGATTCTGGGAAGTTCAAAATAACCAAAAGTTTGAAGTATTTAACGAGTATGCTTATAAAAATGCTCTTGAAAAACAGCTGTTCTAAACCATTTTCCAAAGTTCACTCCAATCTGCTGCTCTCAGGGCTTTTTTGTTTGTTTGCTTAAGTGTATTTGGTCTATGAAAAGACCAAAAGCTCCATGATTATGGTTCCCTTTTCAGTCAATAAAAACTCAGTGAGAGAGAGGTAAGAGGCAAGAGAGGATGATTTTCCTGTTACAATAGTAAGATTTGGGAGACATGGTTCAGTGCCTGGCTTTGACATGGATTTCCTGCGTGACCTCAGGCAAACCATTTGGTGTTTCAATTATTTGTCTGTAAAGCAGGGATAGTCACTGTCACAGACAAGATTTGCTTGGATAACATTTCTTAACAAGTCAGAGGCACCCAAAAAGTCATGTATTAGACTCCTACTGATCATATACCCAAAATGGACGGTTGAAATGACACAGAGTATGCCAGTGCATCATGCAGACATCTCCCTGAAAACCATACTTGCCTACTATCACTCTTCAGCCTGCAATGGAAATAGGTCTCACAACAGCAATTTGAAATTTCTACAAAAACTGCAAAGTAGAAGAAAGGCATCAAATAACATGGGGGGAAACACAACTTTGTTGTTGTTTCAAAACTACTGTATTATAAGAATAAAATTCTATTACTTGCATTTGTTAAAAGAACATTCAAAAAGAGCAAATTATAACATGGACTATAGAAAAATAGGTATTGATAATGCATTCAGGGAAGTGATGTCTCCACATTTCTTTCAGGATTAGCCTGACCTGGTTTTACACTGCATTCTAGGGACCAGGAGCACACAACCAGCTGCTTACCCTAGGTGAGGGACAACAGTCAACAGCTGGAGGGACTCAGCTGCTTACGATGATCTGGCCACAAATACAAATAACCTTTAATTGTCCAAAAAAGCAACCAATTCATCGAGTTCTGCTGAACTTTTTTTGTTGTTTCAGTCATCAATAGCTCTCAGTGCTTCTCTGGGCTCAGAACACATCGTAATGTACTCACCATCATCTGCTGAATGTGAAATATTTCGGCTCCAGTGGCTGACAGGCGGTTTGGAAATGAAATTTCGAGAAAAGCTCGAGGGAGAGTGCTTGGTCCAGCATTGTAAACCTGTAAAAAAAATGCATATATAAGCATATAAAAATAAGTAAAAATAAAGTAACATATGACTGCCCTTAAATGGAAAACTCTGTAGAGACCCTTCCAACTCTGTCAAATCCATGAATCTGTGAATCAGAACTGGGAGTATAGGTAAATTTGAAAAAAATTAAAGTACTAGGCATGTTTTCCAGTGTATTCAGACTAAGGCTTCTTTTCTAAGTACTAGGATAAAGTCAAAGGTTTAGGTTATCTAACAGTCTTCAGGCACAGATCACAGATCAGGTGAAAAGCAGTTTTGCAGGACAATTACCAGCCATCAATACAAATAGGATGAGTCTTCTGCCTTATATCCAGAGACACCGCTAGCGCTCTTTGAGTGCTATGGTAACTCTCAGTTAACATTCTCATTTCCATATGGTAACCACTGCATTATGTTCTGCATATGTTTTCTTTCTGGAGCAGAAGCCAAAGTAATGATGATTATAACTACTGGACTGCAGGTCTGCTGAGTGAGTTGCCAGAAAATGCATGTGAACAACTTCCATTCAAGTTCTGGGGTTTCCAGTTAAATGAAACTCTTAGTGGAAAACATTGGCTTTCTATCAAACTCACCACAAATTTAAAACAAAAACTCAAAGAATTTCCAGTCAACCACTGAAACATACTCAGTAAAAATTCCAAAATTTGTGGGGTTTTGCTGCAAAGAAGCAATCCATGGAAAAATTTCAATGAAAATAAGTCTTCATGTCTATGCTCTTTTTTTTAATTAGAAAAATATTTCCTGGCTACTTCTAACACCACATATATAAGTGCCTATAGTAAAAATATTAAGCTAATATTAGAATATTTATCCACACTGAGACACTACTGTCAAAAAATGTGGCAATCAGTTGTTAATTGTGTAAAGTTAAAATATTAGATCCAATAGGTTTTCATTCTTCAAACACCGTTTATATTTGAAGAAATGCCTGACTGATAAAGAAAATTAGTTCACAATGCCAAACTCTTACAAAAAACCCTGAGCCTCCAGGCAGGGGGAGAAAGCCCACTTCAATGGAGCATGATAAATGGTGAATGATTTACAGACATAATGTTACACATTCTTAAAAAAATTGATTATTCCACTGAGATCAGATAGGAGTTAATGCAGAAAGTGCATTTGCATTGTACATATTATTACCCCCTCAAAATGATGCATAGATTTGTTTCCTTATTAACGCTGGACATGGTATAGATTTTCACATATAAAAACCTCTAGGAAGCCCTGTAATTTTGTGAGTCAACTGTTTTTTCTCAGTTAAGAAACTATTATTTTCTCCATCTGGAGAAGTTTAATAAATGGCAGGCAAATCATTAAATACAATTAAGCAAACAGTGATACAAACCATGCTCTGCCCATTATGAAATTCTACCCCTAGTCTCATGACACACAGTTACTGGGTTTACCATATTACTGGAGAGCATATCTGTGAGTTGTTACAGTATAATTTTCTACTTCTATATGGAAAAAAAAATAAATAATATTGCAACCTGTAATTGTGTACTTGAGAGACAAGAGGATGGGGCAGGTCAAATTATGTCTCTGCCAACATATAGATTCCCTCTCCCTTACCTGTTATTGCAAATATTTATCTAGTTAAAGCATGAGTACATCTGTTTCTTTATCTGTTTTTAACCAATAACTGGATATGGGAAGGTAGGGAGGGGGGAAGACCTATAAGCCCTCAAGAATGAAATAAGAATCACAAGAACTAATACCCATGTTCACAAAAGCTTTAATGTCCTGAAATCCTGCTTTCACTCATTTTCAGTAAATAGCTAAAGGCACTGGATGACAGTGGGGGCTTAATTGCTCTGGACCTTAGTCTGTCCACAGAGGCAGACACATTATTCATTGTGAGCTGAGGGGCATTCATGCCTAGGAGAAAAGAAATGGGAAATTAGGCAAAAGACTATTTTTCACAATAAATGATTCCCCCACCTCTGCATGATTTATCATTCCCTAGTTCCACCTAGTGGTCAAAAAGGATTTGAAGTGCTTGTAATAGATAAAGTCCCGGCAGCAACACAAGTTAATTTTGGCTACATCACAAGAGTTTGTTATAATAAATCATCCATATGTTTTGCCCCATCAGGAACCCACCTAACTGCCACATGAAGTGTAAACCATCAATAATACTTGAATAAAACTGGGATGCTATCAGACATTTAACAAAACCTTCTCACACCTCTCTTGCTAGTGTTACAGTTTTTTCCGTGGGCCGTGCTCTTATCAGTAGTGCTATAAACATTTTCCTGTCGGGGTCATTTAGCAAGTCTGAATCCCTTGCACAGGTATATCTTTGTTCTCATGGACAAAGGCTTGCCAGCTCCTCTGCTCAGTGACTGTGCCACTAAAAAGAATTACTCCTCTCTTTTGAACCCATGACTACATCGAAGATGTGGCACTTGAGTAGCTAGAGCTCTATACTCAACACGTGATGAAAGAAAATAGAAACAAGTGGTAGCAGCCTCTGAATTTCACTGAATTTTTTGGAGTTGGAAGGGACCATAGAGATCATCTAGTCCAACTCCCCTGCCAATGCAGGACCACCCAGAGCATGTCAGAGCATGCCTCTCAGGACTGCATCCAGTCGGGTCTTGAA